>CM042147.1:75231524-75266524 GCA_023376005.1 Doryteuthis pealeii | reverse complement strand
ATATATATATATATAGAGAGAGAGAGAGAGAGAGACAGAGAGAGAGAGAGAGAGAAATATATGAGAAATTCAAGCACAATTAATGCAGAAATATATAGAAGCAAACAGGAAAATATTGTTTGAACAAGGAACATTTTCTTCGCATTTCTGATGTTATTTCTGAAAAGCAAAAATAGTAACAACTACAACGACAAAAATAACAAAAAAAGCAAAAACAAGAAAAACAAAAACCAAAAACCAAAACCAAAAACCAAAAAAAAAAAAAAAAAAAACAACAACAAAAAAAACAGCAACAAAAAGCCATAGGAAATAGTTACAAATATACATTCTCCAATCTCATATACTTTGTGAATGAATGAGTTCGAGTCCAGATGCAAACAGGATCTCGAAAACTCATTCTTAAGATTGGTAACCTCCTATTTCTACACTGGTTTAACGTGGTTAAGGTCTGGGCAAATAAAGATCACACACACACACACACACACACACACACATAATAATATATATATATATATATACATATACAAGGTGTGTCAAAATGATTTATGATACACTCAAAACAAACCTTTTTATAACGCTTCCATAACAATCTTTTAAAAAACTATTTTTTCTCTTAGAAATCAATAAACAAAAAAACATTAAATACACTATGTACAGAAAAATGACTAACTTTTTTTATATTAATTGAATATTATATATATATATATATATATATATATATATATATATATATATACAGGGTGTTCGGGAGAAATTTGACAGTTTCATAAGGAAGAAGAAAAAATGCTTGGTAACTATAGAACTTATAATGGATTGTAAAGAAATTCAACAGGTACGGAAATTTTCACTCAAAATAACCGCCATTAGCGTCGATTATGGCCTCACTCCTGCTCCGGAACCTGCAGCAAGTTGATGTTACTGTTTCCCTGGGAAGGGTCTCAAATACTACTTTAATTCTGTCGATTGTGCATGGGGTTAAGATCCGGGGTTCGGAGGCTAAACATTGGGACTGGTGTTGTCGTAAAAATTCGCCGACAACCATTTTTTAAACTTTTCCCAGAGGTGTGGCAGGGGGCCGAATCCTGCTGCCTTACATATGGTCTACCATTGGCTACCCTTATTATCCAGGGCTTGACTAGAGCGTTTAGCAACTCCACGTAGGCATCTGAATTCAACCTGATACCCTCTCTGAAAAAATACGCTTGTATGAGTAGTAGTGAAGGCATTCATTGAGTGCAATCTTCATGGTAGAGGCTGAAACATTCAATTCACGTCAAAAGGCCCAAATCCCAATGCCAGCGTCCCCCAACGCAATTAGATCGTATGTTATGTTGCTTTCTTCTAGACACAGCCTCGTAGTGTCCATTGCAATTCTCCAGTTCATGCCTGATTGTTTTTACAGTGTTCAGGGAGCACTGGGCAGCAACCATAATCTCCTTACTTTGATGGTCGGCGCAGATCATCATGATACAAGTTGTTATCTTCCATGATTCAGGTGGGTTCCAGTCATCCATTCTATCTGTCATCACGTATATGAATGAAGAAGGGTCCAAGCTTTTTTCCCCTTTATCCTTACCAAACACACACACACACACACACACACACACACACACATACACACAACACACACACACATATATATATATATATAGAGAGAGAGAGAGAGGGTGATGAATCTGAAGATAATTGAAAATTGCCGAGAACAGAACTAAAAATGAATAAAGAATAGAAAGGATTAAAATTTTATATATATTATATATATATATATATATATATATAGAATAAGAGAATGTTGGATAGACAGACAGAGAGACAGGTAGATAGATACATAGATAGATAGAAGCAGATAATTAAAATGAGAAATAAATAAAAAGACAAAGGTATTGTATTAAATAAATGAAAAGATCACGAAAGATTTTACTAAAAATGTCCAGTCATAGCCCAACAAAAACCAAAAAAAAAAAAAAAACCCCCAAAAAAACCCCAAAACAAGACAAAACAAACAACTGCAATACAAGACAAAAAACAAAAAAAAAAAAACAAAAAAAAAAACAGAAAAAAAAACAACTAAAAGAAAAATAGAAGTACACAAGGGAGTGGGTGAGTAGCGAACTGGCTCAGTCACTTTCAAACTCAGCCAGTCGACAAACCTTTCCAGATGGGTTTTTTTAACGCCAGAAACAAATAGCCAACCTCGGCTCACCCCTTCCCGCGGTTATTGTCACCTGGTCACCTTATTGAGTTGATTACTTAATTGTTTCAGTGAGAGCTTGTTGTGATTTAGGCATCTGTCTGCGATTTGTTCCATGTCATCGTCTGCGGGAAGGTAATAAGTGCAAAGACGGTATCTTTGGTGGATAGGAGGCAAAATAAGAGAGAGAGATGGAGGAGAGAGAGAGAGAGAGAGAGAGAGAGAGAGAGAGAGAGAGAGAGAGAGAGAGAGAGGGGAGTCCCTGTGGCTTAATGGCTAACGTACTGGACTGCGATATCGAAGTAAGCGATTTCGAACTCGAACTCCAGTTGCTCTATTACGTTTACTTTCACACTAATACCATTGGGAAAGGTATGAATCATCACCACCTCAGCTATGGATTAAATAGTACCAATAATACACTTCTACAAGGATGGCTTTCGCATTGAATAACCCACGAAGGTTGATATGCCATTAATAACAAAGAAATCAAAGAGACTAGAGAGAAAAAAGGAAATTCATCTTGGTCTGTTTCGTAGTTGAGAAAGTTGTGTATGGTGATTCCCTCCCTCTAGTTGGAATATTGGCGCTATATATTCTTTCCAGTTCAATTTACTCCCTCTTGACCGTGTGACGGATTGAGTTAAATTAATGGTGATTGTGTTTTTATTGGTGCCATTTAAAACAAAAATTATATTTAGAGAATTGGCGCAACATATTCTTCCTAAATCATTTTAGCAAAGTTTAACCTCCCACAAAGAAATGAAACAAACACAAAACATCTACACCCTCCAAAAACAGTAAAAAAAATACATTAAAAAAGAGAAAAGAAAGAAAGAAAGAAAGTAAGAAAGAAAAGAAGATAGAAAGAAAAAGCGATATGAAATTAAAATTATCAATTCAAAGAAATGAAATAAGAATAAAATATTTTTTTATAAAGAGTTTTATGATAATGATATTTACCACGTATCCCACGTATGCGGGTTAGGCACAAGGTCCTATTAATGTGGTACCACTCACAAGCCGAGACTCATGGGTGGTGGGTGCAAAAAATGTGTTGATCCAGTCAGTATTCCCCCTCAAGAGGGCGCTTTTGGCACCAAGTATTAAACCCAGCCCTGTCCCTTTAAATCAAGAAAAAAATATTTTGTCTGAATTACTGGAGAAAACTTCCTTTCTTCCTAATTTTATATTAGTTTTTCAATTTTGTTTTAGTACTCGTTTTGAATTTTATTTAATTTCTTTTACAAGTTTTTCCTTTCTTCCTCCAATCCTCATTTCATCTTTCTTTCATTCTTCGTTTTTAAATTTTCTTCTTAGTTTCTTTTTAAATGATGCACTTTCTTTTTTTGTATTTTCTTTCATTTCTTCTTTCTTTCTTTCTTTCTTCTTTCTTCTTCTTTCTTTTCTTTATTTCTTTCTTTCTTTTCTTTCTTTTCTTTCTTCTTTCTTTCTTTCTTTCGTTCTTTCTTTACTTTCTTTCTTTTTTTTTTCTTTTTTTCTTTCTTCTTTTCTTTTTCTTACTTTCTTTCTTTCTTTCTTTCTTTCTTTTTTTCTTCTTTTCTTTCTTTCTTTTCTTTCTCTTTCTTTCTTTTCTTTTTCTTTTTCTTTCTTTTCTTTCTTTCTTTTTTTTTTTTCTTTCTTTCTTATTTCTTCTTTCTTTTTCTTTTTTCTTTCTTTTTCTTTTTTTCTTCTTTCTTTCTTTCTTTCTTTTCTTTCTTTTTTTTCTTTACTTCTTTCTTTCTTTTTTTTCTTTTCTTTTCTTTCTTTCTTTTCTTTTTTCTTTCTTTTCTTTTCTTTCTTCTTTTCTTCTTTTCTTTCTTTCTTTCTTTAGTTCTTTCTTTTCTTTTCTTATTTCTTTTCTTTCTTTCTTTCTTTTTCTTCTTTTTTTCTTTTCTTTCTTTTTTCTTCTTTTTCTCTTTCTTTCTTTCTTTTTCTCTTTCTTTTCTCTTTCTTTTTTTCTTTCTTTTTCTTTCTTTCTTTCTTTCTTTCTTTCTTTCTTTATCCTTGCAAACAGATTTGTTTTATTCATTTCTCTTTCTGCATTCTTTTCGTAGTATTTTCTGGTCAATTTTCTTATTTCCATCCTCTTTTTCACTCGAGCTTCTCTTTTCTTTTTTCTCTTTTCTCTCTCTCTCTCTGTCACTTCTATCTATCTATCTATCTATCTATCTATCTATCTATCTATCTATCTCACTGGCCTTCCATTCACATTTATTCCTTATTCTTCTTTCATTTCCCACCCCATATTTTCATTTTGTCTTTTCTCTTTTCGTCCGAATCAATTTTAATCAATAATTCCATTCTCTACTTGTGTCCTTTTAGTAAACACAAACACAAGTCAAAAGGAATGTCTTGTTCTCACTTCATAAGATAGCTAACAGGAACAAGAACAACAAGTGCAAGAACAGAAGCCGCTATCACAACCAAAAAGAAAACAAAAAAAAAAAACAACAACTAATCAGCGAACAAATATTATCTGACCAATCAGTGATCAGATAAAAAAACGAAAAAGACAAAAAAAAAAAAAAAAAAAAAATCACACGGCTCTGTAATTCATTTATCAGAAACAAACTATATACGTCTCTACTTGTCTTTGTAGACCTCTGATTTCATTTTCGTCCATCTTATCCTCTCAAATCGAAACAAAACTTATTCTTTTTTTGGAAAACAAAAGGCTTAGCATCAAGTAACAAAATACTTAACGAAATCACAAACACGTATCAATACGAGAATGGAAAAAGTCCATCAAACTTTTAAAACACCCGACTTCTCGTGTTTGTTGTCTGTTTATTTTTTTACAGACTATCATCTATCCCCCATCTCTCTCTCTATCTCTCTCTCTCTCTCCCGCTTCTCGCTCTCATCTTCACACATAACACGCGTATGTTCTTTACTAATTCAAAGTCCATTACTTTGTATACGTTTCTTCCATTCTCTATTCACTTCATCCATCTCTACTGTCGCATTCTATAACTGTCCACATCTTGATGAAGACATTCAGTAAAATTAGGACGGTCATCCGTGACACAGTTTTTGAGGGTACCGATAAAGGAGAAAGATCAGGAATTCGGGGTTCGATCCTAGTTAAAATTTCATCGGGAAGAAATCCGTCTCGAAAGAAAAAAAAAACTTCTATTTTCAAAATAGACTTCTGAACAAAATCTTAAGGCCAATGAGAATAATGAAATAATATACCATTTGCGTTGGTTTTTTGGGGGGGTTGTTTTGTTTTACGGCATATCAACCTCAGTGGGTCATTTAATGCCGATAAAGTTTTGAAATAAATCAATTCATGATGGATAATACAATTTTTTTTATAAATACATTTTTTCTATTTAACCCATAGATGGGACCCTAACAGGTACTACCACTCCGGGTCAGAGAGCAATGGTGATGAAGGGGTGCTCCGCATTTCCCAAACCTCCAAAACTGGAACCTCACCATCAGATAGAGTTTAACGTCATTCCCAGGACATGTAGACCCGCAGCCACTGGCTTCTAGCACCCATATGATAAAAAGGGTTGGGGTTTGCCATAAGGGCAATAGGGTTGGGAAAATCCTATAGGTGCTATGGCTTGACGTGACCAGCCGATTGATCGGAGGGGCCTCTCCGACCGCCCGTCTAGCCCAAGATAGGGCCAAAGTGGAGTATTGCATGTCATGAACTGCTCATCCACCTGGGCTCTATCCTTAAGCATCACGGGTCGCCACGCACGTCTAACAGGTGGCCCCATTGGGGGAGTCTTACCCCTCTGCAGAGGTGCAGTCGGTGCATTCTAACGCCCCAGACGACAGGGCGGGTATAATGGTTAGCAAACTAGACTAGTGATTAGATATTAATGATTAAACTAGTGATTAGACATTACTAGTGAGTTCGAATTTCATTGGGTACCCAATATATGCTTAGTACATAACTTTTCTTTTGGTATTATTTGGATTATTCGGACCATTATCCTCATCTTCATTATTATCTTCACAGCGTTTCAGCCGGTGTACCCTTCGACCTTCTTCAGGTATTTCTTGTTGAACTTGGGTACCTTCTCTTCGAACTCGGTAACCTTCTTGTCATAATCGGGAGCCTTCACGGAACTTTGAACCAAACCCTTTATTCTGGAGGGAGAATAATTCATATATTTCCCAAGTGTATTAATGCCATAGTGAAATGCAAACAGCCTTTTCCAGGATTTGAACTCATCTCAACGTGTTCTTATGTATATACATATGTGCACACACACACACACACACACACACACACACACACACACACGCGTACATGCAGATATACTATTGTCCTGGGTATAATACTAAACTGTATCTCAGCTTACGGTCAAGTCATGCTGATCACTGAAGTTAAGGGCCTGTTCAAGCTTAGATGGGTGACCATTAAGCAACAGCAGGTACTCTAAGTAAACCGAAGATAACTTGATTCGGCATCAAATGACCCGAAAAGGGTTGATATGCCGTAAAATAAAACCAGCCAACTAATAAATTGCATCTGATGGTAAGGATCCAGTACTGGAGATCTGGTCGACTGTGGAGTATCCCTTCATTGCCATTCTTGGGTTTGTATGTTTTTTGTTGTATTTATTACATCTGCCCAATTTTTATGTCTGCTTCATCATGATTGAAAAATAAACACTCGGTTGTTTGTTAGGGGTTAGGGTATTTTTTTTCTTTCAGCGGGGTGACATACGATGGCCAAATTAAATGTCCGTTAAGTAGGATTTAACCATAATTTACACACAGTTATGAAGTTTCAAGTATTCCATCTAATACAAATAATAGACCATATTACCTTTAGGCACCCCTTTTTGATCTCGATTAAGAAAGGACATGTTTTTCACTTACATCGTCAATATCCGGTTGTTTGTTAGGGGTTAGGTTTAGGGGTTAGGGTTAGGGGTTAGTTTTATAATTTAAAACAAATCTAAAAATCGTCTGTTAAAACAACCGGATATTGACGGTTTAAATGAAAAACATGTCCTTTCTTAATCGAGATCAAAAAGGGGTGTCTAAATGTCATGTGGTCCGAGTTGGCTTTTGGCAGTCCCAAAACTTGAATTACCCTTGAAAGACGATGGACGAGGAGAATGTGACGAGGCAGTTAATGGTGACCTCGAAAGGGGATTTTTTCGGACTATTTTGAAAAAGTGAAAGATACGTGGGATCATAAGTATGTTTTATCTTTATACAGGGAAAATTATCATTAATAAAAGAGAAAATACTTTCAAATGTTTAGGCAATAAAAGTCTTACAGGAGCTTACTGCAATAGAACTTAACTAAAAATTAAAGTATACTGTTTAATAACAAAAAATAATAAGTATACTTATCAATAATGCCAAGCTATTATTACAATATTAGAAACAAAATATAATATATTTTATTTATTTTTTAAGTAAAATATTGTCAATTATCATCATTATCAATTTTGAGTGGTATTTTCTTTCATCTTTTAACTTTTATCATTTCCAACTGTACTCTTCAGTCTCCTTCAGGTGTCTTAGTTTTTTATTATATATATATATATATAAATAGAAAAACAAAGTATTCCAAAACGATGAAAAAAGAAAAGAAAGAAAGCATTGTAAATAGAATTAATAAGAACTATCGAAAGAGAAATAGAAAGATGACTGATCGATTGACTTTTAACGGCATGTCTAATCGTCTTAGGTTATTTTATGCCTAGATGCCAAGGAATCGTGTTTGTTATACATTAATATTTACATTTATGGGTAGTTGTTTTTAAGAGGTATTTTTTCACATGATTATATGATACCAAGTATTTCTACTTTATACAAATAACCTACACACAATTGTATGGTTCCAAGTATTCCTATCTAATTCTAATAATCATGTAAAAGTAAGTCGTCGGGGCGGTCTAAAGTCGGTATCAGCCAGTCAGCGAGGGAGTTTATCCCTTTTCAATAACGCTAGACCAAGGAGATTGTTTTTGCGTGGAGCGCCACACCTACCATCAGCTCCTTACTTTACCGCACAGATCCCTGTGCTACTCATAACGCTGAGTTGGCGAGGACCGGTATCGAACTAGGAACCTTATGGGTTTCTAGCTGAACGCTCTACTGACTGAGCTAATTATGTAGTTTCGAGTAATTATCTATGTTCAATAATAGTCATTTGTTTGCACGCAGTTATATGGCTTCAAGTAATTAATAATAATATCTAGTAAACAATTATGTCTTCAAATAACTATTATTAATACAAATAATTTACAGTTATATGATATCAAGCATTCCTATCTAATACACATTATTTGTACACAGACTTCAAATATTCGCAGCGAATACGAATAATTTTTAAGTATATCTATTTGACCCATATATGGAATTTTAACAGGTACTATCATTCCGGGGCTAAGTAGACATAGGTTAATCTGAACATTAGCTATATAAATGATAGTAAACTCCCCTTGTTTCTTTCCCTTTGAGAAGCCGTTTGTTTTGTTCGGCCATTTTCATTTGACCGTAATCAATACAATTGCATGTTTTAACGCGAAAATATAATAAAATGTGTTCTTAATAACAATTAAGTTCGTTTCAAATAATGCACAAGCACAAATTAAACGTTTTATGATATTTTCGTCTTAAAACATTCAGTTGTATTGATTCGAACAAATTCGTATTTTCAGTGTAGATTTACGGTGAAATGAAAATAGACCGACCAAAACAAACGGCTTCCTCAAAGTGAAAGAAACAAGGGGAGGTTACTCTCATTTATGTAGCTAATGTTCAGATTACCGACATAGGATTATTTCAGTGAAGGACTACTCTACACTCCCAAGATCTCCAGAAGTGGAGCCTCGCTAAAAGATGCAGTTTAGTCTAATATTCAGAACATCCCTTTTGGGAGTGGACTTAACCATCAGCGTGGGATACAGTCAACGTATTCTAAGGCTGTAAAGAAAGAAAGAAAGAAAGAAAGAAAGAAAGAAAGAAAGAAATTTGGGAATGTGGAGTAGCCCTTCAATGAAATTATTCTCTGGTCCTCGCAGATCTGGAGTGTTAGTACCTGTTAGAATTCAATATATGGGCCAAATATCAAAGAAAGAAAGAAAGAAAGAAAGAAAGAAAGAAGAAAAGGGTTAAAAATCTCAAAGGGAGAGGGTAAGAAAGCAAAAAAAATTGAAAAAAAAAAAAGAAAAAGAATTGAAGAATTAAAAATGAAGCCATCGAAAGAGAGGCAGTCGGAAAGATAGAAAAAAAAAGAAATATAAAGAAAGGAAAATAAACAAAAATAATTAAGAGAAAAAAAAGTTAAAGAAAGAAAAAAAGAAGTAACTTAAGAAAAAAAATTAAAGGAGAAAAATTAGAAATTAAGCTGTTGGAAGAATGAAAGAAAGAACGTCAAAGTGAAAGAAAGAGTAAAAGAGAAATTAGAAAAAAAAGATGAATGAATTACAAATGAAATCGAAAAAAAACCCCAAAAAACAAAAAACAAACACAAGTAAAGCCAAAAAGAAAGTGATGAAAATAACAAAGAAAAAAGGAGAGAAATCAAAAAGTAAAAAAAAGGAAGAAAGATCTTGAAATGAGCGAAAGAAAAGTGAAGGAATCGACAATAAAGACATTGAAGGAAATATAGAAAAAGGGAAAAAAAAGCTATAAAACGTAAATAAAAATGTTAAATAAAAAGAAAGAAATTGAAAAGAACAAAAAAAAAAGAAAAAGAAAAGAAAGGAAAGGGTGAAAATGAAAGTATTAGAAGAAAGGGAAAAAGAAAGAAAGAACACAGTTGAAAAATTAAAACCGAAAACAATATTTTTCTTTCACTCTTTTTCTTGTTTGTTTCTTTTCTTTCTTTCTTTTCTTTCTTTCTTTCTTTCTTTCTTTCTTTCTTTACTTCGTCCATTCCGTTCATATTTGCCATCTTCTTTCTTTCTTTCTTGCTGTCTTTCTTTCTGTCTTTCTTTCTTTAATGCGCCCTGCCTTTCTGATCTCCCATTTTCTTTCTTTTTTTTATCTCCCATTTCTTTCTTTCTTTCTTTACTTCGTCCATTCCGTTCATATCTGCCATCTTCTTTCTTTCTTTCTTTCTATGTCCATTTCTTTCTTTCTTTCTTCTTTCTTTCTTTCTTTCTTTCTTTCTTTCTTTCTTTCTTTCTTTCATGCGGCCCTGCCTTTCCGATTCCCATTTTCTTTCTTTTTTTTTTATCTCCATCTTCTTTCTTTCTTTTCTTTACTTCGTCCATTCCGTTCATATTTGCCATTTTTTTTCTTTCTTTCTTTCTTTCTTCTTTCTTTCTTTCTTTCTTTCCTATCTCCCATTTTCTTTCTTTCTTTCTTTCTTTTTCTTTCTTTCTTTCTTTCTTCTTTACTTCGTCCATTCCGTTCATATATGTCATTTTCTTTATTTCTTTCTTTTGTTTGTTTGTTTGTTTGTTTTGTTTCTTGACTTACTTTCTCTCTTTCAATTCACCATCTTCCTTCCTTTCTTCTTTCTTTCCTTCCTTCCTTCTTTGTTTGTTTTTCTGTTTGTTTGTTTGTATCTTACTTTCAATAGCCAAGGTAACCAGGAAAAGAAAAGTAGAGAGAAGTAAAAACGACAGAATAATTTAGAAAAAGAAAGAAAAGAAAAAAAAAAAGAAGGGAAAATTGTACCCCCCCCCCCAAAAAAAAAGCAACCATCGAAACTGCCCGTTATTAATGTGAGATTCCAGACCTATAATTGGCAATTTTATTCATAACGATTTCATTCACCCCATCCAGAATTCTTCGTAATGCGAAAAGACTTGATTGAAACGATGTCTGCCTCTCACATCCACGCCCTCTTTGCTTCTCTTGCGTCCAGAATGCCAGTCCAACCCTTTCATTCCGTCTGTCTGACTCTCCATTTAAAAGTTACATCTCTCCTTAAGTCCGCAATCACCAAAAGACACTTTGCCGCCAAATCGGCCTTCCTCCATCGTCACGCATGCGCATTCCCCGCACAAGCCCCTTGAGTAAAAATGGCGAACGTCCACTCAAGGGATAATTAATGGAAAATGTTTGACAAGCTATCCAACTGAAAACTGGTTAATTACCTGCTGGTGTCAAACTCCAGATGACAAATAGATTGGTGCATCTATATACATATATATATATATATATATATATATATATATATATATATATATATATATATATATATATATTATATATTCAATCCGTCATTATCTATCTATCTCAGTCTATTCCTATTGATCTAATCCGAATCTATCTATCTATCTATCTATCTATCTATCTATCTATCTATCAGACTGGTTGGCCTACTTCTGATGTCTGCGTATATCTATATATAAACGTATTCATATACATTCTTTCTATCAGCCGTAATTAATTGGGATAAGTAGGTCCTTTGGGAACAACCTTTCTTATTGCTATTATGTTCGCCATAGAGAACAGCGTGAATTTAGATACTGAAGATAAATCAGTTAAAATGTATTGGTCAAGACAGACATTCTAATAATATAAATGTGTATGTATAGCCAACAGTTAAACCTCTCTTTCTCTTTCTTTCTCTCTCTCTTATTTCACTTTCCCTCTGTCTTTTTCTTTCTCACTCTCACTCCATACACACACATACATGCATCCATATAAATTAATAATGTAATTTGCTATATTTAAAAATTAAGAGTCCTCAATTTAGCTGATGGAGGTAAGTCAGGATATTGTCGACACGGAGAAAACGGCGTTTGATGACTGCCAGTTTCTCGCCTATACAATCACCAGACTCCGGTGATAATAAAAATAACAAACAAGAAAAAAACATAACTAAATAAAGAAAGTAAAAAATATGAAAGAAACGAAAGAAAAAATTGAAGGAATCGTCGATAATGACATTAAAAAGAAAGAAAGATAGATAAACAGAAATAAAAATAAAAACAAGCAAAAAAGCCCCCCAAAACAACCCAGATTTAGTGATTGCCTAGGCAAGTAACTGACAATCACCAAGTGCCGTTAACTCCGTGTCTACGCTAGACTAGCGCGCGTGCGCGCGCACGCACACACACACACACACACACACACACACACACACACACACATATATATATATATATATATATATATATATATACTAGCAAATATATGCACCCTCCGGGTGCAAGTATTTAAGTTTTTAATGTTATGAAATATCGTATTAAATTAGAAAAGCTAATGAAACTAAATAAGAATGCAGATAAAAAGATTTGAAACAGAGGGAGTTAATAAAAGATTTGAAACAGAGGGGGATATAATCGAAAAATAGAACAACTGAAATTTACTCTTCCATCATCTCGCTTTTCATTGTTATTTTTTCTAATTTAAGTATTTAGTTAAAAGAGGAAGTTAAGAATAAAATGACAGTTATTTTTTCTTGTTAATGGATTTCATTTAAGATTCATTGAAGAGATTTTTGCTTATATTCATTAAAATAAATCCAAACAGTTAGAAACCAATAATAGTAAGCATATATTTATTAAAATTACATTTTTAATATCAATATGCAAATTAGTCTTCCCGTTCACACTGTAAACCGCTATTTTGTTGTATATATAAATACAATTGCATGTTATTAGGTTTAGATATGGTTAACAGTATAAATAATGTAAAACAATTTTATCAATAATTGAGGTTAAAATAAGGATAAATTCATGGTGAATGTGACGTCAATTACTAAGGGAATTGCGACTTGAGTAGTGATTTAGTTTCGGTTACAGACAGAAAAACACACAATCTCCATTATAATAAGATATATATATTCATCAAAAGGTTACTACCATGTTTTCATTGTAGTAGCATAAGTAGTTAATCGAAAAGGGCTCAAAAAAGGGCTCAATATATCTTGTAAAATATAGAGCATTTATAGTTGTAGAAAAGCGTTTCTCTCTACCACGGTTTCGGTGTTCAAGGTAAACCTTCCTCAGGAAACTGATCGCTAATACCCTTGGGAAAGGTATGAATCCTACTCTCCCTGCAGCTATGGGTAAATAGTAGGGCGGGCTGGGCTCTTTAATCTTGGTTAGGCAACCGGTCTAGAAGGAAAACTCTGAATTAAAACCTGTTAAACTTCGCTTAATAAACTGACCTTGTGTCGCATCCTACTCGTGTGGAGGGGTTGGTAAATGTATATATGAAAATCTGATCTCTATGAGAAAATATAATGGGAATGCTTCCAATCTGTTGCCGTGCCAGTACGACTGTATTGTTGCACCATTTGTACTTTTACGAAACGCCTAGAGGGAAAAAAAGCTGGTTGTGATCTGCTCAAGAATGATGAGTGTTATTTTGAACAAATCTTGAAAACAGGATCCTACAAAACAGCAGCTGTACGGCAACTTACGGCTTATCTCACAATTCATCCAAGACGTGCAAGAAACTATGTTATAAGAAGGAGTTCATAAACATCTTAAAATTGCGATCTATTAAAATTCTTCATGGAGAAATATCTATCTGGTTAAGTCCCCCCCTCTCTCTCTTTGAGGACTCTGGGGGGGGGGATCTCGCTGACGGCCGCCAACTCAAGCGTAAACGCAACGCTCTTCTATATAAAAAAATGAAGCACTCTGTGACGACCTTTACACACAAAGCGATGTGTGTATTAAAACAGTTAAAATCCCTTCCCATTCTGTAAGTGAAGACAGCCTAATGATTAAGGTGCCGGACTGACACCCAACCGATCGGATTTCAATTCCGGCTGTAGGTAGCTTACAAAATGTTTAGCCACACTGTAGAGACTTGATAAGTCGAAACACGTGTGTGTGGATGACCATATATATATATATGATATTGTTGTGGAGTCCGTCTTTGTCGGTGTATATATTATACACACACACATATATATATTTACAATATATATGTGTGTGTAATATATATTAACACATCCCACTACACATAAAGCAGTCTACTACAAATCCACAGACCCTCATTCCTCCCACTACTGCCAATTCCAACCCAGCCGTGGAATCAACAGAAAGAAGGGGGCAGCACAGAAAACATCATCAAAGGCAGGGCTAGACAAAAGCACCATCTGACCCCAAAAGGACCAAAAACAGGAAACAAGTCAGTCTAACACCAACATTCAAAAAAGAGGATGGTAGCTCCTTAAAATATCGGTAAATAAATAAACATAATATTCAACTTAGTTCATTTATTTCACTCGTTTCTTTTATGCTTCTGAACAATCAAAAATGATTTCCAAAAATATATATTTAATACATCTATATATAACACACACACATATACATATATATTATATATACACATATAAACAGACTCCTCACACACACACACACACACACACATGTATGTATATATGGGGTTTGATGGAAGCACATGTTTCTGTATTTATTTCTCTGTGTGTAATTCTGTTTACAGGTTATTTATTGTGTATAGATATATGTGTGAACGCGAGTCTGTCAATGTATTTTGTGTTTGTGTGTGCATGTATGTATGTGTGTGTGTGTGTGTGTGTGTGTGTGCACGCACGCGCGTGTGTGTAGATTTATGTATGTTCGCCATGTATATAAAATATGATAGAAAAATATGATAAAGTAGTAAAAAGATTAAACGAAAACAACGTTCGTTTATGACGGAAACGGAACAGAGGACAGTTCCGCAGTAAATGAATCAACAGCCTCGCATTGAAGGATATCCGTAATACGCAACAAAGTGTTACTATTGGATCTTTACTTCTTTTTTTTTTTTTTTTGAAATGGTCTTCCTTCATTCGTGAAGCGTTTGTCCAAAATGGCTGACCATTCTGAGGAGCGTCTTATTATATGAAAATTCTGATTGATTTTACGTGCAGATCGGCATCAAAGACCGTATCAAATGATGTAAGATTGGGGAAGTGGTGCTTGTTTTGCCTATTATAGGGTATTTTCCCTTCATCTGATACCTGTTATGCGTCGACGGCACGTCATTTTGTTCCTGGTGATTTGTTTCCGCAAGCTTATTTTGAAATTCTCTTTGGTATTCTATCCTCTACTCTACGAATACATCGTTTTCTAGATAAAGAAGAAGATGAAAGGCGAGGGCACAGAAGCGTCAGAAGTGGCTAAACAGCGAAAATAGAAGAAGAAGAAAAAAAAGGGGGAAAAACTGAAAATGAGAAAGAGAAGATCACAAAATTGTACAAGAAATAAAAGCGGGAAAATGAATATGAAAGATTACCATATAAGGAATATTTCCTTTTATCATAACAGCAATTGGAACCAGTTATCTGCAATTGCAATTTTCTGTGTATAAAGATAAAAAAAAAACCACAAAAACTAGCAGGCTCTTATTTCCCATTTTATACCGTTTGGTTGATAAATTGTTTTTTTGTGGCTATTATATTTCCCGCGCAAAAAAAAGAAGACGAAGAAAAAAAGGAATTGCTAAAACATTAGTAAGAAAAAGTATTTTAAGCCTTTTTCAACACAGGGGTCATTTAGTAAGTTTTGTTTAGGTTTGGCACGAGGCCAGGAGTATGGGGCGCTTAGTGAAGATACAAACTCAGTAAAAACAATGACGATGACGTAGATTAGTTTTGATACAAGCTTAGGATAATTATTCGTACTAGCAAATATATGCACCCTCCGGGTGCAAGTATTTTAGTTAAATTTTATAATAAAATATGATATTAGATTAGAAAGGCTAATGAAACTGAATAAGAATGTAGATAAAAAGATTTTGAACAGAGGGGGTATGATTGAAAAATAGAACAACTTTGAAACTAACTCTTCCATCATTTTCCCTTACTCCCGTCTTTCATTGGTAAATTTTCCTAATTAAACTGTTTAGTTAAAATAGGAAGTAAAGAATAATATTACAGTTATTTCTTCTTGTTAAGGGATTTCTTTTAAGATTTATTGAAGAGATTTTTGCTCATATTCAATAAAATAAAACCAAACAATTAGAAATCAATAATACTAAGTATATATTTATTAAAGTCAATTTTTTAAGATCAATATGCAAATTAGCCTTCCCATTCATACTGTAAACCTCTATTTTGTTGTATATATAAATACACTTGCATGTTATGGTCAACAGTGTAAGTAATGTAAAACAATTTTATTAATTGAGGTTTAAATAAAAATAAAATCATGGAGAATATGATGTAAATAACTAAAGGAATTGTGACTTGTATAGTAATATAGTTTCGGTTACAGACAGACAAACCCACAATCTCCATTATAATAAGATTTACAGGATATTTTATTTGTTTTTAGGTTAGCTCAGTCGGTAGAGCGTTCGGCTAGAAACCACAAGATTCCTAGTTCGATACCGGTCCTCGCCAACTCAGCGTATGAGTAGCACAGGAATCTGTGCGGTAAAGTAAGGAGCTGATGGTAGGTGTGGCGCTCCACCTCAGATGCTAAAAACAATCTCCTTGGTCTAGCGCTATTGAAAAGGAGATAGACTCTCTCGTTGACTGGCTGATACCGACTTTAGGCTGCCCCGTCGACTTTACTTATATCTTATTTACTGTATCTTTCAAGTAATTATTACGGACCATATGACATTTAGGTACCCCTTTTTGATCTCGATTAAGAAAGGACATGTTTTGCATTTACACCGTCAATATCCGGTTTTTTTAACAGATGATTTTTAGATTTAAAAAAATTATAAAACTAACCCTAACCCTAAACCCTAACCGAAACCTAACCCGTACAAACAACCGGATATTGACGGTGTAAATGAAAAACTTGCCCTTTCTTAATCGAGATCAAAAAAGGGGTGCCTAAAGGTCATATGGTCCCCAAATTTAACTCAGCAGATAGAACACCCGCCAAATAATCTCAAGGTTCCTGTTTCCCCGCCAACTCAGCCTATGAGTAGCACAGTTTGGGTAATCTGATCTGTGCGGTGAAGCATCCAAGAGCTGATGTTAAGCGTAGCGCTCCACCTCAGAAAAAAAAGAAATCTCCTGGTCTAGCGATAATGAAAACAGGATAGACTCTGATACCGACAATAGGACACTTCACCGACTTTACTTTATATATATATATTGATTCATATTATTTCAAAATAATTTTTTGGTTCAAAATATCAATACATTAATACTCATGTTCCTATCTCGTAATAATAATAATTTCTTTGCACAAAGTTATATGGTTTAAAGTATTTCAAAATATTTTAAAATGATTACTCAGACATTAGTCCGCCCTGTTGACGGGGCTTAAGTTACGCTGACAGATCCCCTGCATAGGGGTTAGACACCTCCCAACAAAAAAGGTGTTCTGGGTATGATACGACTTGTTCCATGATTGGGTAAATACATATGATGGACAGTGACTTATAAAAGCTGTAGTTGTAAGACCAAACTATCTATCTCTCTCTTTGTCTGTCTGTCTATCTGTCTGTCTCTCTCTTTCCCCCTCTCAATCTCTCTACTCTCACTACTTTCTCTCTCTCTCTCTTACATTTATATATATATGTATATATATATATATGTGTGTGTGTAAGGTAATCCAAATGACTGGTTGTAAGAGATGATTCTATTTGGGATCTTAAAAATCTCACTGTATAAGCATACTGTATGCTCTTGTAGGTGCAAACATATATTCATACATATATTCATATGTATATATATATATATATATATATATATATATATATATATATATATATATGTATGTGTGTGTGTGTGTGTGTGTGTGTGAGTAGAAAGAGTGAATAAAGAAAAGAAAGTACAGAATGGATAAAAAAGGATTAATTTAATCAATATCACTTACACATGTGTTTCGGTTCTTCAAACTATTATTATTATTAAATAAACAAGACCATAAACTCCTGACCGAAACACATGTGTAAGTGATATTGATTAGATTTATCCTTTTTTATCCATTCTGTACTTTCTTTCCTTTATTCACTCTTTCTACATACAGTCGGATTCAATTCCAATTTCATTTTTACACACACACACACACACACACACACACACACACACACACACACACACACACACGCACGCATATATATATATATATATATATATATATATATTGAAAAAAACAAATGATGTTTATAAATGCATGGGATCATCAGGAGAGAATGTGGGGCCTTCCTCTCAACGGTTTTAAAAAACACATCGGCCCATTGAGAGGAAGGCCCCGAAACGGTGCACATTCTCTCCTGATGATCCCATGCATTTGTAAATATCATTTGTTTTTTCAATATATCAAATTCACCCTGTCGGATTAATTTCCTTTTATTTCATATATATATATATATATATATATATATATATATATAATTGTAGAAAGGAGTCTACCACGGCTATATGATCTCTCCCGGAACTTATATATAACTAAATTGTAGTCATTACTCAGTTAAACTGAGATAAATTTATTTTTCGCTGATAACAGTTGTACGCTACGCCAGTTCATGTGTTTTCTTTCATAATTCTTATTACCGCGATCGGCTTATTCTATTCGTTCATTTATTTCCTAGTTCTTAATTATCTGTATTGTTTTTAACTTAATTCTAATTACAAATAACAGATAAGGGAAAACAGTTCAAATTCAACAGTATCATTCTAATTATATTTTAGAAATTTGATATTACTAATTTACAGTGTTTCACTATTCTATTTCTGTATCTCTCCTATTTAGGATTAATAACTATTCCAAAAGATATCTAGTGTAAATGGTTAAAATTTAATAGTGCAATTATGATTATATTTTCGTGACCAGTTCTGCCTATGCCTACAATTGCCTATTGATTCAATTCTATTATTCAAAAGATTTTTTGTATCTGTGGATGAGCAGTCCATGAAATGTAACACATCACTATGGCCCTTACTTTGGCTAGACGGTCGGTCGGAGAGTTCACCTCCGACCAATCTGCTGGTCACTTCAATCTCTATCACGTATATGATTGTTCCGATAAATATTGTACTTATGGCAAACCCCAAACATTTTAATCATATATATATTTACCAACTCCTTCGCACAAGCAGGATATGACACAAGGTCAATTTCTTAAGCGGAGTTGAACAGGTTTGAATTCAGAGTTTTCCTTCTCCTAGACTGGTTACCTAGCCATGGTTAAAGAGTCCAGTCTGCCCTGCTATTTATCCATAACTGGAGGGAGAGTAGGATTCATACCTTTCCCAAGGGTATTAGCGCTAAGTGAAATGCAATTACCACGTCCAGGATTTGAACTCGGGGCGACGAGTCCATTTCCCATGTCTTTAACCATTACACCACGCGCTTCCTACATTTTAATCATATATGTGCTAGAAGACGAAGGCTGAGGGTCTTAGTGTCCTGGGTATGAATTAAACTGAATCTTAATGATGAAGTTCCAATCCTAGAGCTCTGGGGAGTGTGGAGTACCTCTTAATCGCCATTACACCCAGATTCAATTTGATCCTGAGTGGTAGTACCTGTTAGAGTCTTATCTATGGTTTGAATAGAAAAATGAGTTTTTAGAAAAATATCAAAAGAATAGAAGTTTGAAAAAGAATCGAATACCCACCAGGCGTGAATAGAACAAAACGTCTTTGGTTGAAAATAACCCAACAAGAGTTGGAATGCCGTAAAATCTTTTTAAATCTGGTGTATTTTGCTTGGAAACTCAGGGAATCTAGTAAAGGACAGGAGAAACACAAACCTTTATTACGGGGAAATATACGCGATTCCCACAGGTCTCTTCGTTTGAGATTTATTAGTTCAACTGAATTGACGTAATTCAACCCACTGGTCGTATTGTGTCTGCCCAGTTCACACTTAAATTAAACTCTGGTTTCCAGCACGAATCTTTACAATACTCATGGGACAGATCTGCTGTCCAATTCGATGTACCAGTCAGAATAAAGTTCGTACTTTACCAGATTTAATACTGAGTTAATTCTACAAGGCAAATTAAAAGAAATCACATCTGAATCTTTAAAAATACCAGTGTGCAATGGTTACCACTAGATCAGCCAAGTTAAACAACGATGACTCCGTTCAGTCTGTATTTACCTACTCCTTTGCGTGAGCAGGTTGTGACTCAAGGTCAATTTCTTAAACGAAGGTTAATAGGCTTGAATTCAGATATTTCCTTCCCCTTTATTTTCCATTCCTACTTGTGGTATATGTTTACGCTTTACTAAAAGCCGATTTTCAAGTAAGGCAGTCACGCTTATATTTGGCATGGGCAAAATTTCTCGTCTTTTTGTTAACTGAATCAACATTCAATAAAACCCCGAAAATAACGAATGAAACTTAATATAATTTTGTTGTATATTGAAGATATTTAAAAGAGGGTGAAAACGGAAATAGGGTCTTCCGGTTGGATCGAGGCAGGGAGAAGACGAAAAGAGTAACAAAGGACTTTTTTCCGGGTAAAAGCGAACAAAGAAGTTAAAAAACGGAGGCGAGGCTTTCCGGTCAAAGAAGCGGGGAGAAGATGAAGAAATATATAACAAATGCCCGTTATCAGATCAAAAGATAAATATGCGTAGATAAAGATTGATAGGTACTATCAATATAAAAGGCCTGAGGGTTCGAGCCGACAGACAGTCAGTCAGACAGCGGACGGCGAACAGTGAGTGACCGTCGACGCAGTCCGTCGCGGCCAAGGGCGGTGAGACGCCACCAGCCACCCCTTTACCCCAACATCGCCAGTCATCCCAGTAGCAATAGTAGTCGATCCTCGATCCTAGGACATTCCTATTGTCAACGCTCGCCACCCACACCACAACCGGGGCATTGAGGAAATAAAGTCAAAACTCCTACTATACCCATGTGTTGTAGATTTTATTAAGAGACCACTAACATACATCGCTTTGGGTACAGTGAAAACCCCATTAATAACGTACACGATTTAGAGTAGCGAAGCAGGCCGCTACGTAACATATAGATATTTAGTGCCGGTAAAGAAGGCGCTACGTATGCAGATACACGAAGTAGGGCCGTGAATTTGAAGCCGCTATATGACATAGAATTTGATGCCAATATGTAACAATTTTTGCTGTATTACGTAGAGGAATTATCAAAAAAATTATTTGTTTTACAATCCTTAAAACGAGAGAAAGTTAAAGAGTCCAGTCATCCCTACAATTTACCCATAGCTGGAAAGAGAATAACTGGATGTATACCTTTCCCAAGGGTATTAGCGCTATATGAAATGCAACCAGCCTCATCCAGGATATGAACTCGTGTCTCTATTACATGACAGGTTCCTCCACTCTGTTCAGTACTTAGATGGGTGACCACTTAGGTTTGGTTTCGTTTCTTTGTTAAATAGCATATCAATCTTCGTGGGTTATTTGTAGAAGAGGTGTAGTGTCAGTATTTAACCCATAGCTAGGGGTTCCTTGAGGCGGTCGATACCTTTCTTAAAATTATTAGCCCGAAAGTGAACGTAATTGTGCTACTGGAATTCGAACTCACTTACTACGATGTCGCAGTCCAGCACGTTAGCCATCACGCTACGGGGACTTCCACTGTGACTGTAATATATTGCCGGGTCAATCGGTCTGCACCTGGAGACCGGGCTGCACGCAGGAAGTGCGTGGGTGTCAAGTACGAGCCTAGAAACAAAAACAGGATATGGCATTGAACTGACCTTTAGCACCTAAAGATGCAGGTGTACATTTGACACTGTGTAGGCACAGAAAATCTTTAGGCGTAGCAAACAGGCTGCGTGGGCGAAGAGGTGTGTTTATAGAAAAACTGCGTAGGCATCACGATCAAAGAGGCGTGACACCGTGAGTTGGACAATAATAAAAAAAAATCCCGTGGAAATCAATTTAGCAAACGGAGATCAGGTTCTAGATCGCTTGCAGAGAATTCCCGAAGGCTCCATATATATGTAACCCCTGCTAATGACTCTCAGTCTGCACACAATCGAGGAAATAAAGATATAATCTTATATTTTTTTTATAAATACAAGTGTTCGTGTTCCTTGACGGGTCCAGTATATAATATGACCACTTAGGAACAGTGTGTACTATAAGTAACATCAAGATCTATGTTTCAGATTAAACAAAACATGGTAAATTCGAAGAAAAACTGCTGATGGTGTTCCGAAAGACGGAAGCTGTATTTGCCAGTACAGAAATAAACAATAAATAAAACGTTCATTTTATCAAAAATAGTCACCGTGGGATTTAACACATTTATTTTGGTTTCTCCATTGACCCATGAAAGTTTTCATTTGATATGATGGCTAGTTGTGCCGATTGATTTCTGATAATATCCTCCAATATAATATCCTCAAATCTTAACCATCAAATGAATTTTGAATTTAGGAAAAAGAAAATGACACAGATCTAGGTCTGATCGTTATAAAACGTGCCGCACTTGCAAAACCCTGTATTTCTCCCAAAACTGATGTTCCAAAAGTATAAAAAATTGTACTAACTCCTCTTCACCCTCTCTCTCTCGCTCTCTCTCATCCTCTTTCTCTCTAACTCTCTCTCTCTCTCTCTCTCTAATATATATATATATATAATATATATATATATATATATATATATATGAGATGTATTTTAGTATTTGTATCCGTTGTTGGAAATAAATATACCAGGTTTGGGCATAGGTGTGAAGCATTAATGTATTATATTATGCTAATGTTGTTACCATAATATGTTAGTTAAGGAATAAATATCAGAAAACTCTGTAGTTTAAAAAATTTTTTTTATTTAGACGAGTGGTGAATTTTCAGGACTGTCACGTCCCTTCTTCCTGACCGTGAATTGTAGTAGTGATCTAGTGGCTGCTTGTCCAGTGCGTTGGAATGGTGTGGTGGAACTTGTTGCTGGTTGGTCCGTGGGTGATTAATGAGTTTGTACTCTGTGTGTGGTCGTGTGATGGGGGTCATGGGGTTGGTGGTATGGGGGTGTTTTGGAAATATGAGTATGGATTTAAGGTTCCGGTGTCTGTATTATATATATATATATATATATATATATATATATATATATATATATATATATATATTACATAAATAAATGTTACATAAGGGAGAAATCTATTCAATAACATGACAGAAGTTTTATGTTAAAAGTGGTGCCTCAACTCACAACATGATACACTGTTTAAATAGTCGTTAGTAGCAACAATTAATGTGAGGCGAGAACCAATAGCATTGGCTACCTCGATTGGTGCTTATGAACGATGTGATATTATAGTATTGAAAACGAGGTTGGGTACTAAGTGGCAATATAAGACGTACACGAACGGCGCGTAGAACGAAATTAGGGTCAAGAATTAATTTGAGGCGATAAATCTATAGCATACGCCAACCGGTTGGTGCTTATGGATAATTTGAGATGGAGGCTAACTTTATTGAAAACAGGTTTGGCTAGTAAGGGGTAATTTGCGACGGACCTTTAATGATTTGGAGAACGACGTTTGGGCTGTGCACCAATGTGAAGTGAGAACCAATGGCATAGGCTTAAGGCTGCCCGTTTCATACCTATGGAAGATTTGTGATGGAAGCTAATTGTATAGAAAACGAGTTTGGTGCAATATGAGGCGTGACCTTATCGGCTTGGAGAACGACATTAGGGATGAGAACCAATGTGAGGCAGAAATCAATAGTATAGGCTACGTGGTTGGTACTTATGGACGATGTGAGGTGGAAACCTACGGCTTAAAACAAGTTTGGGTAGTAAGGGACAGTATAAAACGGAACCTTAACGGTATGGAGAACGAGGTTTGGGGCATGAATCAATGTGTCGAAAATCAAGGACAATGTGAGTGGGATGCCTATGGCATAGAAAATAAGATTGGTGGTAAGAGACAATATAAGATGTGACCTCACGACATGGTAAACAAGGTTAAGGGTGCACCAATTCGTGGCGGGAAACCAACGGCATAGGCTAAACGGTTACTACATCTGGACGATATGAGAGGGAATCCAACGACTTAGAGCATGAGGTTGGGTACTAAGGGCAATAGTTGATAGAGGATAACGGTGTTAGGTGCAAGAATCCATGTGTAGTGGGAACCAACGACATAGGCTACCTGGATTATGGACGATGTGAGATTGAGGCCAACTGCGTAGAACACTAGGTTGAGTACTAAGGAACAATATGAGCCGGGCACTTAACGACGTGCAGAACGTGATTCATGGCAAGAACCAATGTGTGGCGAGAAACAACGGCATAGGCAGCTCAGTTGGTGCCAATCGACCATTTGAGAATGAAAGTAATCTAAACAATTTTTTTAAAGTTAACCAAAATTTTCAAAGTTGCAAACTATTAGGCATCATTAGACCCGTTAGAGGCTTGCTAAAAATACCAAATTCAATGTTATTTTATTAATTTTCGATAGTGTTACACAGTTTTTTTTCTAACCCTTTCTCTTCAAACCCCGATTTCGAAAATTTCCCCAAACTTTTCCAACGTACCAACTATCAGGTAATACGTACGGGCATGGCCCCTAATTGAAAACAACAGATGGAATGTTAATTTCATAGTTTTAAGGGGTCCGGCAGGCGTTTTTAAGTTTTTTTTTACATGCGTCAAAAAGAAACTGAAAAATGCCTTTTGACGCCTTTTTCATCAGTTTTGAAGGCTATATTTTGAGTATATGAATTTAAGCAACATTTTTAAAGTTAACCAAAATTTTCAAAGTTGCAAACTCTCAGGCATCATTAGACCCGTTAGGGGCTTCTAAAACGGCGTGGGGTTCAATGTGACGCCCAAAACTACGGCACTGACTCCGGTTTTGCCAATAGAAAATATGAGAAAACACCCCAGGCATAGAAAACATTATTGGGTAACAAGGGACACTATGAAAGGCACTTAATGGCGTGGAGAACAAGATTAGGGGCAAAAGTACCTGGAGTTTGTAAATTGTGCTTCACAGAATATTGCAAAACTCTTGACTCACCTTAGAGTAAGTTGATAAATGTCATAAAGCAGTAAATGTTTATGGCATTGCTTTTTTAAAAGTCAGATTCCCTTTTGTTACTTGATCAAGTAGTTTTTATTTTATTTTGCCCATGATCACTGCACGGGGAAGACCAGGCCTCAGCCTGTCTTAACCCTTCGCAGGCCATGCTGAATCTCCCTAAACTATCACCTCTCATTCTTCCTTTCTCCCCTTCTCCACATCATTCCTCTTCCTATCAAAAACAATGCCACGCGTCTTTTCTGACATCATCCTTCAAACTTTTCCATTAGCTATACTAAAACTTTTCCCTAACTAATGACTCAAACAACCATCATGGTTCCACGTCATAACCATTGTGTCACACAGGGTACCTGTATAATTGGCAACAAGTGCACAAGAGAAACATTTATTTACGCCTGTTGGTGACTATTGCTAAGAAAGCTTACTAAATAGCTGCTGTTTAAAAGATAATATTTACTCTTGAACTTCGTAACCAGAGCCTGAGTTTAAGAATAAATATATTGTATATACAGGGTGTTCACAAAGTCTTGCAATAGTTTTAAAATCGAAAACTTAATAACTCACGTAGTACAATTAATAGAATCATTTAGTAAAAACCAAATGAAAGGTCAACTCTTGTAGTTTTATTTTTATGTAACTTTTGATTATTGCATTTTAACAAGACTTCCATCTTACATTTTAAATCAATTGCTTGACTTTATAGACACATTGTGTAGGAAGCGCGTGGTGTAATGATTAAAGTCATAGGAAATGGACTTGTAGCCTCGAGTTCAAATCCTGAATGTGGTAATTGCATTTCACTTAGCGCTAATACCCTTGGGAAAGGTATGAATCCTACTCTCCCTCCAGCTATGGGTAAAATAGTAGGACAGACTGGGCTCTTTCACCTTGCTTACGCAACCGGTCTAGGAGAAGGAAAACTCTGAATTCAAACCTGTTAAACTTCGCTTAAGAAATTGACCTTGTGTCACATCCTGCTCGTGCGGAGGGGTTGGTAATTATATATAGACACATTGTGTTTCTATTTCTACATTATGTGAATCTAAAAAGATTTACGATCAACGATCACGAAAGAGGGATTCTTCTTCCAGGGAAAAGGGACGCGTAACGGTTATCGTCGATGGAAATAGACATGGCGATCCTGGACGAGGCTGTTTGCATTTAAACTAATGCCCTTGAAAGAGGCATGAATCGATACCTTCTCTTCCCAACTATGGGTAAATATAGGACAGCGTAGGTTTTTAAAAAGAATTGGTAAGGCAACCAGTATAGGAGAAAGAAACCCCCAATTCGAGCCAGCTTTACTCCACTTAAAAATTGACCTTCTGTTGCATCCTGCTAGTGGCGGGGGGGGTTGGGTAAATACATACACAGGAGACTGGAATATAGCTATTTACTAAACTTAGATGTTACACAATTCCAGATATATGGAACACTTAGTGAGAATCTAATTCACTAACAATGGTATGCTATCTAGCTTGCTAACAACCTGTATTCAAACCAGCTGTACTCCGCTTAAAAATTGACCTTGTGTCGCATCCTACTCGTGTCGGAAGGTTGGATAAATACATACTTGTGACTATTGGTGTATATTTATAGGTTTATAACTTCATTTCATTTAATATTGCATCCTTTGCTCGTTGTCTATTTCCGTTTACTTAAAGGTCCAACACTGTTATTTACCATCCGAGCAATTTGCTAACACTCTTAATAGGCAAGGAGCAAAAGGTGCCAGAGAAAGATTTGCAGATGGGACTCCTTCACGTACAACGGAGGTGCACTATTTTTCCAGCTGTTTTACGTCTGTCTTGATTGATATAATGAGGTCCCCAACGACCATATTAGTTGTGCACCGCCGGAAGCTGTGTAATCTGTTGTACAGTTCGAGAGAAGTAAGAGGGAGGATGAGGAGAGAAAATGAGAATGAGAGAGAATGAGTGATATATATATATTATATATATATATATATATATATAGAGAGAGAGAGAGAGAGAGAGAGAGAGAGAGAAAGAGAAAGAGAGAGGGGGTAGGAAAAAGTGTCGGAAAAAAACAAAAACAGGAAAGAGAAAAAAATTATTAAAGAGATAAGAAGGGAGAGAGAGAGAGAGAAAGAGATAGATAGATAGATAGATAGATAGAGAGAGATAGATAGATAGTTAGATAGATAGATAGAGAGAGAGAGAGAGACAGACAGACAGACAGATCGATAGATAGATAGGGAAGAGAGAGAAAGAGAGAGAGAGAGAGAGAGAGAGAGAGAGAGAGAGTAAGAGAGAGACAGAGAGACAGAGAGACAGAGAGAGAACGAAGACAAGGGGAAAAAGAAATGAGAGTAACGATTATACTTAATGAAATAACGGATAAGAAACTATAATATATATATATATATATATATATATATATATATATATATAGAGAGAGAGAGAGAGAGAGAGAGAAAGACAGACAGACAGACAGACATACGCATAGACAGACAGACTGGAGGAAAGGAGAGTGAGAGGAAGTGTGAAATATTGAGTTATAAGAGAGAGAATTGACAATTATAATTGGAAAAGTAAGAGAAAGAAAATATATTAGAAAGAAAAAGAACAATGAAAAGGAAAGCGAGTGAAAGTTTCACTTTAAAAGATAGATAGATAGAGAGGTTGAGAAAGAGAAACGTAAAGAGAGAGTTAAAAATTATGGAAGACATATATATATATGTCTTTCATAATTTTTAACTCTCTCTTTAGAGAGAAAGAGAGAGAGAGGAGAGAGAGAGAGAGAGAGAGAGAGAGAGAGTAATATTACATAAGAAATAGCGTTAGAAAAAGAGAAAAAGAAAGAAAGAGAGAAGAACGAGAAAATTGACAATTGCATGCGCATTGACAGAGAGAGAGAGAGAGAAAGAGAGAGAAAATTAACAATACCACACACATACATACACACACATTGAGAGAGAGAGAAAGAGAGGGAGAGAGAGAGAGAGAGAGAGAGAGAGGGAGGGGGGAGAACAAGAGGGAGGGGGAGAAGAATGTGTGTGTGTTTGAATGTGTGTGTGTGAGAGAGGGAGAGAGAGAGTGGAAGCAATATTACAGAAGAAATTGTGTAAGATAGAAAATTGACAATAGCCCCCCCCCACACACACTCACACATTGAGAGAGAGAGAGAGAGAGAGAGAGAGAGAGAGAGAGAGAGAGAGAGAGAGAGAGAGAGAGAGAGGAGGGGGGACGTGGTGAGTAAGAGAGAAAATCCAACCGTACAACATGTCTTCAACATAGTCAGGGAGTACAACATTTAGATCTCTAATTGGCAGACACTAGCTACAAAACGGCTTCTTCCCTTCGACTTGTCTCTTCCGTCGGCACCAGTCCGTAAGACGAAAAGCTGGGGTTTAGGCGTTCAGGGTCGGGGGTTTGGACACTCAAGGGCCCCCTCCGTGTCACAAAAGTTGTCACCCGCAAGCGAGTTCTCGGCCGCTAATTACCTAAGTAAATTGGATAAGAAGCCAACATGTAAACTGTCCCCACGTTTAATCACCTGGGAAGAAAAGCCTCACCCCGTATAGCCGCACTAAATGAACAAGTGAGCGTTTATGCCTATCCGTTGCCAACAGACGCAGCTACTTGCAGTTGGCTTTCCTTTTTATTCTTTCTTTCTTTCTTTCTTTCTTTCTTTCTTTCTGTCTTTTCTCTTCTTTTTTAGTTCCTTCTTGTTTGTTTGTTTGTTTGTTTTCTTTTTAGTTCTCTCTTGTTTGTTTCTTTGTAGTTTCTTTCTTTCTTTCTTTCTTTCTTTCTTTCTTCTTTCATTCTTTCTTTCTTTTCTTTTTTTTTAGTTCCGTCTTGTTTGTTCCTTTGTAGTTTCTTTCTTTCTTTCTATCTATCTTTCTTTCTTTCTTTTCTTTTTTAGTTCCGTCTTGTTTGTTTCTTTGTAGTTTCTTTCTTTCTCTCTTTCTTTCTTTCTTTCTTTCTTTCTTTTTTTAGTTCCGTCTTGTTTGTTTCTTTGTAGTTTCTTTCTTTCTCTCTTTCTTTCTTTCTTTCTTTCTTTTCTTTTTTTTTAGTTCTCTCTTGTTTCTTTGTAGTTTCTTTCTTCTCTCTTTCTTTCTTTCTTCTTTCTTTCTTTCTTTCTTTTCTTTTTTTTTTAGTTCCGTCTTGTTTCTTTCTTTCTTTCTTTCTCTCTTTCTTTCTTTGTTTCTTCCTTTCTTTTTTTAGTTCCGTCTTGTTTGATTCTTTGTAGTTTCTTTCTTCTTTCTTTCTTTCTTTCTTTCTTTTCTTTTTTTAGTTCCGTCTTGTTTGTTTCTTTGTAGTTTCTTCTTTCTCTCTTTCTTTCTTCTTTTTCTTTTTTAGTTCCGTCTTGTTGATTCTTTGTAGTTTCTATCTTTCTTTCTTTCTTTCTTTCTTTCTTTTCTTTTTTAGTTCCGTCTTGTTTGTTTCTTGTAGTTCTTTCTTTCTCTCTTTCTTCTTTCTTTCTTCTTTCTTTTCTTTTTTTAGTTCTCTCTTGTTTGTTTCTTTGTAGTTTCTTTCTTTCTCTCTTTCTTTCTTTCTATCTTTCTTTCTTTCTTTCTTTTCTTTCTTTTTAGTTCCGTCTTGTTTCTTTCTTTCTTTCTTTCTCTCTTTCTTTCTATGTTTCTTCCTTTTCTTTTTTTAGTTCCGTCTTGTTTGATTCTTTGTAGTTTCTTTCTTTCTTTCTTTCTTTCTTTCTTTCTTTCTTCTTTCTTTCTTTCTTTTTTAGTTCCGTCTTGTTTGTTTCTTTGTAGTTTCTTTCTTTCTCTCTTTTTCTTTCTTTCTTTCTTTTTTTTAGTTCCGTCTTGTTTGATTCTTGTAGTCTTTCTTTCTTTCTTTCTTTCTTTCTTTCTTCTTTCTTTTTCTTTCTTTAGTTCCGTCTTGTTTGTTTCTTGTAGTTTCTTTCTTTCTTTCTTTCTTTCTTTCTTTCTTTCTTTCTTTCTTTCTTTTTTAGTTCCCTCTTCTTTGTTTCTTTGTAGTTTTCTTTCTTTGTTTCTTTCTTTTTTTCTTTCATTCATTTTTTTCTTTTAGTTCCCTCTTCTTTGTTTTCTTTGTAGTTTCTTTCTTTGTTTCTTTCTTTTTTTCTTTCATTCATTTTCTTTTTTAGTTCCCTCTTCTTTGTTTCTTTGTAGTTTCTTTCTTTGTTTCTTTCTTTTTTTCTTTCATTCATTTTTTTTCGTTTTTAGTTCCTCTTTGTTTCTTTGTAGTTTCTTTCTTCTTTCTTTCTTTCTTTCTTTCTTTTCTTTTCTTTTCTTCCTTTTCTTTCTTTCTTTCTTTCTTTTTCTTTTTTAGTTCCCTCTTGTTGTTTGTTTCCTTTTTCTTTTTTAGTTCCCTCTTTTGTTCCTTTGTACCTTGTTTCTTCCCTTTTTCTTTCTTTCTTTCTTTCTTTCTTTTCTTTCTTCCTTTCCTCCTTTCTTTTCTTTTCTGTTTAGTTTCCCTTTTGTTTATTATTGTACTTCTTCTTTCTTTCTTCTTCTTTCTTTTTTCTTTCTCAAGCCTGTCTTGTCTTGCTTGTCTCATTATTACTTATTTTTCTTCTTTCTTCTTTTTCTTTCTTTTTCTTTCTTTCTTTCTTCTCTTTTTAGTTTCTTCTTCCGTTTCTTTCTTGCAAGCAAGTGAAAAGGGGATAGACTCCCTTCATTTCTTGCGTGTTTATTTCTTTGTTGCTTGGTTTTTCTCTTTTTTACTTCTTCACACTTTTTCTTCTGATTTCTCTTTCGCTTTATTCAACAATTTTCTTGTTCGCTTTCTTCCTCCCCTTCCCCTCTTTATTTCTTATCTTTTTCTTTCTTTGTTTTTCTTTTACTCTCTTTATCTTTTCATTCAATTTTCTCTTTTTGTCTCTTAATGTTTCTTTATCATTTTTCTCTTATACCTTTTCCACCTCTTTCTCTTCCTAATATATTGGTCTCTCTCCCCCTCTCTCTCTGACTCTCTCTCTCTCTCTCACACACACACACACACATACACACTTTGCATCACATCATTTTTCTTCTTTTCTTTTCAATCTATATTTAAGTAAACGCGTAGAGAAAAAAATTAGGTAGGAACTACACAAGAATGCTCTGTGCTATTTTGAACCAATCTTGCGCGTGGTGTAATGGTTAAAGTCATAGGAAATGGACTCGTCGTCCCGAGGTCAAATCCTGGACGTGGTAATTGCATTTCACTTAGCGCTAATATCCTTGGGAAAGGTATGAATTCTACTCTCCCACCAGCTATGGGTAAATAATAGGGTAGACTGGGCTCTTTAACCTTGGTTAGGCAACCGGTCTAGAAGGAAAACTATGAATTCAAACCTGTTAAACTCCGCTTAAGAAATTGACCTTACGTCACATCCTGCTCGTGCGGAGGGGTTGGTAAATATATATTTTGAACCAATCTTGGAAGCAGCACACAACAAAACAGCAGCTATACGATCACTTACCTCCCATCACACAAACCATCAATGAAAAACAAACAAGAACGACTTCCTAGGTGACGTAATCCAATGGATTAGTGTTGTCCGACTAGCAAAAACCAGCTCTATGCAGACACTGGATGTTGTCTAGAGGATGGTTGAGAGAGAGAGAGAGAGAGAGAGAGAGAGAGAGAGAGAGGGGGGAAATCACTTCTATCGACACGACATGATGATGATGATGATGATCTCTTTCTCTTTCTTATTTCTCCTCTTTTAGTCTTAAACTCTATTTTTTCTTTTACCCTTTCTATCAATCCTATAATCTACTTTCCTTTCTCTTTCTCTCTCTGTGTCTCTGTCTTTCTGTTAGTTTTTTTTTAATAGTTTTCTTCTCTCTTTTCCTTTTGCTCTTTCTCTATTGTTTTTTCCCCTCGATGTCTTCTTTTTCTTCCCTTTACTCTCTCTCTCTCTCTCCTCTCTCTCTCTCTCTCTCTCTTTTTTTCGTTTTTATCTTTATTTCTTTTGCTCATTCTCTTTTTCTTTCTCTCACCTTTTCTTTTGATTTTCAACCTATCTATTGATCTAGCTATCTATTTTAATTTCCTTTTTTGGACTATATTACCTTTAGGCACCCCTTTTTGATCTCAATTAAGAAAGGACATGTTTTTTTATTTACACCGTCAATATCCTGTTGTTTGTTAGGGGTTAGGGTTAGGGGCTAGGGTTAGGGTTAGGGTACGGGGTTATGGTAAGGGGTTAGTTTTATAATTAAAAAAATATCTAAAAATCATCTGTTAAAACAACCGGATATTAGCGGTGTAAATGAAAAACATGTCCCTTCTTAATCGAGATCAAAAAGGGGTGTCTAAAGGTCTTATGGTCCCCTTTTTTTGTAACCATATCTCTAACTTACTCTGTAAATTTTCCATTTTTTTCTACGTTGATCCAGTTTGTTTGTTTGTTTTTTTTTAATTTTTTAAATTTTTTTTTTATTTTTGCTTGTTTCCTTCTTTTTGATCTTTTTAAAAAATTTTTACCTTCTTTCATTCGATTTTGGTTTCTTCCTTCGTTTCTCCGTTTCTTTGTGTCTTAGTTTGTTTTGTTTGTTTCTTTTTCACCTTTCCTATAATTTCAACAGTTTCTTTCTTTCTTTCTTTCTTTCTTTCTTTCATACAAAGTCACCATTTTGAAAAGTGAACAACTTTAGAAAAGAAATAAAAATAAAAAAAAGTAAAAGTTTTTTCTTTGAATTTATTTATTTTGGAAATTACTTTGAACTAAATAAGGAATAGCTCAATCAGTAGAATGTTTGCTAGGTAATCACAAGGTTCTTGGTTCGATACCGGCCCTTGCCAATACAGCGTATGAGTAGCACAGGGATCTGTGCGGTAAAGTGAGGAGCTGATGGTAGGTGTGGTGCTCCACCTCAGATGCTAAAATAATATCCTTGGTCTAGCACTAGTGAAAAGGGGATAGACTCCCTCGCTGTCTGGCTGACACCGACATTAGGCCGCCCCGACGACTTTACTTACTTTATTTTTTTACTTATAAATGAATATATAAGATAAAATTGACCAATACATATGACCCCCCCCCCCGAAAAAAAACAACAATTTTATGTTCTCTCCATATATTTTCACACTTTTCTCCATAACAATGTAAACCTGTTTTTTTGTGATAAATTTGCATTGTAATGAATCTTTTTCCAGTAGCGAAACATGTCAATTTAATTCTAAACCCATTTTCTCCTTCGTATATACACAGGATGATGCAAAAGTCACTTTCTATTCTTAAAATTATCATCTTTTCAATAAAAAAATGTAGGTAATATTCGCGGAGTTCCGTGCCGGCCTCCTGCCTCAAAAACCGCTAGCCGGTGGCTGCTGAAAAAAAGCACCAGCTACGATTGAAGTCCATGGCCAAAGCGGTGTCACTTGAAAAAAAAGACCAACTTAGGGCGTTTTCCCAACCCCAATTCTAAACTCACCTAGTTTTATTACAAAATTTGTGGGTTCTGTTTTTTCTGGGTCACCCTGTATAGAGGGTGGCCCAGAAAAAAACAGAATTTGAATTTTTGGGAGAATATGTATTTAATTGAAGTCATACCTAATTTTGAAAGTTAATTAATTGATAATTAATGAATTAGGCGGGCATAGCTGTTCAAATGTGAGGCTAAACAAATCGAGAAAAAGTCAATCATCAAGTCGTGCCGACAGTAATCCATTCCACGAATCTCTCACCAATCGTCTCTTTCAGTCATCGCTCAAAGCAGGTCATCTTCACGGCACAGTATCAAGACAGAGCTGATGAATGAAAAACTGATAATGAAAAGCTTACGTTTGATCACCCCTGTGTGGACACTGGATGCTGTCTAGAGGACTTACTAGTGTGTATCGTTGATAAGGATAACGAAGAGAGAGAGAGAGAGAGAGAGAGAGAGAGAGAGAGAGAGAGAAGAGAGAGAGAGAGGGGGGTATCAATGTTTTCAGCACGACTTGATTGCTGGAGAAATCAGGACGAACCCTACGTCAATGTTTGTCGTATAGACTTCTACACAATAGTGCTGGTCGACCAGCAAAAACCTACATTCATCAGCTTTTGTGCGAAGTTAGATGGCCGTCTAAAGACTTACTAAGAATGATGGCTGATAGGAATAGATGGGTATGTTTGTGTATGTGTGTGTTATGTGTGTGTGTGTGTATGAGAGAAGAGAAGAGAAGACGAGGAGAGAGAGAGAGGAGACGAGGGAGAGGAGAGAGAGAGAGGGGGGGGCGAAACAGACAGACAGACAGACAGACAGACAGACAGAGTCAAGGAATCTGTTGCTGTCAGCATGACTTGTTGATAATAATGAAAATACAGCAGATGGCTTGAAGAAAAGAATTATGTATTCTGGAATATTCCGAAAATGATAGATTGCTGAACAAAAAAGTGTGAATTGATTGCTAAATGTAGACATATTAACAAATCTCTTGTGTCACCAGCTGACTGATTTCAATGTGTATTTTACTTATATTTGACTGTGAGATTTCTAAAATCAATGAATTATAGTTTTTTTTACGTGCGTGTGTGTCGCGTGAACAAACAATCATGCCACGTGAAAATTTATTTCCAACCTTAAATGTCTTTGATTAGCCATTTTTTTTTCTTATTTCTTTATAAATAGCATTCCTGTCTATGTAGCCATTTAATTTTGTTAGTAGCTACTACAGTTTTGAATTTGTAAACAAGTGTTCTAATAATTAGTCTCTGAGAATGCAAATCTAATTAGAATTCTTGTCAGTGTTGCCAATGATCCACCAGATTTCCCGTAAAAATTCCATCGAAAAAAAGAAAAAGAAGAAAAAAAAAAAAAAGAAAAAGAAAAAAAAAGAAAGGAATATCCATTATTTCTTAATAAAAATATTGTTTATATCAATTTTGCAAAACAAAAAATACAAAAAAAAAACCCAAGCCCAAAACAAAATACAAAAACAAAAACAAAACACAACATACACACACGCGCGCTACACACACCACGTGCACCCCCCCACACAAACACACACACACACACACACACACACACGACATTTAAATAACAATGACAAGCAAATTCGCGAACACATCTC
>CM042147.1:75214134-75231424 GCA_023376005.1 Doryteuthis pealeii | reverse complement strand
AGACAATAGTGTTGGGTCTGACCAGCCCAAAAACCTACATTTCATCAGCTTTGTGCGGAAGTTAGATGTCGTCTAAAGGACTTACTAAGAATGATGGCTGATAGAAATAGATGGTGTATGTTTGTGTATGTGTGTGTATGTGTGTGTGTGTGTGTGTATGAGAGAGAGAGAGAGAGAAGAGAGAGAAGAAGAGAGAGAGAGAGAGAGAGAGAGAGAGAGAGAGAGAGAAGAGAGAGAGAGGGAAGTAGGGAAGGAAACAGACAGACAGACAGACAGAGTCAAGGGAATCTGTACTGTCAGCATGACTTGTTGATAATAATGAAAATACAGCAGATGGCTTGAAGAACAGAATTATTTATTCTTGAATATTCCGAAAATGATAGATTGCTGAACAAAAAGAGTGAATTGATTGCTAAATGTAGACATTAACAAATCTCTTGTGTCACCAGCTGACTGATTTCAATATGTATTTTACTTATATTTGGACTGTTGAGATTTCTAAAATCAATGAATTATAATTTTTTTTACGTGCGTGTGTGTCGCGTGAACAAACAATCATGCCACGTGAAAATTTATTTCCAACCTTAAATGTCTTTGATTAGCTATTTTTTTTCCTATTTCTTTATAAATAGCATTCCTATCTATGTAGCCATTTAATTTTGTTAGTAGCAACTACAGTTTGAATTGTAAACAAGTGTCTAATAATTAGTCTCTGAGAATGCAAATCTAATTAGAATTCTTGTCAGTGTTTGCCAATGATCCACCAGATTCCCGTAAAATACCATCGAAAAAAGAAAGAAGAAAAAAAAAAAAAAAAGAAAGAAAAAAAAGAAAGAATATCCATTATTTCTTAATAAAAATATTGTTTATATCAATTTTTGCAAAACAAAAAAATACAAAAAAAAAAAAAAAACAACCCAAAACAAATACAAAAACAAAAACAAAACACACATACACACACGCGCGCGTACACACACCCACGTGCACCCCCCACACACAAACACACACACACACACACACACACACACACACACACACACACGTACATTTAAATAACCACGACAAGCAAATTCGTCGAACACCTATATAGGTCCCATCGGCAGTGTATATATAGGTCGAAACAGGTGTCGAGTGTTCCGCACATCGCATACGGCGTTGGCCGAATTTGTTTGCCGTAGTTATTTAATTATAATGAATTCCCTCTACGTATATATATATAATATATATATATATTATATATATATATTATAGAGAGAGAGAGAGAGAGAGAGAGAAGAAAGATAGTGGTTCGTTGACTTACGAGTGTAATTCATTCCACTTGAAACTTAATTTTCTTGTATATAAAATTAATTTTCTCCATTGAAATAAACTGAAATGCCATTAATCCCTTATAGCCCCACCACCATTTGCACCCTAACAAGGCGACTGGAGAATAAGCTAGATGGGAGCTGCACAAGAATTCTGCGCGCGATCTTGAACAAGTCATGGAAACAGCACCCCACAAGGAAGCAGCTGTCTTGCCATCTGCCCCTATCTCACAAACCATCCGAGTGAGACGGACAAGACATACTGGACACTGCTGCAGAAGCAAGGACGAACTTATAAGCGACGTTCTCTTGTGGAAGCCAACACATGGACATACACGCAAACAGACCACAAACACACACATAAATACGGACACACATGCATACACTATATTCCCCTAATGTTGATATTGATGTTGAATAACAAGATTAAAATGAATGCATTTAGGTAGATTATGAATATGCTGGATCCCAAGTCATATAGGAGTGAGGGGAAATACAAGATCAGACTCCGCTGCTAAATCGGCTCTAGATTTGATCCCCGACAATTTCAAGATACCATATACTGATTTGAAACCTGAAATTAATAGATTCCTTCATACAAAATGGCAACAACACTGGAATAACAACATCCACAATAAACTCTTCCTAATCAAACCCACTTTGGGAGGCTGGAAACCAACTTTAAGGAAGTCTAGAAAGGAACAAGTCATTGTGTCCCGATTACGCATTGGTCATACAAGACAAACGCACTCCTATATACTCAAACAAGAACAACAACCACAATGTGGAACATGTCAAACACCTTTGACAGTTAAACACTTATTCATGGAATGCAGGTTTTTTGCTCACATCAGAAACCGTTATTTTAAAACAATCAATATGAAAGATCTGTTTGAAAATGTCAACATGGAGGATATTCTCTCTTTTTTTAGGGAAATAAAATTATACCATAGAATATAGACATGAAACAAATCAATAGCATACAACATAATCCCTAATAATGCTAACACATTTTTAAAACCAATTACTAAAAAGTATAAATATAAATACACGATATGTATATCTTCCTAAACGTTATGCATGACATAACCCAGACGGGTTGATATGCCGTTAAAATCAATAATCAAACAAATAAACAAGAATTAAAAAAAAAAAACTCTACAAACTGTTTTGAAAAATAGAAAGAACACTGAATATTAGGTATTCCCAATTGTCGAAAAATCCGTGTTTTTCTTTCCATACAATTTTGACCCCCCTAATTGACCCCCCCCCCAAAAAAAAAAAATCAGGGAATTATCCGATTTTAATAAAATTTTCAGTGTTGATTTAACAATAAATGAATTTTATAATGCATCAGTTATTTTATTTCAAAGCTTTCTAATTTTCTTCATGTCACTTAACTTTGACTCCTTGCTTTTGGGGCGCCAAAAATATCGGTGTGGTATATATGTGATTGATAACTTTTCTGCATAAATAAACAGACAAAAGACCAAAGGTGTGAATAGAAGAAACTATTTTTTGAAGAATCTGCTCGGGTAGTAAATAAGTACCGAAAATCGGAAAATATACACAAAAAAAATAATTTTTGGAGATTTTTTTTACTCATTTCGTTAATTATTTAATTGGCTATTATTTTATAAAAGAAAAAATGTACATTAATATTTGTTCCGTTTAAAAGAGGGGGCGCTAAATTTAATATACAGTTTTCGCAAAAAAATATGGGTGATTGATACTAAAGTAAAGTAGTTATTAAACATATTTTTTTAGAATCTAATAATATGACATTTTAAACTTAAAATTATACTGCTCGTATTTTAAATGAATTTTATATATTAATTTATCATAGCAGAAATACCTAATTAAAGTTTTGAAATAAAATAACATTATAAAATGCATAAATCAATACTGAAAATTTCATTAAAATCGGATAATTCCCTGATTTTTGGTAAAAAAATTTTTTCAATCGCGAATGGTAAAATTTATTTTGTAAACGTGGGATTTTAAGCAGCGTTTCCGGCCGAAAGCATTGAAATCGACAAAAATCGTTTTAAATGTATTAAAAATAAATTACATGTGTAATATTATTTTGCTTTTTAAAAATTTTTTTTTTACTGATGCTCATTATGTTACTAATTTGACCTTAAATAATCGATTTAATTAATTTTAATTCGTGTTTAAAATTCGTAGCAGCCGATTTTTTGGGTATACCTACGTCAAGAGTCACATGTTAAAGAGTTTTAAAGCTTCGTTAGGAAACCTTTTTGCTAATATCAATTGCATTGTTCGGTAATCTTAAATAGATTCATATATATATATATATATATATATATATATATATATATATATAATATGGTAGAGGTTATCATGTTTTATTCAAGTTTTACACCCGGAAACAATTAAAAGTCAAATAGTAAATTAATTAAGCACCGGACGAAAGGGCCCTTGTTTTATAAAAAAAACAAACATTTTTTTTCCTTCAACTCCTTTCCGCCTTTTAGTCTTCCATCCATTATCATCGTGTTGATCGCTATATACGCAGCGAAGGAACAAAGACGAAGCGATCGGGTGGCTTATATGCTTTTTTGGAAAAACAATGTTTTCGGTTTTGAATTTAAATTATTTTCTGCTTCTCTCTCGATGAGTCCGGATTAAAAACATTTACATCGAGAAACGGACCTAATTATCATTATGTACTGATGATGATTTTTTATAAATCGAAATTTTGTCAATATTAGCAATGAAAATGATATAAAAATATATTCATTTTAACATCATTGTGTGTTTTCATACCCTTTTATCTATCTATCTATCTATCTATCTATCTATCTATCTATCTATTAGTGCCGTTTTTGAATGCATTTTTATCTATGTTTTGTTATACATTTCTAATGCTGATTGCTTCGGGGATTTGGAGGCGGTTTTGCAGTTATTTTTATAAATGATTTAGGTGTTATTAGTGAGGATTTTCCGTAATTCGGCGAATGTAAACTTATTGCTGCATTGTAGTTATATATTGTTTTGTGGTACTGGTATATATATATATATATATATATATATATATATATATATATATATACCAACCCCTCCGCACGAGCAGGATGCGACACAAGGTCAATTTCTTAAGCGGAGTTTAACAGGTTTGAATTCAGAGTTTTCCTTCTAGAACGGTTGCCTAACCAAGGTTAAAGAGCCCAGTCTGCCTTACTATTTACCCATAGCTGGAGGGAGAGTAGGATTCATACCTTTCCCAATGGTATTAGCGCTAAGTGAAATGCAATTAACACGCCCAGGATTTGATTCCTAAATCAGAAAGCTTTGAAATAAAAAACTGATTCATTATAAAATTTCATATATATATATATATTATATATATATATATGTATGAATTTTATAATGAATCAGTTATTTTATTTCAAAGCTTTCTGATTTATATATATATATATATATATATATATATATTAGAGAGAGAGAGATAGAGAGAGAGAGAGAGAGAGAGAGAGAGAGACGAGAGAGAGAGAGAGAGAGAGAGAGAGATGCCTGTGGTGCAATTGTTATAGTCGGAGGAAATGGACTTGGTAAGCCGAGTTCAAATACTGGAAGAGATGGTTTCCATTTCACATAACGCTAATAATCTTAGGAAGGGAATGAATTCACTATCCCCCCCCAGCTATGGGTAAAAAGTAGCAGAGACTGGTCTCTTTAAACTTGATTAGGCAACCAGTTTATGTAATGGAAAGCAATGAATTCAAACCTGTTAGACTACGCTCAAGAAATTCAATTCGCTGGATAACCCATACATGCAACCTTCTGTTATATCCTATTCTTGGCAAACTGGTTGGTTAGAAAAGGGAACTCCATCTTAATGTAATGATTAGCAAGGTAGCCTCTCAGATTCTGAATAACGAGTTTGATACTCGCTGGATACTTCGGACTTTCGATCTTATGTCACATCCTACCTATGGCGGAAGGGTTAGGTAAATAGCTACACTTGACAAGGATATTAGCACTATGTCTAATGCAAAAGCCTCGTCCATGATTCGAACTTGAGTCGCTTTGACCATTTTCAATGACGATTACCATTACACTACAAGCACCTCCAAAAAGACATCCATATGTGAATCTGTTGAGAGGGAAGATCTCTATTTTAATTGACATTTTTTTTTACTTTTCAGACAGTAAATTATGCAGGAAAAATTGATGGGATTTTAAGAAAAAACGGAATAAACTTTTGAAATTTCCATTTTATCCATTCAAAATTTAACGAAGCTAAATTGAAAAAAAAAAGTATTATCACAGAAACTTTGAAAGATAATAATAATAAAAAAAGGCAAACAAAAAAACAAAAAAACAAAAAAAACAAAACAAAAGGATGTGCAACTGCACACGCATGCGCAGCAGCTACTTGCATCGACATAATCTGCCTTGAGGCAAGAACTGCAACAGCGGGCTAGTGTCGCTAACGGGGTCGCCAATGGTTCGGTCATCTTTATTATTACCCTGGAGGGTTAAGGGTTGTGATTTTGAATAGCCCTAAGGGCAGGATGGCAGTTATGTTAAAATTGTTTCAATAATTTTTTGTTTTAAATTTTTTTTATTTAAAGCTTTCCAATAGGTGAGAAGAAAAAAATAATAATAGCCAACATGTTCAGACATTTTATTGTAAAAACGATGTTGCATTTTTTCTTTCTTTATTTAAAATTATTTTTTAATTTTTTTTTTTATTTCAGGTCAGGTAAATTAAAAAATTGAAAAAAAAAAAAAAAAAAAAAAAAGAAAAAAAATGATGCTGAAAAATAATCTTACAAAATTACACTATTTTCTTGATGATCGAAAATTCTTCTTTAATGGAAATTTTTTTTCTTTCAATAAATCAAAAAGAAATAGAGAAGTGGAAAAAAAAGATACTTTTTTTTTTCCTTTAAAATTTTATATTTCATTGCAAGAACAAAAACCAAAAAAAAAACCAAAAAAAAAACAAAGATAAAAACAAATAAAAAAATAAATAAAAATAAAATAAAATAAAACCAATAGAAAACGAATAAAGAAATTGAAGAAGAGCCATCGAAAATCTAATCATACAATTTTAATAAAAACGATAGAATTAAGTTGGCCACACAAAGGAGGATAAACGAGAAAAGAAAGACAAAAATATATAAGAACAGACAAATTAATTAAAAAGATAAAAAAAATGAACGATGGTAATATGTAACGAAAAAAAATGACAATATGATTGTAAAAATTAAGAAATAAAAAAATAGTCATTCATTTTGTAATTGTAATTTAACATAGTAATTATTATCGGTCATAATTTCCATAATTCTGTTACATCGACTTACTTAAAAAAATACAATACTGAATATTTTTATGAACACATGGCTGAGGAAAATGAACAGATACTCCACTTTAATTCCTACCACTTTGGCTCTTTGGGTTAGACGGGTGGTGGGAGAAGCCCCCTCCCCGATCAATCGGCTGGTCACGTCAACCCCTGTATGGTTTTCCCGATCTTATTGCTCTTATGTCAACCCACCAAACATTTTTATCATATATATATTTACCAACCCCTCCGCACGAGCAAGATGCGACACAAGGTCAATTTCTTAAGCGGAGTTTAACAGGTTTGAATTCAGAGTTTTCTTTCTCCTAGACTGGTTACCTAGCCATGGTTAAAGAGTCCAGTGTACCCTACTATTTACCCATAGCTGGAGGGAGAATTGGATTCACACCTTTCCCAAGTGTATTAGCGCCATGAGAAATTCCAACAGCTTCGTCCAGGAATTGAACTCGCGTTGACGAGTCCATTTCATACGACTCTAACCATTAGACCATGCGCCTCCATCATTTTTATCATATATGTGCTAGAAGGCAGTGGCTGAGGGTTTTAGTGTCCTGGGTATGACGTTAAACTGTATGTAATGATGAGGTTCCAATTCTGGAGCTCTGGGGAGTGTGGAGTACCCAGGTTCTCCGAGTGGTAGTTCCTATTAGGGTCCCATCTATGGGTTAAATAGAATTAAAAAAATGAGTTTTAAAATGTTTAAAAAAATTTTAATACCCAACAAGAATGAATAAAACAAAATCGTCTTTGTCATAGAATAACCCAACAAGGGTTGACATGCCTTAAAAATCAACCAACCAACCAACCAACCAACCGAAGGCCAGCCGTTTAGTTATTTGTAATTGTGTATGCGTGTGAGATGTGTGTGTGTGTGTGTGTGTGTATCTATTTTGCTGGCCTCCTATCAGGCCGGATTAACACAAGTTCTTTTTAACGTGAGGAGGCACGCACAAATCGAAGCTCGTTCGGTGGCCAGTGCAAAAAAAAAAAAAAAAAAAAAAAAAAAAAAAAGAAAGAAAAAGAAAAAAAAGCGCGGTCCCGTCGGTATTCCTCTTTTGGAACGCTTCAGGTACTGAGCAATACACCCGGCCCTGTCCCTTTTAGCTCACCGGCTCAGAAACCGAGGTTCTTAATCTAGGTAAGTGATATATATATATATATTTACCAACCCCTCCGCTCGAGCAGGACGTGACAAAAGGTCAATTTCTTAAGCGGAGTTCAACAGGTTTGAATTCAGAGTTTTCCTTCTCCTAGACTGGTTACTTAGCCATGATTAAAGAGCCCAGTCTGTCCTGCTATTTACCCATAGCTGAAGGGAGAATTAAATTCATACCTTTCCAAGGGTATTATCACCGTGTGAAATGCAAACAGCTTCGTCCAGGAATTGAACTCGGGTCGACGATTCCATTTCCTACGACTCTAACAATTACACCACGCACCTCCATTAGGAAAGTGATATATGTGTGTATGTGCGCACGCACGCACACATACACACATATTTCATTTGCATAATGTGAATGTTTCCCAAGGAGTTGGTTTGGTTTGGTTTCTTTTGTTAAATGGCATATCAACCTTCACGGGGTATTCAATGCCAAAACTCATTCTTGTAAAATAACAGTAGTGGTATTATTTAACACATGACTGGGAGGATGAGGGTGTTCATAACTTTCAAAGCCGACATTTATTTCATTTCTCCCCTTTCTTCCGTTTCTTTTCGAAATTAATATCTTTTTTCATTCCCGATATTTCATTTTTTTTGTGTATTTTCTTTGCTTTTCTTTTGTGTAAAGGATACGTGACTAGTTCATGTAGCGGGAAATCAGCCCAATGCACTATATATTCTCAGGAAATTTCTGACATGTTTAATACTATACAAACAATTGTATGTTACCCGCGTCACTATGTTAATTTTTAACGTAGCCACCATAAAGTTAGAGACAATTGTCTCATGGTGCACATATGCATAAATGTCCATCTAACTCTGTGATCTGCTGGAACGGCAAGCCCGTTTCTTGTTATTAACTAAACTTAGATATAGTTTGGATTTGCTTGCCAAAATTATCATCGTATCACTCGTTGTGAGTTTTTCACCACAGCATTAGCTGGTGGCCTATCACTAGAGTCTGAGTGACAGAAGGTCTCCCCGGGTCTCACATACATTTCTGAGTGCATGCTGTGGTCTGGATATTGTCGATTCTACATCTGATATAAAAATTCCCCCTGTCTTTTTTTCCAAACCCTTGGAGAACGTTCTATGGATACCAACTATAATTGGTATCACTTTTACTCTCATGTTCCTCATTTTTTCCCGTTCTCTGGCAAGGTCCAAGTATATGTCTATCTTTTCGTTTTCTTTTATTGTGGTCCACCGGAACAGCAAAGTCCGCCAGATGACAAGTTCTTTTTGTATTAATTACGACTAGGTCTGGTCCTCTGTCTGGGATTAAAAGATCCGTTTGTATCTCAAAATCCCAGATAATATCATGCATCTCATTCTCTACCATGGATTCCTGTTTTTGCATATACCATTTGGTGACATTATCAAAGTTTAATTTCTTGTATAATTCCCAGCAGATCACCCTTTCCTCTCAGTCGTACCTAGTCTTGTACTCCCTTTAAGCTAGTTTGTTGCACTCCCTTATGAGATTACCAGTTTTTTTTCTCTACACGTGCGATACCCTGTGATGAGGGCAGGGTATCGCACGTGCTATCATACGTTGTATGACGAAAATTAAAAAAAAATAGTTTGTTGCACTCACTTATGAGATTACCAGTTTTTTTCTCTACACGTGCGATAGCCCGTGATGAGGGCAGGGTATCGCACGTGCTATCATACGTTGTATGACGAAAATTAAAAAAAATAGTTTGTTGCACTCACTTATGAGATTACCAGTTTTTTCTCTACACGTGCGATACCCTGTGATGAGGGCAGGATATCGCACGTGCTATCACACGTTGTATGACGAAAAAAATAGTTTGTTGCACTCACTTATGAGATTACCAGTTTTTTCTCTACACTAGCTATTCTGTTGGGTATTCTAGGCGATTTCATGCTGCGGTCTGGATGAAATATGATCTATTTTCGCTTTAATACAATTGCTCCTTATAGTATTGTTTTGTGCTGCTATTATAAGGGATTCTATTCTCTCTTGAGGTTTCCTTTTCTTAATCATGTCAAGGTCTTCTCAAGTGCAACCTCTCCAGTCTGTCGCTTGAAGTATCCATATAGTTGTTTTTCTTTCTATTTTTGTTTTCTAGTTTTTGTTGCTTTTCTGTTTGTCCCTATGTTCCAATTGCCGTTATTATTATTATTATTATTATTATTATTATTATTATTATTATTAAATTAGAATTTAAAAAAAAAAGTAAAAGTTTCAAAAAATCTCACCGGCGTTTTTTATTGGCTACTGTTTCCTGTGCTGTGCCCATGCAATTTCCTTGCTGTTTTTTTTCTTCTGTGCGACAAATCGCCGCAGACGACAAGTCGACGTTCGGTCGCCATTGAAATAACATGGTCGGAGACTGAGAAATTTAACTTCCGGTCATGTGGTGTTGTGAAACCCTAGAAGGAGAAAGAAGTGGATCGCAGGATTGAACGGCAGGTGCAGTGGATAGAATGTCGCTGAAAAAGACCCATAGAAGTTGGGACATTGAGAATTTAATTTGATTGATAAGGGTTTTTAAGAACAGATAGAGTTTATTTTTAAAAATAAAATAAAATAAGAAGGAAATGAAATATATAAATATAAAGATTTCGCATTCGTGTGTGTGAGAGAGAGAGAGAGAGAGAGAGAGAGAGAGAGAGAGAGAGAGAGAGAGAGAGAGAGAGAGAGGAAAAAAGAAGAACATAAAATAAAGAAAAAAGGAAATAATTCTCAGCATTAAATGAATGGTAGAGTGGAAAATTTAAAGAAAGAAAGAACAAAGAAATATAATGAGAAAGAAAGAAAGTAAGGGAAAAAGAAAGAATTTCTAATAATGGAATATTTGCCAGAGAGCTGAAAAAAGGTGGAGCCCTTGGAGCCATCCCCTGGAAACCTGGAAAAGAAACTGGGAGAACGGAAGATCAGGCAAAGAATTGATACCATCCAGACCACAGCCCAGCTGAGGTCTGTAGAACTAAGGAAACTTATCACCAGTTATTACGATTGTGACCCATAAAGACTCATAAAACGGTAATAATAATAATAATAATAATAATAATAATAATAATAATAATAATAATAATATGGACGCTTCAAACGACAAATAGAAGAGGTTGCACATGAAAAGACTTGGACATGGTTAAGAAAGGGAAACCTCAAAAGAGAAACGGAATCACTTATAATTGCTGCACAAAATAATGCCATAAGGACAAACTACATTAAAGCGAAAATTGATAAGACCCAATAAAATAGTAAATGTAGACTTTGCGGTAATAAAGATGAGACTGTAAACCATATACTCTGCGAATGTAGCAAACTAGCACAACGAGAATACAAAACTAGACACGACTGGGTTGGGAAGGTGATCCACTGGGAATTATGCAAAAAATTAAATTTTGACCACACAACAAAATGGTATATGCATAAACTAGAATCTGTTCTTGAGAACGAAACGCACAGAATTCTCTGGGACTTTGAAATAAAAACGGATCACCTTATCCCAGCAAGAAGACCAGACCTAGTGTTGATAAATAAAAAAGAAAGAACTTGTCAACTGGTGGATTTTGCAGTGCCAGCAGATCACAGGGTGAAGTTAAAGGAAAATGAAAAAATAGACAAATATCTGGACCTTGCCAGAGAACTGAAAAAGTTATGGAATATGAAAGTGAAAGTGATACCAATTGTAGTTGATGCCCTTGGAACAGTCCCAAAAGGATTAGAAAAGGGTTTGGAAAGTTTGGATATCAGAGGAAGGATTGAAACCATTCAGAACACTGCACTGCTGCAATCTGCCAGAATACTCAGAAGAGTCCTGGAGACTTGAGGAGACTTGCTGTCACTCAGACTCCAGTGAAAGACCATCAGCTAATGCTGATGTGAAAACTCAAAAGGAGTAAATAATAATAATAATTAAAAGTCAGAGGAAGAATTGAGACTATCCAGACAACAGATCAGATAGAATACTTAGAAGAGTCCTGGATACCTGAGGAGACTTGTTGTCACTCAGACTCCAATTAAAGACCATCATCTAAGGCTGGTGTGAAAAACTCACATAATAATAATAATAATAATAATAATAATAACTGGAAAAAAGACCGGAGGAACTGGAAATCAGAGGGAGAATCACGATCATCCTGACCACAGTATTGTTACCTTCGGCTCTCAGAAGAGTCCTGGAAACCCGAGGAGACTTATTGTCACTGAGACTCGAGTGAAAGACCACCATCTAAGGCTGGTGGGGAAAAGTCACAAGAAGTGAAATAATAATAATAATAATAATAATAATAATAATAATAATAATAATAATAGAGCGAAAGTAAGTGTAGGATGTGTGGAGACAGAGACGAAACTCTTAATTGCATAATAAGCGAATGCAGCAAATCGGCTCAAAGGCAGTACAATACTAGGCACAACCAAAAGGGAAAGGAGATCCACTGGGTATTGTACAAGAAATTAAATTATGACAATATTACCAAATGGTATATGCAAAAATCAGAATCAGAAATCTCTGGGGTTTTTAGAAAAAAACAGATCGCCTAATCCCAGCCAAAAGATCAGTTCATGTGATAATTATCAAGAAAAAGAACTTGTCATCTAGTCTATTGTTACGTTTTTAAGGGTCATTTCTTGGCCTTATAGCAGAAGCGCTAATCTGGTGGAATCCTTGATAAAGAATCCGTCGACAATGTGAATCCTTTGGTTACTAAAGTGTTCTCAGTTACTGGTATAAAGTATAAGTCCTTCGAGAGTATTGGTACAGATCCGGCAATCCTATGTATGTCCGTCCTCAAACAGTGCAGTTTTAATCATGACCAATGTGGGAGGTTTAAGTATTCTATCAGGCCAGTAGTATTGCTAGTGATTGGTTACAAGAGTCAATCACGTGACCTTGGCTAGTCTATAAATCTAAGTGGGTTTCGAAAAGAAAAAGAAAAGACATGAAGAATTGGAAATCAGATGAAGATTTGAAACCATTCATTCAACATTGTTAAGATCAGCTAGTATACTCAGAAGAGTCCTGGAGACCTGAGGAGACTTGTTTTGTCACTCAGACTCCAGTAAAATACGAGTGAGCGAAAAACTCGCAAGGAGTCATATCACTCCTTGCGAGTTTTTCGCTCAATCGTATAGACCAAAAGACAAGAAAATTACTGACGAGGCACAAGGCATTACACCCGAGAAATGATAGAGACAGGCTATATATATATATATATATATATATATATATAAAAACAAATTTTTTTTGTGATGAAACAAAGAAAATACAGTGCTCAATCACAAATTGTGAGAGCTAATATTTATTTATTTTACAGAGTTTTCACAGATCAATGTCCATTATAAACAACGACCCAGGTTTCATGCCAAGGGGCAATCATCAGGTTGTTGAGCAAGATCCCATGGTGTTTGTTGAAGATCTTTACTCAATGTCACATTTTGGACCGCAAATAACGTCGGTTAGTTCCGCGGACGCTATTGTAGTTCGGATTTACTAAAAATAAATTTTTTCAAAATTTGCATTTTTTTGTAATAATGCCAACGAAGTTACCTCCCTTTATTCGTTAAAAATAGAAAAAAATTTATTTTGAAAATTTTTAACGAATAAAGGGAGGTAACAAATAAGGTAATATATATATATATATATATAATATATATATATATATAGAAAGGAAGGTAGAAGAGGTCTTGCCAACACTGAGGAATGCGTAGATGCTACAATCGAAGGACTTGGTCTCACTTGGACTTCAGTGAAAAGCCAGCAGTTAGAAGGTATGTGAAAAACTTGAATATCCTTGTACCTATTAAAGTATTAATTAATTTGGTTTGGTTTGGTTTTACGGCATATCAACCTCAGTGGGTCATTTAATGCCGATAAAGTTTTGAAATAAATCAATTCTTAATGCATAATACAATATTTTTTATAAATACATTTTTCTATTTAACCCATAGATGGGACCCTAACAGGTACTATCACTCCGGATCAGAGTGGACCAGGGAGCAATGGTGATGAAGGGATGCTCCACATTTCCCAAACCTCAAAAACTGGAACATCACCATCAGATAGAGTTTAACGTCATTCCCAGGACATGTAGACCCTCAGTCACCGCCTTCTAGCACCCATATGATAAAAGGGTTTGGGGCTTGCCATAAGGGAGTATTAATCAAGTGTCAATACTCGGCATTTCAACGTAAGATCAGTGTAGTATTTGTACTGTGATCTAATTAATTATATTACAAAAAAGATCATAAGTTAAGAGAATCGGACCATATGATTTTAGGCACCTCTTCCGAGATCTCTATTCGTGGGGACACTTTTCTCATTTACACCGTCAAAATCTGGTTGTTTGTTAGGTGTTAGGTGTTAGGGTTAGGGTTAGGGTTAGGGTTAGGGGTTAGTTTTATAATTAAAAAAAAACCCTCTAAAAATCATCTGTTAACAATTAACCGAGTTTTGACGGTGTAAATGAGAAAGGTGTCCCCACGAATCGAGATCTCGGCCTAAAGGTCATATGGTCCAGAAAATCAACATCTCTGTTAGATTTGAGTTAGAACAGTGACATTTTATTTTATTTATTTTATATAAAACTAGCAAATATATGCACCCTCTGGGTGCAAGTATTTAAGTTTTAATGTAATAAAATATTGTATTAAATTAGAAAGGCTAATGAAACTAAATAAGAATACAGATTAAAAGATTGAAACAGAGGGAGTATAATAAAGGATTGAAACAGAGGGAGTATAATAAAAAATGGAACAACTGAAACTTTACTCTTCCATCACTCTCGTCTGTTATTTTTTTCTAATTTAAGTATTTAGTTATAAGAGGAAGTAAAGAATAAAATGACAGTTATTTTATCTTGTTAATGGATTTAATTTAAGATTCATTGAAGAGATTTTTTGCTTATATTCATTAAAATAAAACCAAACAGTTAGAAATCAATAATACTAAGCACATATTTATTAAATTCGATTTTTTTAATATCAATATGCAAATTAGCCTTTCCGTTCACATTGTAAAGCGCTATTTTTGTTGTATATATAAATATAATTGCATGTTGTCAGTATGGTAGCATAGTTAACAGTATTAATAATGTTAAGACAATTTTATTAATAATTGAGTTTTTAGATAAAAATAAAATCATGGAGAATGTGATGTCAATAACTAAGAGAATTGTGACTTGAGTAGGAATATAGTTTCGGCTACAGACAGAAAAACACACAATCTCCATTATAATAAGATATGGAGAATACCCAATTACCAATCAAAGTGTCACCTGAAATAATATATAGTTGTTTGGATGATCAATAGCCATGCCCTATGAATAAGGAATTAAAAAACAAAACATACTTGGAATAAAATAACCCAACATGCCGTAAAATCCAACCAACCACAGAAGTCATATTTTATTGACTATAGTTGGTTTTGTTTTTATGATTAACTTAGACTGAACATCACTAACCTGGTGCTAGGAAAATAAACTAAAGATTTTGTGTTCTCTAGACCACTAATCAACCAATGTGTTATACCTGCAAATACAAGAATTTGTATAAGAATTCATTATGTATTCCAGCTGTTGACACCTTATCAGTTGAATATGTTTGATTTAAGTCTTTTATGCAATTATAGTCTTTCTTACTTTCATCTGAGTTTTTATATTACTCTTTAAATAAAGTCTTATAAATCCTCAAGAGGGGTGGGGGGTTGAGCTCAATTGTGTTATAAAACCTGTTTTTTTTCTTGGTTTACAAGGTTGGTTGTTTTTTCTCTTGTGATATTTTTCTTTAGTTGTGTTCGCATCCCATCTATGTCGTCAAATCTGTTTGAAAATGTCTGTATTTAGATAAGAATACCCATAAGCATAACAAGGTGTGTGACATTATTTATATCTGATAGAAATGCTTTATATCATATAACAGTGTGAAAAAAACTTTGAAAAAAAATAACTACATAAAAAATGTTAATAGGAACGTACGATGTACGCAATTCCCTAACAACTGGAATAAAATAAACCCCCGGTTGGGTTGGCATTGCTGTTAAAATCCATCAATCTATCAATCAACCATGAAACAAACGAAAATAGGTGCACCCCCCAAAAAAATCTACGGCTTTATGGTAAAACTTTCCAGTACAACGCATTGTTATATGAACCTTCAAAAATCTTCAAAAGATTGTAAGGTAAATGAATAGAACAATTCAAAATCTAAATATTCAAGAATATGGTAAATGGTACACAGATGACATATAAACAGCATATACTATTCTCTGAATGTTTGAGATGAGGCTTGAAGATTAGTATTATCTGCGTTATTCGGAACTATTGTCCCCACCTTCATTGTTATTTGTACAACGTTTCGGCCGATATGCCCTCCGGGGTATCCTGTTCTCATTCCGCTAACCATAGCTGGGGTAGGAGTTGTGTTATATTTTTCTAACTGCCTCTATTCAGGATTAAAACTCGGTCCAGAGATAACTGTCACTTAGAACTGTCTTAACCTAACTACCATATCCACTAGGCCATGTGTCCAGTTAGAAAATAATTAACACAAACTCCTACCCCCAGCTATGGGTTAGCGAATGAGAACAGGATACTCCCGTTAGAATAAATAAAGGGTTAGGTTCAAAGTTTCCGTGATGGCTCCCGATTACGACAAGAAAGTTCCCGAGTTCGTAAAGAAGGTTCCCGAGTCCGAAAAGGTTCCCGAGTCGACCAAGAAATACCTGAAGAAGGCCGGAGGGCATATCGGCCGAAACGTTGTACAAATAACAATGAAGATGGGGACAATAGTCCGAATAACGCAGATGATACTAAACAGCAAATATTACGAAGGTGAGTCAAAAAAGTAATGCCGTTTTCTTTATTTCTCGTGATTTCTTTTTATAAAACTCAGGCCTACATTGATACCCTAACGAGTAAGAATCAAACGAGTTAGGACCCAACGAGAAAATCGCCTCATTTGGTGGACAACTTTACCACATTCTCCATACTCACCAGATTTTTAGCGCTTTAAGACTATCATCCTTTGTCCCCATAAAAAGAGTTTGAGAGGCAAACATTATTCCAGTGACGAAGAAGTGAAATCTCTAGTGAAGAAGTGGCTCAAAGGACAGTCAATAGAATTTTACGGAGCAGGGATACATGCTCTCATTTCAAGGGGGAACATTGCTATCGAGAGAAATGGTGACTATTGTGGAGAAATAGGGATGTGATCCACAGAGGGCCAGTTTTCATTTTGATGCATGATACATGGTCTGTGTTGGTAATTTATAACTGTCCTAAACAAATGACATTACTTTCTTACTCACCCTCTTTTATATATATATATATATATTATATATATATATATATATATATATATTGTGTGTGTGTGTGTGTGAGTGTGTGTGTATGTATGTAGTGAGAAAATGGAATGAATCTGGAAAGATATGCTTAAAATATGATTGGGAATATATATATATAGACCTCCGAAGTACTAAGTAACGATAGTATAAACCAGCTAAATAT
>CM042147.1:75190526-75214034 GCA_023376005.1 Doryteuthis pealeii | reverse complement strand
TCATTATCAATCGTGTTGCTCGCTATATCACGCAGCGAAGGAACAAAGACGAAGCGATCGGGTGCTTACATGCTTGGAAAAAATTTTCCGGTTTGAATTTAAATTATTTTTCTGGCTTCTCTCTCTTCTATATATATATATATTATATATTATATATATATATATATAATATACCACCCTCCGCACAAGCAGGATGCGACACAAGGTCAATTTCTTAAGCGGAGTTTAACAGGTTTAATTCAGAGTTTTCCTTCTCCTAGAACGGTTGCCTAACCAAGGTTAAAGAGCCCAGTCTGCCTTACTATTTTACCCATAGCTGGAGGGAGAGTAGGATTCATACCTTTCCCAAGGGTATTAGCGCTAAGTGAAATGCAATTAACAGCCCCAGAATTTGATTCCTAAATCAGAAAGCTTTGAAATAAAATAACTGATTCATTATAAAAATTCATATATATATATATATATATATATATATATATATATATATATATATTTGAATTTTATAATGAATCAGTTATTTTATTTCAAAGCTTTCTGATTTATATATATAATATATATATATATAGAGAGAGAGAGAGATAGATAGAGAGATAGATAGAATAGAGAGAGAGAGAGAGAGAGAGAGAGAGAGAGAGAGAGAGAGAGAGAGAGAGAGAGAGATGCCTGTGGTGCAATTGTTATAGTCGGAGGAAATGGACTTGGTAAGCCGAGTTCAAATACTGGAAGAGATGATTTCCATTTCACATAACGGCTAATAATCTTAGAAGGGAATGAATTCACTACCCCCCCCCCACCAGCTATGGGTAAAAAGTAGCAGAGACTGGTCTCTTTAAACTTGATTAGGCAACAGTTTATGTAATGGAAAGCAAATGAATTCAAACCTGTTAAGACTACGCTCAAGAAATTCAATTCGCTGGATAACCCATACATGCCAACCTTCTGTTATATCCTATTCTTGGCAAACTGGTTGGTTAGAAAAGGGAACTCCATCTAATGTAATGATTAGCAAGGTAGCCTCTCAGATTCTGAATAACGAGTTGATACTCGGCTGGATACTTCGGACTTTCGATCTTATGTCACATCCTACCTATGGCGGAAGGGTTAGGTAAATAGCTACACTTGACAAGGATATTAGCACTATGTCTAATGCAAACAGCCTCGTCCATGATTCGAACTTGAGTCGCTTTGACCATTTTCAACGACGATTACCATTACACTACAAGCACCTCCAAAAAGACATCCATATGTGAATCTTTGAGAGGGAAGATCTCTATTTTAATTGACATTTTTTTTTACTTTTCAAGACAGTAAATTATGCAGGAAAAATTGATGGGATTTTAAGAAAAAACGGAATAAACTTTTGAAATTTCCATTTTATCCATTCAAAATTTAACGAAGCTAAATTGAAAAAAAAAGTATTATCACAGAAACTTTGAAAGATAATAAAAAAAAAACAAAAAACAAACAAAAAAACAAAACAAAAGGATGTGCAACTGCACACGCATGCACAGCAGCTACTTGCATCGACATAATCTGCCTTGAGGCAAGAACTGCAACAGCGGGCTAGTGTCGCTAACGGGGTCGCCAATGGTTCGGTCATCTTTATTATTACCCTGGAGGGTTAAGGGTTGTGATTTTGAATAGCCCTAAGGGCAGGATGGCAGTTATGTTAAAATTGTTTCAATAATTTTTTTGTTTAAATTTTTTTTATTTAAAGCTTTCCAATAGGTGGAGAAAAAAATAATAATAGCCAACATGTTCAGACATTTTTATTGTAAAAACGATGTTGCATTTTTCTTTTCTTTATTTAAAATTATTTTTTAATTTTTTTATTATTTCAGGTCAGGTAAATTAAAAATTGAAAAAAAAAAAAAAAAAAAAAAAAGAAAAAATGATGCTGAAAAATAATCTTACAAAATTACACTATTTTCTTGATGATCGAAAATTCTCTTTAATGGAATTTTTTTTCTTTCAATAAATCAAAAAGAAATAGAGAAGTGGAAAAAAAAGATACTTTTTTTTTCCTTTAAAATTTTATATTTGATTGCAAGAACAAAAACCAAAAACCCCCAAAAACAAAGATAAAAATAAATAAAAAAAAGATAAAAATAAAATAAAATAAAACCAATAGAAAACGAATAAAGAAATTGAAGAAGAGCCATCGAAAATCTAATCATACAATTTTAATAAAACGATAGAATTAAGTTGGCCACACAAAGGAGGATAAACGAGAAAAGAAAGACAAAAATATATAAGAACAGACAAATTAATTAAAAAGATAAAAAAAAATGAACGATGGTAATATGTAACGAAAAAAAAAATGACAATATGATTGTAAAAATTAAGAAATAAAAAATAGTCATTCATTTTGTAATTGTAATTTAACATAGTAATTATTATCGGTCATAATTTCCATAATTCTGTTACATCGACTTACTTAAAAAAATACAATACTGAATATTTTATGAACACATGGCTGAGGAAAATGAACAGATACTACACTTTAATTCCTACCACTTTGGCTCTTTGGGCTAGACGGGCGGTGGGAGAAGCCCCCTCCCCGATCAATCGGCTGGTCACGTCAACCCCTGTATGGTTTTCCCGATCTTATTGCTCTTATATCAACCCACCAAACATTTTTATCATATATATATTTACCAACCCCTCCGCACGAGCAGGATGCGACACAAGGTCAATTTCTTAAGCGGAGTTTAACAGGTTTGAATTCAGAGTTTTCCTTCTCCTAGACTGGTTACCTAGCCATGGTTAAAGAGTCCAGTCTACCCTACTATTTACCCATACCTGGAGGGAGAATTGGATTCACACCTTTTCCCAAGTGTATTAGCGCCATGTGAAATTCCAACAGCTTCGTCCAGGAATTGAACACGCGTTGACGAATCCATTTCATACGACTCTAACCATTAGACCACGCGCCTCCATTATTCTTATCATATATGTGCTAGAAGGCAGTGGCTGAGGGTTTTAGTGTCCTGGGTATGACGTTAAACTGTATGTAATGATGAGGTTCCAATTCTGGAGCTCTGGGGAGTGTGGAGTACCCAGGTTCTCCGAGTGGTAGTTCCTATTAGGGTCCTATCTATGGGTTAAATAGAATTAAAAAAATGAGTTTTAAAATGTTTAAAAAAATTTGAATACCCAACAAGAATGAATAAAACAAAATTGTCTTCGTCATAGAATAACCCGACAAGGGTTGACATGCCTTAAAACTCAACCAACCAACCAACTGAAGGCCAGCCGTTTAGTTATTTGTAATTGTGTATGCGTGTGAGATATGTGTGTGTGTGTGTGTGTGTGTGTGTCTATTTTGCTGGACTCCCACCAGGCCGGATTAACACAAGTTCTTTTTAACGTGAGGAGGCACGCACAAAATCGAAGCTCATTCGGTGGCCAGTGCAAAAAAAAAAAAAAAAAAAAAAAAGAAAAGAAAAAAAAGCGCGGTCCCGTCGGCATTCCTCATTTGAGGCGCTTCAGGCACAGAGCAATAAACCGGGCCCTGTCCTTTTAGCTCACTCACCGGCTCAGAAACCGAGGTTCTTAATCTAGTTAAGTGATATTTATATATTTACCAACCCTTCCGCTCGAGCAGGACGTGACACAAGGTCAATTTCTTAAGCGGAGTTCAACAGCCTTGAATTCAGAGTTTTCCTTCTCCAAAAACCGGTTGCCTAATCAAGGTTAAAGAGACCAGTCTGCCCTAGGTAAGTGACATATGCTTTTACCAACCCCTCTGCACGAGCAGGATGTGACACAAGGTCAATTTCTTAAGCGGAGTTCAACTGGTTTGAATTCAGAGTTTTCCTTCAACTAGACTGGTTACCTAGCCATGATTAAAGAGCCCAGTCTGTCCTGCTATTTACCCATAGCTGAAGGGAGAATTAAATTCATATCTTTCCCAAGGGTATTAGCACCATGTGAAATGCAAACAGCTTCGTCCAGGAATTGAACGCACGCACGCACACATACACACATATTTCATTTGCAGAAGGTGAATGTTTCCCAAGAAGTTGGTTTGGTTTGGTTTCTTTTGTTAAATGGCATATCACGGGGTATTCAATGCCAAAAGCCATTCTTGTAAAAGAACAGTAGTGGTATTATTTAACACATGACTGGGAGGATGAGGGTGTTCATAACTTTCAAAGCCGACATTTATTTCATTTCTCCCCTTTCTTCCGTTTCTTTTCGAAATTAATATCTTTTTTCATTCCCGATATTTCATTTTTTTGTGTATTTTCTTTGCTTTTTCTTTTGTGTAAAGGATACGTGACTAGTTCATGTAGTGGGAGATCAGCCCAATGCACTATATATTCTCAGGAAATTTCTGACATGTTTAATACTATACAAAAAATTGTATAAGTTACCAGCGTCACTATGTTAATTTTTAACGTAGCCACCATAAAGTTTGAGACAATTGTCTCATGGTGCACATATGCATAAATGTCCATCTAACTCTGTGATCTGCTGGAACGGCAAGCCCGTTTCTTTTTATTAACTAAACTTAGATATAGTTTGGATTTGCTTGTCAAAATTATCATCGTATCACTCGTTGTGAGTTTTTCACCACAGCATTAGCTGGTGGCCTATCACTAGAGTCTGAGTGACAGAAGGTCTCCCCGGGTCTCACATACATTTCTGAGTGCATGCTGTGGTCTGGATATTGTCGATTCAACATCTGATATAAAAATTCCCCCCGTCTTTTTTTCCAAACCCTTGGAGAACGTTCTATGGATACCAACTATAATTGGTATCACTTTTACTCTCATGTTCCTCATTTTTTCCCGTTCTCTGGCAAGGTCCAAGTATATGTCTATCTTTTCGTTTTCTTTTATTGTGGTCCACCGGAACAGCAAAGTCCGCCAGATGACAAGTTCTTTTTGTATTAATTACGACTAGGTCTGGTCTTCTGTCTGGGATTAAAAGATCCGTTTGTATCTCAAAATCCCAGATAATATCATGCATCTCATTCTCTACCATGGATTCCTGTTTTTGCATATACCATTTGGTGACATTATCAAAGTTTAATTTCTTGTATAATTCCCAGCAGATCACCCTTTCCTCTCAGTCGTACCTAGTCTTGTACTCCCTTTAAGCTAGTTTGTTGCACTCCCTTATGAGATTACCAGTTTTTTTTTCTCTACACGTGCGATACCCTGTGATGAGGGCAGGGTATCGCACGTGCTATCATACGTTGTATGACGAAAATTAAAAAAAAATAGTTTGTTGCACTCACTTATGAGATTACCAGTTTTTTTCTCTACACGTGCGATACCCTGTGATGAGGGCAGGGTATCGCTCGTGCTATCATACGTTGTATGACGAAAATTTAAAAAAAATAGTTTGTTGCACTCACTTATGAGATTACCAGTTTTTTTCTCTACACGTGCGATACCCTGTGATGAGGGCAGGGTATCGCACGTGCTATCATACGTTGTATGACGAAAATTAAAAAAAATAGTTTGTTGCACTCACTTATGAGATTACCAGTTTTTTTCTCTACACGTGCGATAGCCTGTGATGAGGGCAGGGTATCGCACGTGCTATCATACGTTGTATGACGAAAATTTTAAAAAAATAGTTTGTTGCACTCACTTATGAGATTACCAGTTTTTTTCTCTACACGTGCGATACCCTGTGATGAGGGCAGGGTATCGCACGTGCTATCATACGTTGTATGACGAAAATTTAAAAAAAAATAGTTTGTTGCACTCACTTATGAGATTACCAGTTTTTTTTCTCTACACTAGCTATTCTGTTGGGTATTCTAGGCGATTTCATGCTGCGGTCTGGGTGAAATATGATCTATTTTCGCCTTAATACAATTGGTCCTTATAGCATTGTTTTGTGCTGCTATTATAAGGGATTCAATTCTCTCTTGAGGTTTCCTTTTCTTAATCATGTCAAGGTCTTCTCAAGTGCAACCTCTCCAGTCTGTCGCTAGAAGTATCCATATAGTTATTTTTCTTCCTATTTTTGTTTTCTAATTTTTGTTGCTTTTTGTTGCAATTGCCGTTATTATTATTATTATTATTATTATTATTATTATTATTATTATTATTATTATTAAATTAGAATTTAAAAAAAAAAGCAAAAGTTTCAAAAAATCTCACCGGCGTTCTTTATTGGCTACTGTTTCCTGTGCCCATGCAACGTCCTTGCTGTTTTTTTTTTCTGTACGACAAATCGCCGCAGACGACAAGTCGACGTTCGGTCGCCATTGAAATAACATGGTCGGAGACTGAGAAATGTAACTTCCGGTAATGTGGTGTTGTGAAACCCTGGAAGGAGAAAGAAGTGGATCGCAGGATTGAACGGCAGGTGCAGTGGATAGAGTGTCGCTGAAAAAGACCCATAGAGGTTGGGACATGGAGAATAGAGAATTTAATTTGATTGATAAGGGTTTTTAAGAACGGATAGAGTTTATTTTAAAAAATAAAATAAAATAAGAAATTGAAATATAATAATTATAATATATAAAGATTTCGCATTCGTGAGAGAGAGAGAGAGAAGAGAGAGAGAGAGAGAGAGAAGAGAGAGAGAGAGAGAGAGAGGAGATGTAAGTAATTGGGTACACAGAAAGGGGAAAAAAGAGGGAAGCGCGAAATTAAGTATATGGAAAAGTGTGAGTAAAAGAAAGAAAGAAAGAAAGAAAGAAGAAGAGAAAAAGAAAGTGACCGGAAAGGGGAGCAGAAAAATAAATGAATAAAGAAAGAAATCAAACGAAGAGTATAATGCAAAGGAGAGGGTAAAATGAAAGAAGAGAGAGAGAGAGAGAGAGAGAGAGAGAGAGAGAGAGAGAGAGAGAGAGAGAGAGAGAGAGGAAAAAGAAGAACATAAAATAAAGAAAAAAGGAAATAATTCTCAGCATTAAATGAATGGTCGAGTGGAAAATTTAAAGAAAGAAAGAACAAAGAAATATAATGAGAAAGAAAGAAAGTAGGGGAAAAAGAAAGAATTGCTAATAATGAAATATTTGCCAGAGAGCTGAAAAAAGTTGGAGCCCTTGGAGCCATCCCCAAGAACCTGGAAAAGAAACTGGGAGAACGAAAGACCAGGCAAAGAATTGATACCATCCAGACCACAACCCAGCTGAGGCCTGTAAAACTAAGGAAACTTATCACCAGTTATTACGATTCACACATGTAACTAAAAAGGTTAAAAGACAACAGCAAATTAAGTTGGAAGAAGTGAAACAAAAGATATCGGCTATAGAAGGAAGACTCAAAAGGTATCGAGAAAGAACTAAACAGTACAAACAAAATAGGACCTTCCAAAATAATGAAAAGAGATTTTACGAACAAATCAATGGAGCAAAAACAAACATCAGTGAACACCCAAATGCAACAGAAGCAGAAAAGTTTTGGAGTAACATATGGATGAAGAAAGAACATAATAAACAGTCAAAATGGATAAGTGATATTAAGAATGAACTGATGGAAATTGAGGAAGGACCTGTAGCCAGTGTTCATGTAATTACGCTTAAATCCGTACTCAAGAAAGTAGCAAATTGGAAAACACCAGGCCATGATGGCATACATGGATTCTGGTTCAAAAAATTTACGTCTATCCACAAAAAATGGCCCAGCAACTGAACAGATGCCTACAAGAAACAGAAGTACCAAATGGATGACAAAAGGGATAGCTACACTAATCCAGAAAGACTCACAAAAAGGAAACGTCTCTAGCAATTATAGACCAATAACTTGTCTACCCATGATGTGGAAAATTCTAACTGCAGTTATAAAAGAAGAAATATACTTTTCACTCAATTGGCGGAAACTTCTTCCAGAAGAACAGAAAGGATGCTGCAAGGGAAAAAGAGGAACCCATGATTTACTTTATATAGACCAATACATTCTTAAAGAAGTAAAAAATAGACGGAAAAATATTGCTATGGCCTGGATCGATTACAGAAAAGCCTATAACATGGTCCCACATACTTGGGTTTTTGAATGTCTAAAAATGTATAAAATTTCCAACGACTTCATAAACTTCATTAAAAAAGCCATGGAAAATTGGCGAGTTCAATTAAAAGCTGGAAAACAATCCCTGGCAGGGTTAGGGTTATGGGTTAGTTTTATAATTAAAAAAAAAAACTTTTTAAAATCGTCTGTTAACAATTAACTGGATTTTAACGGTGTAAATGAAAAAAGCGTCCCCACGAATCGAGATATCGGCCTAAAGGTCATATGGTCCAGAAAATCAACATCTCTGTTGGATTTGAGTTAGAACAGAGACATTTTATTTTATTTATTTTATATAAAATATGGAGAATACCCAATTACCAATCAAAGTGTCACCTGAAATAATGTATAGTTGTTTGGATGAGCAATAGCCATGCCCCATGAATAAGGAATTAAAAAACAAAACATACTTGGAATAAAATAACCCAACATGCCGTAAAATCCAACCAACCACAGAAGTCATATCTTATTGACTGTAGTTGGTTTTGTTTTTATGATTAACTTAGACTGAACATCACTAACCTGGTGCTAGGAAAATAAACTTAAGATTTTGTGTTCTCTAGACCACTAATCAACCAATGTGTTATACCTGCAAATACAAGAATTTGTATAAGAATTCATTATGTATTCCAGCTGATGACGCCTTATCAGTTGAATATGTTTGATTTAAGTCTTTTATGCCAATTATAGTCTTTCTTACTTTCATCTGTAAGTTTTATATTACTCTTTAAATAAAGTCTTATAAATCCTCAAGAGGGTGGGTGGGGTGGAAGCTCAATGTTGATTATAAACCTGTTTTTTTCTTGGTTTACAAGGTTGGTTGTTTTTCTCTTGTGATATTTTTCTTAGTTGTGTTCGCATCCCATCTATTCGTCAAATCTGTTTGAAAATTGTCTGTATTAGATAAGAATACCTATAAGCATACAAGGTGTGTGAAAATTATTTATATCTGATAGAAATGCTTTATATCATATAACAGTGTGAAAAAACTTTGAAAAAATAACTACATAAAAAATGTTAATAGGAACGTACGATGTACGCAATTCCCTAACAACTAGGAATAAAATAACCCCCGCTGGGTTGGCATGCTGTTAAAATCCATCAATCTATCAATCAACCATGAAACAAACGAAATAGGTGCACCCCCCAAAAAATCTACGGCTTTATGGTAAAACTTTCCAGTACAACGCATTGTTATATGAAATCTTCAAAAATCTTCAAAAGATTGTAAGGTAATGATATAGAACAATTCAAAATCTAATATTCCAAGAATATGGTAAATGGTACACAGATGACAATATAAACAGCATATACTATTTCTCTGAATGTTTGAGATGAGGCTTGAAGATTAGTATTATCTGCGTTATTCGGACTATTGTCCCCATCTTCATTGGTATTTGTACAACGTTTCGGCCGATATGCCCTCCGGGGGTATCCTGTTCTCATTCCGCTAACCATAGCTGGGGTAGGAGTTGTGTTAATTATTTTTCTAACTGCCTCTATTCAGGATTAAACTCGGGGTCCAGAGATAACTGTCACTTAGAACTGTCTTAACCTAACTACCATATCCACTAGGCCATGTGTCCAGTTAGAAAAATAATTAACACAACTCCTACCCCAGCTATGGTTAGCGGAATGAGAACAGGATACTCCCGTAGAATAAATAAAGGGTTAGGTTCAAAGTTCCGTGATGGCTCCCGATTACGACAAGAAAGTTCCCGAGTTCGTAAAGAAGGTTCCCGAGTCCGAGAAGGTTCCCGAGTCCGACAAGAAATTCCTGAAGAAGGCCGGAGGGCATATCGGCCGAAACGTTGTACAAATAACAATGAAGATGGGGACAATAGTCCGAATAACGCAGATAATACTAAACAGCATATATACGAAGGTGAGTCAAAAAGTAATGCCGTTTTCTTTATTTCTCGTGATTTCTTTTTATAAAACTCAGGCCTACATTGATACCCTAACGAGTAAGAATCTAACGAGTTAGACCCAACGAGAAAATCGCCTCATTTGGGTGGACAACTTTACCGCATTCTCCATACTCACCAGATTTAGCGCTTTAAGACTATCATTCCTTTGTCCCCATAAAAGAGGTTTTGAGAGGCAAACATTATTCCAGTGACAAAGAAGTAAAATCTGTAGTGAAGAAGTGGCTCAAAGAACAGTCAATAGAATTTTACGGAGCAGGGATACATGCTCTCATTCCAAGGGGGAACATTGCTATCGAGAGAAATGGTGACTATGTGGAGAAATAGAGATGTGATCCACAGAGGGCCAGTTTCATTTTGATGCATGATACATGTTTCTGTGTTGGTAATTATAACTGTCCTAAACAAAATGGCATTACTTTCTTACTCACCCTCATATATATATATATATATATATGTGTGTGTGTTGTGTGTGTGTATGTATGTAAGTGAGAAAAATGGAAATGAATCTGACAGATATGATTGGGAATATATATATATATATATACATATATAAGTTATCAACATACACGTGTTTCGAAGTTTACTTCTCATCAGTGTGGCTTTACTTTTAACAGCTACCTCTAGCCGGGATCGAAACCTGACTGAATTTTCGTCTGTCAAGTCTCTTACCCATGCGGCTATTAGCATCTGTCAATTTTAAGTGAACAATTAATTGATACATTCCTACGCGGAATTATTTTATTAACACCAGAGGCCTCTAGACATTTGTAAACAAGTCGAGGTTCAGCTATTCGCCAAGCGGTGAAATTTCAATTAATGTCCCTTCTACAGAGCTCAGCCGAGTGCAGGCATATACATATATATAAATTATCCACATACACGTGTTTTGAAGTTTACTTCTCATCAGTGTGGCTTTACTTTTAACAGCTACCTCTAGCCGGGATCGAAACCTGACTGAATTTTCCTCTGCCAAGTCTACTTTAATATAGATGAAATTTATTACTGTTATTTGTCAACACGCGTTTCGATCAAATTTCGTTCATATGCAGAGAATATTCCATTTAAAATTATTCTAAATATAAAACAAAACAAAATAATAAAATAAAATATCAGCCATGTAAACTGTGATCATCTTCAGGACAAATGCTCTTGTAACACCTTTACCCTCATGACCAACAGTTTAAAAAAATTATTTGGCAATGTCCAAGTATTTGTCTATTTTTTAGTTTTCTTTCATTTTTAATATGTGATCCACCGCTACAGCAAAATCTACTAGATAAAAAATTCTCTTCTTGTTAATCAACACTATGTCTAGTCTCCAAGTTGGGTATCCGTCTGTATCTAAAAGTCCCAGAGAATTTTATGTATTTCATAGGACAAATTCCGGTTTGCTTTTACCATTCAGTAGCATGGTAACAATTTAGTTACTTGCATAATTCCTAGTTGATCCCCTTTCCCTCCCATTCATGCCTAGTCTTGTACTCCTTTGTACTAGTTTGCTGCGTTCACTTATTATATAATTAACCGTTTCGTCTTTGTCTCAACACATTCTATACTTGCTATTCCGTTGCGTCTAATTTATTCTCACTTTGATGAAGTTTGTTCTTATGGCATTGTCTTGTGGTGCAATAAGCACCAGGACAAGGAAGAAAACCGCCTCATTTGGGTGGACAACTTTACCGCATTCTCTATACTCACCAGATTTAGCGCTTTAAGACTATCATTTCTTTGACCCCGTAAAAGAGGGTTTGAGAGGCAAACATTATTCCAGTGACGAAGAAGTGAAATCTCTAGTGAAGAAGTGGCTCAAAGAACAGTCCAAATTTGGTTACTTGCACAATTCCTAGTAGACCCCCTTTCACTCCCATTCATGATTAGTCTTGTACTTCCTTTGTACTAGTTTGCTGCGTTCGCTGATTATATGATTAACCGTTTCATCTTTGTCTCAACACATTCGACACTTGCTATTCTGTTGCGTCTTATCTATTCTCACTTTGATAAAGTTTGTTCTTGTGGCATTGTCTTGTGTTGCAATAATAAGAAAAGGAGTTTCTTTCTTGAGATTTTCCCTTCTTAGCCATAACCAGGTCTTCCCATGTGCGATCTCTGTAGTTTTTCGCTTGAAGTATCCATATCCTTGTTTTTCTTCCCATTTCTGTTTTCTAGTTTCTGTATTATTTCACTCCGTTTGAATTTGTTTACACCCGCCTTAGCCGGTAGTTCACTGGAAGCTGAGTGACAGCAAGTCTCTGCAGGTCTTTAAGACTCTTTTGAGTATTCTAGCCGGTCTTAATAATGTCTATTCGGTTTCGTCTTATCTTATAATCGCAGTACAAGACAATGCCATAAGAAAAAATTATATAAAATGTGTTCTTGTACTGCGATTATAAGAGATTCAGTTTCTCTCTTGAGGTTTCCTCTTCTTAGCCATATCCATGTCTTCTGCTATGATATCTCTTCAGTTTGTCGCTTGAAGTACCCATATAGTTGTTTTTTCTCCCATTTTTATTTTCTAGTTTTTGTATTATTATTATTATTATTATTATTATTATTATTATTATTATTATTATCTCTCTTGAGGTTTCCTCTTCTTAGCCATGTCCATGTCTTCTGTTGTGATATCTCTTCAGTTTGTCGCTTGAGGTAACCATATAGTTGTTTTTCTTCCCATTTCTATTTTCTAGTTTTTGTATTATTATTATTATTATTATTATTATTATTATTATTATTATTATTATTATTATTATCATTTATGAAAACTAATCATATTAAGGAGAAAATTATTTTCTCGGGCTGTTAGCAACCACATTGCAAGTTCAAATTAAAATTGATAAAAAAATTAAAGATTAAAATAACAATCTGATGAGATAAATTTGACTTGTAATTAAGTTAATAATACATTTTTTTTCAAACAATTAGACAGACTTCGTATTACATGTCTGTCAACACTGGATGTATAGGGTTGGGCATAGAAAACACCAAGGACCTTTGGAAGAAGCAAATCTTTGTAGCCCTTGTGTAAATCAATACTTGTTTGGAAGCGGGTCTACGACACCTGGTCTTTTTTTTATTTTTTTTTATTTCGCGCGCGATCCGTTACCTTAAGAGTCACGCCACTGCCTCTTTCCGCGAAAAGCTGGGAATACGTCTATTATTATAAACAGGAATGTACTCAAGTGAGGATGTTTGAAATGTTATCTGCATTAAAAGTGCATTTAACATTAAATGCTTTTGGACGGAAGGAAGTCATTGCGAGTGTAGCGAGACATCAGTTGGAACGGGTTTGAAAATTGACGAAGCTGGAAATAACACAGAACGAAGATGACGACACAAGACAAATACGAGGAGGAGGAGGGGGTTAATGAGGGGGTGTGCAAAGAAGAATTTGAAAAATAGGAAGAAGAATGAATGAAGAAAAGAAAAGGAAAAAGAAGAAAGAGGGTGAGTGTATAAACGCGTGAGAAATGTGATAACACATTATAAAAATATTTGATATATATATATTATATATATATATATATATATATATATATATAATAAGAAAAGAGAGAGAGAGAGAGAGAGAGAGAGAGGGGGGACCAAAATGATATATACAAATAAACACACAGACATATTTATATATATATATATTTATATATATATATATATATATACGTGTGTGTGTCTGTGTGTATGTGTGGTGTGTGTTTGTGGAGGGAGAGAGAGAGAGCATGAAGAGAGATAGGGAGAAAAAAGCCATAGGAATAAAATGGTATATAATATTATATATATATTATATATATTATATATAGAGAGAGAGAAGAGAGAGAGAATGCGAAAGAAAGAAAGAAAGAAAAGAAAAGGAACAGTGAAGAAAAATGGAGATATATGTGTGTATGTATGTATGTATGTATGAATATACAACGAGAGAGAGAGAGAGAGAGAGAGAGAGAGAGAGAGAGAGAGAGAGAGAGAGAGAGAGGGGGGGTTAATTAAATCAATTAAAGTAAGTCCTTGTGCAAAAGAGAGCACTGTAATAATTCCAAATAGAAAATTTTTTCTATGATCATGACAAATACAAAACAGAAGGCCATGCACATGAATATTAAAATGAAAGAAGAAAAAAAAGGGCTGATCAAAAAAGAAGGCGGGAAAAGAAAGAAAGGAAGTAAAAAAGGTAATAAAGGAAAGGACGGAAAGAAAAAGAAAAAAAAAAAAAAGAAGGAATAAAAAAGAAAAATGTATGGAAGTAAATAAGGGTCAAAAGTAATTAACAATTAACAGGAAAGAAAAGGGAAACATTATGAGGTTTTAGGGAGGAAAAGAAGTTTAGAAAGTAGGATGAAAGAGAGAGAGAGAGAGAGAGAGAGAGAGAGAGAAGAGAGAGAGAGAAGAGAGAGAGAGAGAGAGAGAGAGGAGAGAACATTTATTCATATATTTATTTATTTATCTTTCAAATTATGCTTGTATATTTATGTCTATCTATTTTAGATAGAGAGATAGATAGAGAGATAGAATAATAATTAGATCAATTAGAGAGAGAGAGAGAGAGAGAGAGAGAGAGAGAGAGAGAGAGAGAGAGAGAGAGAGATAAGAATGAAAGAGAGAAAGATGAACGCAGGTGGCAAAATATAAATGTATGTAGTAACGGAAAAAAGAAATTTTGTTCATCCATCCATCTCTTTACCCCTCTCTCCCTTCCCTCTGTCTATATTTCTCTCTCTCTCTCTATATATATATATATATATGTGTGTGTATATATATATATATAGAGAGAGAGAGAGAGAAGAGATAAAGAGAGAGGGTGGGGTAAAGGGAGAGAGAAAGAGAGAGAGAGAGAAGAGGATGAAGAAAGGGGAGAGGAGAGAGAAAAGAGCGATATATATATATAATATATATATATATATATATATATATAGAGAGAGAGAGAGAGAGAGAGAGAGAGAGAGAGAGTAGAGCGAGAGAGAGAGAGAGAGAAAGAAACGAAGGTAGAAAGAAAGAAAGAAAGAAAAAAGAAAGATAGAAAGAAAGAAAAGAAAGAAAGAAAGAAATGAAATTAATTGAAAAAAGAGAAAGATAAATCTAGGAGATATATATGTATTTACGTAAAAAAACGACAAATAGAAAAGAAGACAACATGGCTGATCTAAAGTAAAAAAATAAATAAAAAAAAATAACGGAGATAGTAAAAACTAAAGAAAGAAGAAAATATATAACAGCGATAGAAACGTCAAATTGAGAAAGGGAAAAAGAACAACGTGAAAATTTGAAAGAAGGAAAGGAAGAATAATTCAATAAGAATGTATAAATAAATAAAACGAAAAACGAAGACGTCTGTGAAAAAAGACGGAGAGAAAAGGAGACGAAACGAAATCAAGTAACAAATAAACGAATTGGCAGGGAAAGAGGAACAAGAAAACGACAAAGCGAGAAAGGAAAAGAAAGTAAAATAATCAAACTCAGATGCGAAGAAAGAGAAAATAAATATGAGATAAAGAAAAAATAAATGGCGAACAAATATTGTTCAATTTTTAGAAAATTGGTCGATGTAAAATTTGGAATAGAAAAATTGCCTTTAAATATGTTTACAGGAAATCAACAAATATGTCCAATTGTGAATAATGGCCGGGACTTGTGGAGGACACAAGGTTATCGCAGTGCATCTTAGGTCGCATAGTGAACATCGTGTTATCATCCCCAGCCGATCAACGAGTTCGCAATGTCAGATCAGCCTCTTCTTTCCCCATCATTTAACTGTCACTGATGGTAGACCATCGACATTCGATGATATATATATATTTTTAATTAGTTTTATTTGTTACTCCATTTTTCTTCATATTCATATATCATTCCTTTAGATATTTGTTTTGGTGTGGCTGAAATTCTTCCATAGCACAATGGTTAATACTTTTGTAATTTTTTTTAATAGAAATATCCCAGTACGTAGTAAGCTTGTGTCAGACTAGTTTTATATATATTTACCAACCCCTCCGCACGAACAGGATGTGACACAAGGTCAATTTCTTAAGCGGAGTTTAACAGGTTTGAATTCTGAGCTTTCCTTCTCCTACACCGGTTGCCTAACCAAGGTTAAAGAGCCCAGTCTGCCCTACTATTTACCCATAGCTGGAGGGAGAGTAGAATTCATACCTTTCCCAAAGGTATTAGCGCTAAGTGAAATGCATTTACCGCGTCCAGGATTTGAACTCGGGGCAACGGGTCCATTTCCTATGACTTTAACCATTACACCATGCGCTTCCTAGTTTTAAATGACCCAATCCCTCAGTCACTGTCAAGATTCAGCACAAGGCCATTTTAAACGGAGTCTCCTAGTCATCTTGTCGGTAGGACAGAGAATACACCGACTCTGTAGATGGATAAGACCCACCGCCCACACAAAGGAGTATTCTCAGTATGACACTAAACTGCATTCTGTGGTGAGGCTCCGGTTTTGGAGTTCTGAGGAGAGTGGAGACTTCTCCCAGATCCATTCTGACACGGAATGCTAGTACCTGTTAGGATACCATCAAATAGATCCATTTGAAAATTATGTATACTAGATAGGAATAGTTGATACCATATAATAGTGCAAAGAAATGATTATGAACTAGAATTGTTAATGTTATGAAGGGATACTTGAAACCTTTTAACTATATACAACATATTTGTGTTAAGAATGGATACATGAAGTTAAAATTGTCTAGAAAGGATTATTATAGGTTACTTGAAACTATATAATTGTGCGTATTATTAATGTTATATAGGAATACTTGAAACCACTTAACCGTATGTAAATTATTTGCATTTGATACGAATCATTCAAGAAAAATAGAAGTATAATAAAAGAATTCATTGGAACATTTAAAATATAATATGATTACGATGAAACATTCAGAAATGAATTGATGTGCCGTTTAACAAATAAACCAAGTCAAATCTTTTCATTAACTAATTACTATACCAAGGCTAAATAGATCAATCTGCCCTACTATTTACCCATAGCTGATGGGAGAGAAGAGATATACAAGGTATGTCATAAAAGTATCGAGATTGAAGCTGTATTTACCAGGTAGAAATGAACAATAAATGAAACGTAATTTTTTTAGAATACAAGGTGTGTCAAAAAAGTACCAAGTTTAAAGCTGTATTTACCAAGATAGAAATAAAGAATTAATGGAACGTTAATTTTTTCAGAATAAAAGTTGTGTCATAAAAGTTTCGAGATTGAAGCTGTATTTACCAAGATAGGAATAAAGAATTAATGAAACATTAATTTTTTCAGAATAAAAGTTGTGTCATAAAAGTATCGAGATAGAAGCTGTATTTACCAAGATAGAAATGAACAATGAATGGAACGTTATTTTTTTTTAGAATACAAGGTGTGTCAAAAAAGAACCAAGTTTAAAGCTGTATTTACCAAGATAGAAGTGAAGAATTAATGGGACGTTAATTTTTTTTAGAATACAAGGTGTGTCAATAAAGTACCAAGTTTAAAGCTGCATTTACCAAGATAGAAATGAAGAGTTAATGGAACGTTAATTTTTTTCAGAATACAAGGTGTGTCATAAAAGTGCCGATTTTGAAGCTGTATTTACCAAGATAAAAATGAACAATGAATGTAACGTTAATTTTTCCAGAATACAAGGTACGTCAAAAAGTACAAAAAATCTCGATACTTTTTTGACACACCTTGTATTTCATAAAAGCATTAGTGCTAAGTGAAATGCAAAAAGCCTCGTCACACTATCAAATACTAAATTAATAAAATAAAATAATAAATTCGGAAGGACTAGGTTAAAAGAATTGTTGGTTGGTTAGGTTTTACGGCATGTCAACCCTTGCTGGGTTATTTTATGCCGAAGACATTGTTTTATTCATTCTTGTTGGGTATTCAATTTTTAAAACACATTTTTATACTAATTTAACAAAAAACTATTTAACCAATAGATGGGCCCTGACAGGTACTATCACTCTAGGTCAGAGTGTGACCTGGAAGTAATGGCAATGAAGGGGTACTCCATAATCCCTAGAGATTAATTGGGAAAAACTTGATATATAACATCTATAGAAATGGAGATTAAAGAACCTAAGATTTATGATGGTTTTCGAGCTCCTTTTGTAACTAAAAGGATATCAAAGTTTAAACACAGTTATATGGTTTCAAATATTCCAAATATTTATGGAGGCCCGTGGTTAGAGTCCTAGGAAATGGACTCGTCGACCCGAGTTCAATTCCTTGACGAAGCTGTTTGTATTTCACGTGTCGCTAATGCCCTTGGGAAAGGTATGCATTCAATTCTCCCTTCAGCTATGGGTAAATTTCAGGGCAGACTGGGCTCTTTAACTATGGCTAGGTAACCAGTCTAGGAGAAAGAAAGCTCTGAATTCCCCTTGGAAAAGGTATGAATCCTACTCTCCCTCCAGCTATGGATAAATAGTAAGGCAGACTGGGCTCTTTAACCATGGTTAGGCAACCGGTCTAGGAGAAGGAAAGCTCTGAATTCAAACCTGTTAAACTCCGCTTAAGAAATTGACCTTGTGTCACATCCTGCTCGTGCGGAGGGGTTGGTAAAAACATATATCACTTACCTAGATTAAGAACCTCGGATTCTGAGCCGATGAGTGAGCTAAAAGGGACAGGAACGGGTTTATTGCTCGGTACCTGAATCGCCCCAAAAGAGGAATGCCGACGGGACTGCGCATTTTTTTTCACTGGCCACCGAATGAGCTTCGGTTTGTGAAATTGACCTTGTGTTACATCCTGCTCGTGCGGAGGGTTGGTAAATATATATATATATATTATATATATATATATATATATATTATATATATATATATATATATATATATATATGGTTGTGAAATATTCCTAATACTAATAATTCTATGATTTAAGATATTATTCAGTCAATTGAATTTTTTCTTTGTAGGATGTATGTATATATTTACCCAACTCCTTCGGACGAGAAGGATACGAATTAAGGTTGATTTCTAAGAGCAGGTTAATGGTTCTGAGTTTTCCATCTCCTAGATCGGTTGCTATACAACACCAGTCTTTCTTACTATTTATTAATATCTGACTTCTAGCCTTTTCCAAGCGTATTACACTTTAATTTATTTATTTATTTAATAGAAATATCCCAGTATGTAGTAAGCTTGTGTCAGACAAGGCCATTTTAAACGGAGTCACCTTGTCGGTAGGGCAGAGAATACACCGACTCTGTAGATGGATAAGACCCACCGCCCACACAAAGGAGTATTCTCGGTATGACACCAAACTGCATTCGGTGGTGAGGCTCCAGTTCTGGGGGAGTGGAGACTCCACTCTGACACGGAATGCTTGTACCTGTTAGGATACCATCAAATAGATCCATTTGAAAATGATGTATACTAGATAGGAATAGTTGATACCATATAATAGTGCAAACAAATGATTATGAACTAGAATTGTTAATGTTATGAAGGGATATTTGAAACCCTTTAACTGTATACAACATATTTGTGTTAAGAATGGATACTTGAAGTTAAAATTGTCTAGAAAGGCAAAAGTTTTGGAGCTCTGTGGAGAGTGGAGACTTCTCCCAGATCCACTCTGACACAGAATGCTGGTACCTGTTAGGATACTATTAAATAGATCCATTTGAAAATTAAATTTAAAAAAATTGTGTTAAGAATGGATACTTGAAGTTAAAATTGTATAATAGAAAGGATTATTATAAGTTATTTGAAACTATATAATCTGTAATCCTGCGATGGGATATACGACAAATATAGATTAAATGGCTGCGCTTGAATTACCATTACCATGCTTTGGCGTTCTCCGTTTGTGGCGTGGGCTGGTGGCCCAGGTGTAGAGTCTCCGCTCTTCACTCTGTGGTCCACTGGTTCAATCTCTAGTGTGGTATGCACTGCTGATGAGACCAAAGGAGGTCGAAACAGCTGTCCAGTGCTCCGGATGTCGCACATGGTGTTTGCCGAGTTGTCTGGTCATGGTAATGTAATTCAATTATCAATATCAATTGTGTGATTCCTCTATCTATGAAATTTAATAACTATATGATTGTAAAGTGTATTAAGTGTATTAGCGCTATAGGAAATGCAAATAGCCTTCTCCAGTATTTGAACTCAGTTCGCCGTGTTTATTTTGTACGAAGATAATCAAAGAAACTAAAACAAAGACATCACCATTCAGGTCTTCATTTCTACAACAGCGACTGACATCGCGTATCACAGGCCATATATAAGTAGGTATTTACCCAACCCGTTCACCACGGGTAGGATGTGACACAAGGTGGCAAGTATATATATTTACCAACCCCTCTGCACGAGCAAGACGCGACACAAGTTCAATTTCTTTAGCGGAGTTTAACAGGTTTAAATTCAGAGTTTTCCTTCTCCTAGACTGGTTACCTAGCTAAGGCCAAAGATACCGGCCTGTCCTACTATTTGCCCACGGCTAGAGGTAGAGTAGTTGGATTCATAACTTTCCCAAGGGTATTAGCGATATTTTAAATGCAAACAGCCTCGTCCAGGATCTGAACTCGGGTCGATGAGTCCATTTCGTACGACTCTAACGAATACACCACGCACCTGCAACTGGTCGCAAGTATAGGGCATTCAGCGAGGATCGAACTTTCTATTCAGTAGTGGATTGCGAGAAAGCAATCTTAACGTTGGTATAGCAAAAAATCTAGGAGAAGAAAAACTTTGAATTCAAACCTATTAAACTCTGCTTAAGAAATTGAACTTGTGTCACATCCTACTTGCGTGGAAATATTGGTAAATATATATTAACGAATCACCTTCCTAAGCAGTTTAGGAATCCACATCTCTAACTGAACCGTAGGTTTGGTTTGGTTTCTTTGTTTAATAGCATATCAATATTCGTGGGTTATTTAATACCAAAGCCACCCTCGCAGAAGAATAGTAGTGATACTATTTAACCAATAGCTGGTATTAGTCCTAAATGGATCGTAATAGCGCGACTAGAGTTCGAATTCGTTCACTACGAAGTCACGGTCCAGCACGTTAACTAATACGCCACGGAGTCTCCCCCTGGTCTGTTTGGTACTCATACAACGTGCCCCACAGATGAGTTACTACTACTACTACTACTACTACTACTATAAATAAATAAGGGGAGAACTCTTCCTAGAGTTATCTTCCTTGAAAACTTTAATAATCGGGATGATAGCCCGACGCAATTATTAAGATGCAAATAAAAAATTGCTTTATTCTCTAACTAGCAGCGGCTACCCGGCGTCGCCTGAGCAGAGAGGGATTTTTTAAGTTAGTCTTGTAGATCCATTATTACTGAATCGTGAGTTGAATCCTCGTGGGATCCCCCATTTAAATGTAAAAAAATAGACCTAGCATTGATCCAGCTACTCTGAAAAGAAATGTTAATGTCTACTATCTAAAATATTAAATGAAAAAAAAAAGCCATGCTGTTATCATTTGAATTTTATTTTTTAATTATCTTCACGAATATAAATCAAATCTCTATTATCTTTGCTCAAAAACCAAGCCCTGGTGATATTTAATGTGTATATATATATATTTACTTTGTCGTTAATTGTTTTATTTCTGAAGTTTCCTCCGGACATACATATACACACAACTGCCTTATATATATATATATATATATATATATATATATATATATATATGAGGAAAAATGAGTAAAGAAAAGAAATGTAGATGGATAAAAATGAATTTTATCGATATCACTTTTAATCGATATCACTTACACATGTGTTTCGGTCTGTTTATCAAAATGTATACGGATTTACGTAATTATTATTATTATTAAAATAATCAGATGGATTAGTAATAATAACGTAAATCCGTATACATTTTGATAAACAGACCGAAACACATGTGTAAGTGATATCGATTAAAAGTGATTAAAGTGATATCGATAAAATTCATTTTATCCATCTACATTTCTTTTCTTTCCCATTCTCACACACACACACACACACACACACACATATATATATATATATATTATATATATATATATATAGATGTAGAGAATATTGACGGTAGTTTCGCTACGGTACGCCATTTTAGCTGTGTTACTATGATATACAGCTATACAAAAATATGATCGTTATGATATAGATATATGTCGTAGTTACAAACACACGAATATATTGATTGCTATTAGGGCAAGAATGTGTCCGTCTGATCGGTAGGCCGTATCATATATCTATATATAATACCCTGTCAGTATCATCTTTAGCGGGGTAAGACCTCCACAAAAAAATAAAAGAGATGTCCTTGTTATGACACCGAACTATCCGGTAGCGAGGTTCCAGTTCTGGAGCTTTAGGGAGTGCGAAGTCATTATTCCTTGGTTAACTCTCATCAAGGGAGTAGTACCTGTTAGGGTACCACCAATAGCTGGTCAAATCGATCAGTTTGAAAATGACTAGCATCAGATAAGGATACTATTCTAAAAAATCAGTACTAGCAACAGAAAACACCCTCCAGGCGTCGCAAAAATTAATTTTTGAAAGACATTGCCTGCTGAGAGGGTGGAAATTAAAAATTCAATGTCAGAGCGTTTGTATCATAAGTAAGCAAAATCCTCATATTTATTGAAGGATTAAAAAAAAATAAAACAATTTGAAATGAAAACTGAGCCCCGTCTTTCTCAAATAAATGTTGCGTGCATGTAATAATCAAACAATTATTTTGAATATTTTCCACATAAATTTTCCACAAAATCGTAGGTATTTATTTATTTGTAAATTTTTAGTTAACTTCTTGTTACTGTAAAAAAAAAAAGGGACGAGAGTAAAAAACAATTTAAAAAATTGCTTACTCAAATTTTGGGTGTATATAGGATAATAATTGTGACGTAAGCTGTGACGTAGAGCTATGACGTAGTTTTTTGTTACAGATAGAAACAGACAATCTCCATTATTAATAGATTACAGAGGAATATTTGAAAGCATGTAACTGTGTAATTTAATTGTATTATATAGGGATACTTGAAGATATATGACCGTACAAATTATTGGATATGAATCCTTGACTCCATATATCTATGTGTAAAGAAAGGATTATTGTAATTATCAAATTGGTTTAGTTATTTGAAATCACATTATTAGTAATGGATCGAAGTAATTGAAACCATATAACTGCGTAAATTATTTGTGTTAATTGTTACTTGAAGTTATAATTGTTTACAAATGATTATTATCATTATTTAGTTGAAACTATATAATGTTTCAAAAAAGAACAAAAAAAAAAAAAGACTGGCTTCAGCATTAAATAACTCGAAAAGGGTTGACATACCGTAAAAACAACCAACCAACCAAACAAGAAGAATGTGTTGTACGAAATAGCAATAAAGACTTGATTGTCACTTGTTATAAAACGCGGGTTTGCGAATATTGGCATTGAAGGGGTACACCATACTCCCCGGAGCTCCAAAAACTGGAGTCTCGCCATCAGATACGGTTTAGTATCATGAACAGGATATCTTTTTGTGGGGAGGGATCTTACTTCTCTGTAGGGGTACAATCATCGCATTCTAAGCCGACATCGGATGAAAAATGTGTCTATATATATATATATATATATATATATATATATATATATATTCA
>CM042147.1:75175526-75188026 GCA_023376005.1 Doryteuthis pealeii | reverse complement strand
TAAGCGAAAATGAATTCACTAGAGTCCTCAACCTTTTTGTAAACAAAGCGAGGGTTAGCTAAACGTCATAACGGTGAATTCTTCAATTAAATCCCTATTTAAAGAACTCTACCAAAGTGGGGAGTATATATAATAAAATAAGTAATCCACAGACACGTGTTCTAGGTATCCTCTCATCAGTGTGGTTATACATTAACAGCTACCCTGGCCGTTTTGAGACCGACAGGGCGTCCCATAATGACAGAACACATTTTAAATGCAAATATCTTGAATTTGTGTCACATCATTATGGACACCCTGTATATATTATACTAAATACGTAAATGTTACTAATATCCGGACTTTGTACGGATATTAGTACCATTTAAGTATTAGTATACATAGTATATACGAATATACATAGGTACATATGACATATATCCTCAATATACACATAACACTTATATGTGTATGCATAAGATATACTCGTAGAAACATACGTCTGAATAACACGCAAATATAACAATACTTAGCTTAGTTTAATTTGGCAAAAAGCTGCAGTAGTGCGGCACTCGGGGGCTTCGAAACCACTACATTGACAAACTGGTTCACGCGCTTGCTAACTTCATGTATGGTGATATCAGCAAGGATCCAAGTCCGTATACTACTTCCTTTATATTATATCGAGAAAAAGAACTAATATGAATATAGATAATAGGTATTTATGTACCCGTACAAGTTCAAATAAGTACATGAATAACTTAGAATATAGGTTCTATAATAGCATGGTGACACACTTTAAATTGAAATGTACATATTTTGGGAATGTAATTACACACACACACACACACACACACAACACACACACACACACAGAGGCGCGCGCGCCACACACGCACCACGCACGCAACTCACAATATATACATGTATATACATGTATATATATATATGTCTCTGTATGCATATATATATATATATATATAATATATACCTACTATATATATATATATATATACAATATTATACATTGTATATACACACACGCGCACACACACACACGCACACACACTCAAAATATATGCATTATAAACATATATATATATTCTCTCTCTATCATATATAATATACATATACTATATACACTATATTATATTATACATATATATACATTGTATATACACACGCACACACACACGCACACACACACACACGTAACACCTCAATATATGCATGTATATACATATATGTATATACATATGTCTGTATATATATATATATATATATATATATATATATATATATATACCTGTATATACACACATGTACACACACACACCACACACACACACACACACACACATATATATATATATATATATATATATATATATATATATATATATATATCACTAATGTGTGATTTAAGTGTGTTTATATTTAAAGATATACAATAGATATGTATGTGAGAATCATTTTATTTTTATTTTATTTTTTTGTGTGTGTTTGATGGTCGAAAATTAGTCAATATTTTCCATAAAAATAAAATGAAACAACAAATGTATTGCGAAAAACTTTTTTTACCAAATTTCAGACGAAATTTTAAACGTATGTATCGCAATAACGACACCTTTTCGTTCTCTTTTCTTTCTGTATATGGTTCTTTGTCTATCTCTCTCTTCTTCTCTCTCTCTCTCTCTCTCTCTCTCTCTCTCTCTCTCTCTATATATATATATATATATATATATATATATATATATGCGTGTGTGTGTGTGTGTAAGATAATCCAATTAACTGGTAAGTAAGGGATGATTCTATTTGGGATCATCGAATATCACTGTACATCCATACTGTATGCTCTTTTAGGTGCAAACTTTATAAATATATACACTATATATATATATATATATATATATATATATATATATATATATATATATATATATGTTTGTTCTGGTTCCAACGGGAGAAAATGTAATATTTTATTTAAAAAAGAAAAAAAGAAAAGAAGGACTGCAAAATGTATCGTTCTCAGAAAAATGTTTTATTCTTTTTATTTCACATATATATATATATATATATATATATATATTAGTAGAGAGAGAATAGAGAGAGAAGAGAGGAGAGAGAGACGAGGAGGGGAAGAACAACCCGAGAGAAAGAAGAGATATAGCTTAATAAATCGATATGACCACAATTCTAAAATAAAGATACCATTGAATAATATAAATTGATGGATCTTCGAGGATAGCTTACTAATTACACTACGACGGCGCTTAGAATGATAGATAGATATGAAATAGCTGACATACTAAACATACATAAACAAAGCGATTTGAACTTAAAGATATTATGGTTAGGCAAAGTTTTTGACACACACACAACACAACACCCACACACACACACACACACACATATATTTATATATATATATATATATATATAATATCGGTTCATTCATATATATGATTATATATATATATATAATATATATAATATATACTATATATGGCTGAACTTGAACAACGGTCGAAATTAAAAGAAAGTTTGGGGGAGATCCCCATGACAGTTAACTACAGTCTATGAATGAACTTTTTGAGAATTGGGTTACGGTTTAGGGGTTTGAGGATTAAGGTTGTTTTTTATTACATATTGCTTTAAAAAAGCAACAAAAGACTAAAAGTACTATACATTACTTATCATTACAACCATTGAATTAATTACTGAACCAACGGTAGACACATTAGTCTCAGTTGTTTGTGTTAGTATTGCAATTAAACTTGGTTTAAAATATTTTTCAACATTAAATGTATAGTAATTTTGTTTTTTTAAGCAATACGTAATAAAAAACAACCTTAATCTCAAACCCCTAAATCGTAACCCAATTCGCAAAAGTTAATTCATAGACTGTAGTTAAACTGTCATGGGGGACTCCAAAAAACTTTCCGTTTTAATTTTCCGACCATTGTGCACATTTCACCCATATATATATATAGTTCCCATCACCTCCTTCCCATTCACGACCAAAAGACACTCGCCAGTAAGAGAATTGAACTCTCAAATCAGAATTCAGCTCATGTCCTGAATACGGTCTGAAAGCCGAAACGTTATAACGTTGACATTAGCACGAGAAATAAACTTCCAACTCCAATCCATTGTAACATTGCGTGTTTGTCTACATTTCTCCACACACTGGCGTTATGATTTCTCATTTTACTCTCTCATCTTGGATAAATTACTAATGCTAATCCTATAGAAACATTCAAGCTGCACTCGGACACTATATATATATATATATATATATATATATACAGAGAGAGAGAGAGAGAGAGAGAGAGAGAGAGAGAGAGAGAGAGAGAGAGAGTGTGTGTGTGTGTGTGTGTGTGTGTGTAGAGAGAGAGAGAGAGAGAGAGAGGAGAGAGAGAGAGAGAGAGAGAGAGAGAGAGAGAGAGAGAGAGATGATAAAACTGAGATAGATAGATAAATAATAATCTAAAACGAAATAAATAAATAAATCATAGATTTGAAAAGATAGATATAATAGTTAGGCTAAAAATTTAACATAGATAGATAGATAGATAGATAGATAGGAAAGAAAGAAAGAAATTGTTAATAATAGATAGATGATAGATAATAGAATAGATAGAATAGATAGAGAGATACGATAGATAGATAGATAGATATAGATAGATAGATTAGAGAAATAGCCTGAAACGAAAGAAAGAAAGATTTGAGATAAACAACTCTAGTGACAGAGAACAACATTAAGCGATTCGCGGAAAGTTTCCTGTTAGCATTTGAGCAAACAAGATAGATAGGAATTAACATTTAACGGCATCTCAGAGAAAAGCAATTTTTCGAATCTAATATCTCCAGATATCTTTGAATAACAGAATGAATAATCGTTTAATGCATAATTTGTAATATGGATTTATAATGTATTTTACTTTATTTTCTTTTTCTTCTTTTTCACAAAAGAAAAAAGAAATAAAACGATGAGTCGTCATTGATTGAATCGGTTCATCGAATCTCCATGTTACGCGTTCATTTTAGCGCGAAAATAATTTTTGTGCTGTAATGAAAATCATTCAACGTTTTTCCATTTTGCATTTCTTTTTTTATTTTTTATTTTCCTTACGTCATTTGATTATTTTCGCATTACGAAATGGTTAACTTAAGTCGATTGCATTTAGTGTAAAATGCGACGATGTCCGAGCACTTAAGATTCGGATTTTTCTTTAATTCTTGCTGTCTATTCTCATTGGATTGGTGACGTGTTAATGGAAATTGAAACTTTTTAACAATCAAAATTGTTTGCAACACCTGTTATATTAACAATATAAGAGTAATCGTCAGAATACATTTGAAAATAAATTAAATAATCGCACACGGAAAGTTCGTTATTATACCCCATGTTCTCGTACTAAAGTTCTAATTTGGTTGTTATTACTCACAGTGTTTCGATAAATATATTCTCGTTCTCTGCTCAGTCGGAGGCTTAGAATATGCTGGCTGTATCTGGGAATTGTGGAGTACCCATTAATTATAATATTTAAATAATCGCACACGGAAAGTTCGTTATTATCCCGTGTTCTCGCACTAAAGTTCTAAATTTGGTTGTTATTATACTCACAGTGTTCGATAATATATTCACCGTTCTTCTGCTCAGTCGGCGAGGCTTAGAATATGCTGGCTGTATCTGGAATTGTGAGTACAATTAATTATAATAATTAAATAATCGCACACGGAAAGTTCGTTATTATTCACCCCATGTTCTCGCACTAAAGTTCTAAATTTGGTTGTTTATTATACTCACAGTGTTTCGATAAATATATTCTCGTTCTTCTGCTCAGTCGCGAGGCTTAGAATATGCTGGCTGTATCTGATCTGGGAATTGTGGAGAACCAATTAATTATAATAATTAAATAATCGCACACGGAAAGTTCGTTATTATTCTACCATGTTCTCGCACTAAAGTTCTAAATTTGGTTGTTATTATACTCACAGTGTTTCGATAAATATATTCTCGGTTCTTCTGCTCAGTCGGCGAGGCTTAGAATATGCTGGCTGTATCTCGGGATCTGGGAATTGTGGAGAACAATTAATTATAATATTAATAATCGCACACGGAAAGTTCGTTATTATACCCATGTTTCGCACTAAAAGTTCTAAATTTGGTTGTTATTATACTCACAGTGTTTCGATAAATATATTCCCGTTCTTCTGCTCAGTCGGCGAGGCTTAGAATATGCTGGCTGTATCTGGGATCTGGGATTGTGGAGTACCAATTAATTATAATAATTAAATACGCACACGGAAAGTTCGTTATTAACATGTTCTCGCACTAAAGTTCTAATTTGGTTGTTATTACTCACAGTGTTTCGATAAATTTATTCTCTGTTCTTCTGCTCAGTCGGCGAGGCTTAGAATATGCTGGCTGTATCTCGGGAGATCTGGGAATTTGGAGACCCAATTAGTTATAATAATTAAATAATCGCACACGGAAAGTTCGTTATTATTCCCTCGTTTCTCGTACTAAAGTTCTAAATTTGGTTGTTATTATACTCACAGTGTTTCGATAATATATTCTCCGTTCTTCTGCTCAGTCGGTGAGGCTTAGAATATGCTGGCTGTATCTGGGAATTGTGGAGTACCAATTAATTATAATAATTAAATAATCGCACACGAAAGTTCGTTATTATTACCCCATGTTCTCGACTAAAGTTCTAAATTTGGTTGTTATTATACTCACAGTGTTTCGATAAATTTATTCTCCGTTCTTCTGCTCAGTCGGCGAGGCTTAGAATATGCTGGCTGTATCTGTTTGGGAATTGTGGGAGTACCCAATTAATTATAATAATTAAATAATCGCACACGGAAAGTTCGTTATTATACCCCATGTTCTCGCACTAAAGTTTAAATTTGGTTGTTATTATACTCACAGTGTTTCGATAAATCTATTCTCCGTTTCTGCTCAGTCGGCGAGACTTAGAATATGCTGGCTGTATCTCGGGAGATCTGGGAATTGTGGAGTACCAATTAATTATAATAATTAAATAATCGCACACGGAAATTCGTTATTATTACCCCATGTTCTCGCACTAAAGTTCTAAACTTGGTTGTTATTATACTCAAGTGTTTCGATAATTATTCTCAGTTCTTCTGCTCAGTTGGGAGGCTTAGAATATGCTGGCTGTATCTCCGGGAGATCTGGGATTGTGGAGTACCCAATTAATTATAATAATTAAATAATCGCACACGCGAAAGTTCGTTATTATTACCCATGTTCTCGCACTAAAGTTCTAAACTTGGTTGTTATTATACTCACAGTGTTTCGATAAATTATCTCCGTTCTTCTGCTCAGTCGGCGAGGCTTAAATATGCTGGCTGTATCTCCGGAGATCTGTGAATTGTGGAGTACCCAATTAATTATAATAATTAAATAATCGCACACGGAAAGTTCGTTATTATTACCCCATGTTCTCGCACTAAAGTTCTAAATTTGGTTGTTATTATACTCACCGTGTTTCGATAAATTTATTCTCCGTTCTTCTGCTCAGTCGGGAGGCTTAGAATATGCTGGCTGTATCTCCGGAGTGGGCAAAAAAACTTAAAAGGGTGCGCTGGGGTATCATACTGAACTGTATCTGATTGGTTAGACCTATTCCTGGAATCTGGGAATTGTGGAGTACCCATTCATTGACATTATTCAAGTCAACACTGACGCAGAGTGGCAGTATTTGCTAGAGTCCCATCTATATTTAATTGATCTTTTAAAATTAAATTCGTATCGAATACTTATACATAAAGACTGTAAATTATTTGTAATAAGAATAATTACTTGAAGCTATAATTGTTTACTGAGGAGTTTACTTGAAACCATATAACTGTGCAAATATGATATTATTAAGTAGAAATACGTAATTTGAAACATATGATTTTATTATTAGATAGGAATATTTGAAATTATTCAACTGTGTGAAAATTATTTGTATTAGAGAGAAATACTTGATATCATATAACTGTAAATTATTTGTAATAAGAGTAGTTACATGAATATATTGCTTTTCTAGGGTTATTTATTAGTCTCTTGAAATGACATTAATAGTGTTCTATTAAAAGAAATGATTACTTGAACGCATATAATTTATTTGTATTAGATAGGAATACTTGAAACTATATACTATAGCAAATTATTTGTATTAGCTAGGGAATACTTGATATCATATAAGTGGGTGAAAATGTTAATATAATAAGTGAACGCAATTTCTAATTTAGGCATGAGATAACCAATGACGGGTTGTGATGCCGTTAAAACCAGTCAATCAACCACCTCCATTTTTCTTCACGTCTACGGGACAATGATGGTGGATATGGTGGATGGCATTCTTCCGTCACTAGAGACGATGGTGCAGTTTAGACCAGTGGAACTACGTAGCCGGGCGGGTTGATATGGAGGATGAGGTGTCACCCAAGCAGCAGGTCCCCCTCTCCACTGTCGCTGTGATCCAAAAGAAATAAAGAAAACAAAAAACAAACCACAAAAAAAACAAAAAACATGCAGTTTTGGCAACGATAATGTTGGCTGGAGTTGCTGGATAGCGCTGATTCAGCATCAACACACATAAGGTACTTCCGTTCTAGATTGATTTATGGTTTTACTCCCTATCTTTCCTCGAAGGAGTTTTAGCGGTTAGACAGTGGAGGTTTTAATAACATACTTTTCTTGTCTAAATGGGTTGCGACAAGGCTAGGAGCCCTCTACCTCCTTTGGGGATTTATGTGAATAGTAGTACTACTACAGTGTTGATAGCTGCTGTCCCTGGAGGTCATCGCCCTTTGACAACTTTGTTTTTGATGATCTGAGTGTCACACACCCATCTCACTTGAAAAGTCGAGGCGATGCCTGATGGAGGTGCAGTTTAGTCGCCGACATCCCCGACTATGGAAGGTAGTGCTAGTTAACATGGTACTAGTAGCATGTAAGATATGTCTGGCTATACCCCGTGGGTATAAGCGTTGGTAAAGGTTGGTAGCTGGATGCGCGACAATCGTGAGTTCATCTTCCTAGTCGGTTTTAGAGTATGAAAGAGTCACATACTCTGGTTCAATGGAAGGATGAAGTGGCATCTGATGAACTAATCAAATACTGAGCATAAATGAAATTGTGTACATAATTATTAGAACCTAATATTTATGGCAATAGTGTAAGAAATCAAAATGGCGTTATAAGCCACCCACGGCCTTGAAGGATGGTGACAGGCCTTGCTCAGTCCTAACCTTCAGTTTAGATAGTAAGTAAGTTGCAGTCAAGCTTGTCCTCATCCTTCAAGGCCGTGGGCTGTGGCTTAATACGGCCATTTTGATTTCTACACTATTGCCATAAATATTAGGTTTCTATAATTATGTAACAAATTTCATTTATGCTCAGTATTTGATTAGTTCATCAGATGCCACTTCATCCTTCCATTGAACCAGAGTATGTGACTCTTTCATACTCTAACGACTAGGAAGATGAACTCACGATTGTCGCGCATCCAGCTACACCTTTACCAACGCTTATACCCACGGGTATAGCCAGGACATAATCTTACATGCTACTAGTACCATGTAACTAGCACTACCTGTTCCATAGTCGGGATGTCGGCGACTAAACTGGCACTCCATCAGGCACGCCTCGACTTTTCAAGTGAGATGGGTGTGTGGACACTCAGCATCATCAAAAACAAGAGTTGTCAAAGGGCGGATGACCTCCAGGGGAGCCAGCAGCTATCAACACTGTTAGTAGTACTTACTATTCACATAAATCCCCAAAGTGAGGTAGATGGGGCTCCTTAGCCTTGGTCGGCAACCCATTTAGGACAAGGAAAAGTATGTTATAAAACCTCCACTGTCTAACCGCTAAAACTCCTTCGAAGGAAAGGATAGGGGAGTAAACCCATAAATCAAATCTAGAACTGAAGTACCTTATGTGGTGTGATGCTGAATTTCAGCGCTATCCAGCAACTCCAGCAACATTATCGTTGCCAAACTGCATTGTTTTTTTGTTGTTTTTTGTTGGTTTTGTTTTTTTGTTTTTCTTGTATTTCTTTTGGATCACAGCGACAGTGGAGAGGGGGACCTGCTGCTTGGGTGACACCTCATCCTCCATATCAACCCGCCCAGGCTACGTAGTTCCACTGGTCTAAACTGCACCATCGTCTCTAGTGAGCGGAAGAATGCCATCCACCATATCCACCAGGTCATTGTCCCGTAGGACGTGAAGAAAAATGGAGGTGGTTGATTGACTGGTTTTAACGGCATCACAACCCGTCATGGGTTATCTCATGCCTAAAGGTTAGGAAATTGCGTTCATTGCTTATTTATATTAACATTTTCACCCACTTATATGATATCAAGTATTCCTATCTAATACAAATAATTTGCTTATAGTTATATAGTTTCAAGTATTCCTATCTAATACAAATAATTATATGGTTTCAAGTAATCATTTCTTTTTAATAGAACACTATTATGTCATTTCAAGAGACTAATAATAATCCCTAGAAAGCAATATATTCATGTAACTACTCTTATTACAAATAATTTACAGTTATATGATATCAAGTATTTCTCTCTAATACAAATAATTTTCACACAGTTGAATAATTTCAAATATTCCTATCTAATAATAATAATCATATGTTTCAAATACGTATTTCTACTTAATAATAGTCATTTATTTGCACAGTTATATGGTTTCAAGTAACTCCTCAGTAAACAATTATAGCTTCAAGTAATTATTCTTATTACAAATAATTTACAGTCTTATGGTATAAAGTATTCGAATACGAATAATTTTTAAACAGATCAATTTAGATTATAGATGGGACTCTAGCAAATACTGCCACTCTGCGTCAGTGTTGACTTGGAAGTAATGTCAATGAATGGGTACTCCACAATTCCCAGATTTCCAGGAATAGGGTCTAACCAATCAGATACAGTTCAGTATGATACCCAGCGCACCCTTTTTAAGGGTTTTTTATCCCACTCCGGGAGATACAGCCAGCATATTCTAAGCCTCGCCGACTGAGCAGAAGAACGGAGAATAAATTTATCGAAACACGGTGAGTATAATAACAACCAAATTTAGAACTTTAGTGCGAGAACATGGGGTAATAATAACGAACTTTCCGTGTGCGATTATTTAATTATTATAATTAATTGGGTACTCCACAATTCACAGATCTCCCGGAGATACAGCCAGCATATTTTAAGCCTCGCCGACTGAGCAGAAGAACGGAGAATATATTTATCGAAACACTGTGAGTATAATAACAACCAAGTTTAGAACTTTAGTGCGAGAACATGGGGTAATAATAACGAACTTTCCGTGTGCGATTATTTAATTATTATAATTAATTGGGTACTCCACAATTCCCAGATCTCCCGGAGATACAGCCAGCATATTCTAAGCCTCGCCAACTGAGCAGAAGAACTGAGAATAAATTTATCGAAACACTGTGAGTATAATAACAACCAAGTTTAGAACTTTAGTGCGAGAACATGGGGTAATAATAACGAATTTTCCGTGTGCGATTATTTAATTATTATAATTAATTGGGTACTCCACAATTCCCAGATCTCCCGGAGATACAGCCAGCATATTCTAAGTCTCGCCGACTGAGCAGAAGAACGGAGAATAGATTTATCGAAACACTGTGAGTATAATAACAACCAAATTTAGAACTTTAGTGCGAGAACATGGGGGTATAATAACGAACTTTCCGTGTGCGATTATTTAATTATTATAATTAATTGGGTACTCCACAATTCCAGATCTCCCGGAGATACAGCCAGCATATTCTAAGCCTCGCCGACTGAGCAGAAGAACGGAGAATAAATTTATCGAAACACTGTGAGTATAATAACAACCAAATTTAGAACTTTAGTGCGAGAACATGGGGTAATAATAACGAACTTTCCGTGTGCGATTATTTAATTATTATAATTAATTGGGTACTCCACAATTCCCAGATACAGCCAGCATATTCTAAGCCTCACCGACTGAGCAGAAGAACGGAGAATATATTTATCGAAACACTGTCAGTATAATAACAACCAAATTTAGAACTTTAGTACGAGAACACGAGGGAATAATAACGAACTTTCCGTGTGCGATTATTTAATTATTATAATTAATTGGGTTCTCCAAAATTCCCAGATCTCCCGGAGATACAGCCAGCATATTCTAAGCCTCGCCGACTGAGCAGAAGAACAGAGAATAAATTTATCGAAACACTGTGAGTATAATAACAACCAAATTTAGAACTTTAGTGCGAGAACATGGGGTAATAATAACGAACTTTCCGTGTGCGATTATTTAATTATTATAATTAATTGGGTACTCCACAATTCCCAGATCTCCCGGAGATACAGCCAGCATATTCTAAGCCTCGCCGACTGAGCAGAAGAACGGTGAATATATTTATCGGAACACTGTGAGTATAATAACAACCAAATTTAGAACTTTAGTGCGAGAACATGGGGGTATAATAACGAACTTTCCGTGTGCGATTATTTAATTATTATAATTAATTGGGTTCTCCACAATTCCCAGATCTCCCGGAGATACAGCCAGCATATTCTAAGCCTCGCCGACTGAGCAGAAGAACCGAGAATATATTTATCGAAACACTGTGAGTATAATAACAACCAAATTTAGAACTTTAGTGCGAGAACATGGTAGAATAATAACGAACTTTCCGTGTGCGATTATTTAATTATTATAATTAATTGGGTTCTCCACAATTCCCAGATCTCCCGGAGATACAGCCAGCATATTCTAAGCCTCGCCGACTGAGCAGAAGAACCGAGAATATATTTATCGAAACACTGTGAGTATAATAACAACCAAATTTAGAACTTTAGTGCGAGAACATGGGTGAATAATAACGAACTTTCCGTGTGCGATTATTTAATTATTATAATTAATTGGGTACTCTACAATTCTCAGATACAGCCAGCATATTCTAAGCCTCGCCGACTGAGCAGAAGAACGGTGAATATATTTATCGGAACACTGTGAGTATAATAACAACCAAATTTAGAACTTTAGTGCGAGAACACGGGGGTATAATAACGAACTTTCCGTGTGCGATTATTTAATTATTATAATTAATTGGGTACTCCACAATTCCCAGATACAGCCAGCATATTCTAAGCCTCACCGACTGAGCAGAAGAACAGAGAATATATTTATCGAAACACTGTGAGTATAATAACAACCAAATTTAGAACTTTAGTGAGAACATGGGGGTATAATAACGAACTTTCCGTGTGCGATTATTTAATTAGAATTTTCAAATGTATTCTGACGATTACTCTTATATTGTTAATATAACAGTGTTGCAAACAATTTTGATTGGTTAAAAAGTTTTCAATTTCCATTAACACGTCACCAATCCAATTGAGAATAGACAGCAAGAATTAAAGAAAAATCCGAATCTTAAGTGCTCGGACATCGTCGCATTTTACACTAAATG
>CM042147.1:75163026-75168026 GCA_023376005.1 Doryteuthis pealeii | reverse complement strand
ATAATGTGATTTCAAATAACTAAACCAATTTGATAATTACAATAATCCTTTCTTTACACATAGATATATGGAGTCAAGGATTCATATCCAATAATTTGTACGGTCATATATCTTCAAGTATCCCTATATAATACAATTAAATTACACAGTTACATGCTTTCAAATATTCCTCTGTAATCTATTAATAATGGAGATTGTCTGTATTTCTATCTGTAACAAAAAACTACGTCATAGCTCTACGTCACAGCTTACGTCACAATATTATTATCCTATATACACCCAAAATTTGAGTAAGCAATTTTTAAATTGTTTTTTTACTCTCGTCCCTTTTTTTTTTTACAGTAACAAGAAGTTAACTAAAAAGTTTACAAATAAATAAATACCTACGATTTTGTGGAAAATTTATGTGGAAAATATTCAAAATAATTGTTTGATTATTACATGCACGCAACATTTTATTTGAGAAAGACGGGGCTCAGTTTTCATTTCAAATTGTTTTATTTTTTTTTAATCCTTCAATAAATATGAGGATTTTGCTTACTTATGATACAAACGCTCTGACATTGAATTTTTAATTTCCACCCTCTCAGCAGGCAATGTCTTTCAAAAATTAATTTTTGCGACGCCTGGAGGGTGTTTTCTGTTGCTAGTACTGATAATTTTTAGAATAGTATCCTTATCTGATGCTAGTCATTTTCAAACTGATCGATTTGACCAGCTATTGGTGGTACCCTAACAGGTACTACTCCCTTGATGAGAGTTAACCAAGGAATAATGACTTCGCACTCCCTAAAGCTCCAGAACTGGAACCTCGCTACCGGATGTAGTTCGGTGTCATAACAAGGACATCTCTTTTATTTTTTTGTGGAGGTCTTACCCCGCTAAAGATGATACTGACAGGGTATTATATATAGATATATGATACGGCCTACCGATCAGACGGACACATTCTTGCCCTAATAGCAATCAATATATTCGTGTGTTTGTAACTACGACATATATCTATATCATAACGATCATATTTTTGTATAGCTGTATATCATAGTAACACAGCTAAAATGGCGTACCGTAGCGAAACTACCGTCAATATTCTCTACATCTATATATATATATATATATATATATATATATGTGTGTGTGTGTGTGTGTGTGTGTGTGTGTGTGAGATGGGAAAAGAAAAGAAATGTAGATGGATAAAATGAATTTTATCGATATCACTTTGATTCACTTTTAATCGATATCACTTACACATGTGTTTCGGTCTGTTTATCAAAATGTATACGGATTTACGTTATTATTACTAATCATCTGATTATTTTAAATAATAATAATTACGTAATCCGTATACATTTTGATAAACAGACCGAAACACATGTGTAAGTGATATCGATTAAAAGTGATATCGATAAAATTCATTTTTATCCATCTACATTTCTTTTCTTTACTCATTTTTTCCTCATATATATATATATATATATATATATATATATATATATATATATATAAAGGCAGTTGTGTGTATATGTATGTCCGGAGGAAACTTCAGAAATAAAACAATTAACGACAAAGTAAATATATATATATACACATTAAATATCACCAGGGCTTGGTTTTTGAGCAAAGATAATAGAGATTTGATTTATATTCGTGAAGATAATTAAAAAATAAAATTCAAATGATAACAGCATGGCTTTTTTTTTTCATTTAAATATTTTAGATAGTAGACATTAACATTTCTTTTCAGAGTAGCTGGATCAATGCTAGGTCTATTTTTTTTACATTTAAATGGGGGATCCCACGAGGATTCAACTCACGATTCAGTAATAATGGATCTACAAGACTAACTTAAAAATCCCTCTCTGCTCAGGCGACGCCGGGTAGCCGCTGCTAGTTAGAGAATAAAGCAATTTTTTATTTGCATCTTAATAATTGCGTCGGGCTATCATCCGATTATTAAAGTTTTCAAGAAGATAACTCTAGGAAGAGTTCTCCCTTATTTATTTATAGTAGTAGTAGTAGTAGTAGTAGTAGTAGTAGTAACTCATCTGTGGGGCACGTTGTATGAGTACAAACAGACCAGGGGGAGACTCCGTGGCGTATTAGTTAACGTGCTGGACCGTGACTTCGTAGTGAACGAATTCGAACTCTAGTCGCGCTATTACGATCCATTTAGGACTAATACCAGCTATTGGTTAAATAGTATCACTACTATTCTTCTGCGAGGGTGGCTTTGGTATTAAATAACCCACGAATATGATATGCTATTAAACAAGAAACCAAACCAACCTACGGTTCAGTTAGAGATGTGGATTCCTAAACTGCTTAGGAAGGTGATTCGTTAATATATATTTACCAATATTTCCACGCAAGTAGGATGTGACACAAAGTTCAATTTCTTAAGCAGAGTTTAATAGGTTGATTCAAAGTTTTTCTTCTCCTAGATTTTTTGCTATACCAACGTTAAGATTGCTTTCTCGCAATCCACTACTGAAATAGAAAGTTCGATCCTCGCTGAATGCCCTATACTTGCGAACAGTTGCAGGTCTGGTGTATTCGTTAGAGTCGTACGAAATGGACTCATCGACCCGAGTTCAGATCCTGGACGAGGCTGTTTGCATTTACCATATCGCTAATACCTTGGGAAAGTTAATGAATCCAACTACTCTACCTCTAGCCGTGGGAAATAGTAGGACAGGCGGTATCTTTGGCCTTAGCTAGGTAACCAGTCTAGGAGAAGGAAACTCTGAATTTAAACTGTTTAAACTCCGCTAAAGAAATTGAACTTGTGTCGCGTCTTGCTCGTGCAGAGGGGTTGGTAAATATATATACTTGCACCTTGTGTCACATCCTACCCGTGGTGAACGGGTTGGGTAAATACCTACTTATATATGGCCTGTGATACGCGATGTCAGTCGCTGTTGTAGAAATGAAGACCTGAATGGTGATTCTTTGTTTTAGTTTCTTGATTATCTTCGTACAAAATAAACACGGCGAACTGAGTTCAAATACTGGAGAAGGCTATTTGCTTTCCTATAGCGCTAATACAACTTAATACACTTTACAATCATATAGTTAAAATTTCATAGATAAGGAATCACACAATTGATATTGATAATTGAATTACATTACCATGACCAGAACAACTCGGCAAACACCATGTGCGACTCGGAGCACTGGACAGCTGTTTCGACCTCCTTTGGTCTCATCAGCAGTGCATACCACACTAGAGATTGAACAGTGGACCACAGAGTGAAGGCGGGACTCTACACCTGGGCCACCAGCCCACGCCACAACGGAGAACGAAAGCATGGTAATGGTAATTCAAGGGCCATTTAATCTATATTTGTCGTAATTCCATCGCAGGATTACAGATTATATAGTTTCAATAACTTATAATAATCTTTCTATTTATACAATTTTAACTTCAAGTATCATTCTTAACACAATTTTTTAAATTTTAATTTCAAATGGATCTATTTAATAGTATCCTAACAGGTACCACATCTGTGTCAGAGTGGATCTGGAGAAGTCTCCACTCTCACAGAGCTCCAAAACTTTTGCCTTTTAGACATTTTTAAACTTCAAGTTCATTCTTAACACAATATGTTGTATACGTTAAAGGTTTCAAATATCCCTTCCATAACATTAACATTCTAGTTCATATCATTGTTTGCACTAATTATATGGTATCACATTCTATCTGTATACTCATTTCAAATGGATTATTTGATTGTAACCTACAGGTACAGCATTCCGTTAGAGTGGGTTTCCACTCCCAGAACTGGAGCTCAACGAATGCGTTTTGGTGTCATCGAGAATACTCTTTGTGTGGCGGTGGGTTATCATCTCAGAGTCGCGTGTATTCTTGCTACCGACAAGGTGACCCGTTTAAAATGGCCCCTTTTTTTCTTGACACAAGTTCTACATCTGGATCTTTTATTAATAATAAATAAATTAAAGTGTAAATACGCTTGGAAAAGGCTAGAAGTCAGATAATTAATAAATAGTAAGAAGACTGGTGGTTGTATAGAAACGTCTAAGAGATGGAAACTCAGACATACCTGCTCTTAGAATCAACGCTTATTCGTATCCTTCTCGTCCGAGAGTTGGGTAATATATAATACATCTACAAAGAAAAATTCACTTGACTGGAATATATTTAATCATAGAATTATTAGTATTCAGGAATATTTCACAACATATTATATTATATATATATATTATATATATTATAATATATATATATATATTTACACCCTCGCAGAGCAGGTGTAACCAAGGTCAATTTCACAAACCGAGCTCATTCGTGGCAGTGAAAAAATGCGCAGTCCCGTCGGCATTCCTCTTTTGGGGCGATTCAGGTACCGGCATAAACCCGTTCCTGTCCCTTTTAGCTCACTCATGGCTCAGAATCCGAGTTCTAATCTAGGTAAGTGATATATGTTTTTACCAACCTCCGCACGAGCAGGATGTGACAAGGTCAATTCTTAGCGGAGTTTAACAGGTTGAATTCAGAGCTTTCCTTCCCTAGACCGGTTGCCTACCATGGTTAAAGAGCCCAGTCTGCCTACTATTTATCCAAGCTGGAGGGGAGTAGGATTCATACCTTTTGTCAGGGAATTCAGAGATTCTTCTCCTAGACTGGTTTACTAGCATAGTTAAAGAGCCCAGTCTGCTGAAATTACCCTGCTGAAGGGAAATTGATGCATACTTTCCAGGCATTAGGACACGTGAAATACAAACAGCTTCGTCAGGAATTGAACTCGGGTCGACGAGTCTTTCTAGGCGGTTAACCACGGGCCTCCATAAATATTTGGAATATTTGAAACATATAACTGTGTTTAAACTTTGATATCCTTTGTTACAAAGGAGCTCGAAAACCATCATAATTTAGGTTCTTTATCTCCATTTCTATAGATGTTATAATTATCAGTTTTTCCGCATTAATCTCTAGGGATTTGGAGTACCCTTCATTTGCATTACTTCCAGGTCAACACTCG
>CM042147.1:75154064-75161564 GCA_023376005.1 Doryteuthis pealeii | reverse complement strand
CTCAGAGAAAAGCAATTTTTCGAAATCTATATCTCCAGATATCTTTGAATAACAGAATGAAATAATCGTTTAATGCATAATTTGTAATATGGATTTATAATGTATTTTACTTTATTTCTTTTTTCTTTTTCCCAAAAAGAAAAAAAGAAATAAAAAAACGATGAGTCCGTCATTGATTGAATCGGTTCATCGAATCTCCATGTTACGGCGTTCATTTTAGCGCGAAAATAATTTTTGTGCTGTAATGAAAATCATTCAAACGTTTTCATTTTTTGCATTTCTTTTTTATTTTTTTTATTTTCCTTACGTCATTTGATTAATTTTCGCATTACCAAATGGTTAACTTAAGTCCGATTGCATTTAGTGTAAAATGCGACGATGTCGAGCACATTAAGATTCGATTTTTCTTTAATTCTTGCTGTCTATTCTCAATTGGATTGGTGACGTGTTAATGGAAATTGAAAAACTTTTTTAACCAATCAAAATTTTGCAACACTGTTATATTAACAATATAAGAGTAATCGTCAGAATACATTTGAATTCTAAATTAAATAATCGCACACGGAAAGTTCGTTATTATACCCCCCATGTTCTCGTACTAAAGTTCTAAATTTGGTTGTTATTATACTCACAGTGTTTCGATAAATATATTCTCTGTTCTTCTGCTCAGTCGGTGAGGCTTAGAATATGCTGGCTGTATCTGGGAATTGTGGAGTACCCAATTAATTATAATAATTTAAATAATGCACACGGAAAGTTCGTTATTATACCCCCGTGTTCTCGCACTAAAGTTCTAAATTTGGTTGTTATTATACTCACAGTGTTTCCGATAAATATATTCACGTTCTTTCTGCTCAGTCGGCGAGGCTTAGAATATGCTGGCTGTATCTGAGAATTGTAGAGTACCCAATTAATTATAATAATTAAATAATCGCACACGGAAAGTTCGTTATTATTCACCCATGTTCTCGCACTAAAGTTCTAAATTTGGTTGTTATTATACTCACAGTGTTTCGATAATATATTCTCGGTTCTTCTGCTCAGTCGCGAGGCTTAGAATATGCTGGCTGTATCTCCGGGAATCTGGGAATTGTGGAGAACCCAATTAATTATAAAATTAAATAATCGCGCACACGGAAAGTTCGTTATTATTCTACCATGTTCTCCGCACTAAAGTTCTAAATTTGGTTGTTATTATACTCACAGTGTTTCGATAAATATATTCTCGTTCTTCTGCTCAGTCGGCGAGGCTTAGAATATGCTGGCTGTATCTCCGGGAGATCTGGGAATTGTGGAGAACCCAATTAATTATAATAATTAAATAATCGCACACGGAAAGTTCGTTATTATACCCCCATGTTCTCGCACTAAAGTTCTAAATTTGGTTGTTATTATACTCACAGTGTTCCGATAAATATATTCACCCGTTCTTCTGCTCAGTCGGCGAGGCTTAGAATATGCTGGCTGTATCTCCGGAGATCTGGGAATTGTGGAGTACCCAATTAATTATAATAATTAATAATCGCACACGGAAAGTTCGTTATTATTACCCATGTTCTCGCACTAAAGTTCTAAATTTTGGTTGTTTTATACTCACAGTGTTTCGATAAATTTATTCTCTGTTCTTCTGCTCAGTCGGCGAGGCTTAGAATATGCTGGCTGTATCTCCGGGAGATCTGGGAATTTGGAGAACCCAATTAATTATAATAATTAAATAATCGCACACGGAAAGTTCGTTATTATTCCCTCGTGTTCTCGTACTAAAGTTCTAAATTTGGTTGTTATTATACTGACAGTGTTTCGATAAATATATTCTCCGTTCTTCTGCTCAGTCGTGTGAGGCTTAGAATATGCTGGCTGTATCTGGGAATTGTGGAGTACCCAATTAATTATAATAATTAAATAATCGCACACGGAAAGTTTCGTTATTATTACCCCATGTTCTCGCACTAAAGTTCTAAATTTGGTTGTTATTATACTCACAGTGTTTCGATAAATTTATTCTCCGTTCTTCTGCTCAGTCGGCGAGGCTTAGAATATGCTGGCTGTATCTCCGGGAGATCTGGGAATTGTGGAGTACCCAATTAATTATAATAATTAAATAATCGCACACGGAAAGTTCGTTATTATACCCCATGTTCTCGCACTAAAGTTCTAAATTTGGTTGTTATTATACTCACAGTGTTTCGATAAATCTATTCTCCGTTCTTCTGCTCAGTCGGCGAGACTTAGAATATGCTGGCTGTATCTCCGGGAGATCTGGAATTGTGGAGTACCCAATTAATTATAATAATTAAATAATCGCACACGGAAAATTCGTTATTATTACCCATGTTCTCGCACTAAAGTTCTAAACTTGGTTGTTATTATACTCACAGTGTTTCGATAAATTTATTCTCAGTTCTTCTGCTCAGTTGGCGAGGCTTAGAATATGCTGGCTGTATCTCGGGAGATCTGGGAATTGTGGAGTACCCAATTAATTATAATAATTAAATAATCGCACACGGAAAGTTCGTTATTATTACCCCATGTTCTCGCACTAAAGTTCTAAATTGGTTGTTATTATACTCACAGTGTTTTCGATAAATATTCTCCGTTCTTCTGCTCAGTCGGCGAGGCTTAAAATATGCTGGCTGTATCTCCGGGAGATCTGTGAATGTGGAGTACCCCAATTAATTATATAATTAAATAATCGCACACGGAAAGTTCGTTATTATTACCCATGTTCTCGCACTAAAGTTCTAAATTTGGTTGTTATTATACTCACCGTGTTTCGATAAATTATTCTCCGTTCTTTCTGCTCAGTCGGCGAGGCTTAGAATATGCTGGCTGTATCTCCCGGAGTGGGATAAAAAACCTTAAAAAGGGTGCGCTGGTATCATACTGAACTGATCTGATTGGTTAGACCCTATTCCTGGAAATCTGGGAATTGTGGAGTACCCATTCATTGACATTACTTCCAAGTCAACACTGACGCAGAGTGGCAGTATTTGCTAGAGTCCATCTATAATCTAAATTGATCTGTTTAAAAATTATTCGTATTCGAATACTTTATATACCATAAGACTGTAAATTATTTGTAATAAGAATAATTACTTGAAGCTATAATTGTTTACTGAGGAGTTACTTGAAACCATATAACTGTGCAAATAAATGACTATTATTAAGTAGAAATACGTATTTGAAACATATGATTATTATTATTAGATAGGAATATTTGAAATTATTCAACTGTGTGAAAATTATTTGTATTAGAGAGAAATACTTGATATCATATAACTGTAAATTATTTGTAATAAGAGTAGTTACATGAATATATTGCTTTCTAGGGATTATTATTAGTCTCTTGAAATGACATAATAGTGTTCTATTAAAAAGAAATGATTACTTGAAACCATATAATTATTTGTATTAGATAGGAATACTTGAAACTATATAACTATAAGCAAATTATTTGTATTAGATAGGAATACTTGATATCATATAAGTGGGTGAAAATGTTAATATAAATAAGCAATGAACGCAATTTCCTAACCTTTAGGCATGAGATAACCCTGACGGGTTGTGATGCCGTTTAAAACCAGTCATCAACCACCCCATTTTTCTTCACGTCCTACGGGACAATGACCTGGTGGATATGGTGGATGGCATTCTTCCGCTCACTAGAGACGATGGTGCAGTTTAGACCAGTGGAACTACGTAGCCTGGGCGGGTTGATATGGAGGATGAGGTGTCACCCAAGCAGCAGGTCCCCTCTCCACTGTCGCTGTGATCCAAAAGAAATACAAGAAAAACAAAAAAAAACCCAACAAAAAACAACAAAAAAACAATGCAGTTTGGCAACGATAATGTTGCTGGAGTTGCTGGATAGCGCTGAAATTCAGCATCACACCACATAAGGTACTTAGTTCTAGATTTGATTTATGGGTTTACTCCCTATCCTTTCCTTCGAAGGAGTTTTAGCGGTTAGACAGTGGAGGTTTATAACATACTTTTCCTTGTCCTAAATGGGTTGCCGACCAAGGCTAAGGAGCCCCATCTACCTCACTTTGGGGATTTATGTGAATAGTAAGTACTACTAACAGTGTTGATAGCTGCTGGCTCCCCTGGAGGTCATCCGCCCTTTGACAACTCTTGTTTTTGATGATGCTGAGTGTCCACACACCCATCTCACTTGAAAAGTCGAGGCGTGCCTGATGGAGGTGCCAGTTTAGTCGCCGACATCCCGACTATGGAACAGGTAGTGCTAGTTTACATGGTACTAGTAGCATGTAAGATTATGTCCTGGCTATACCCCGTGGGTATAAGCGTTGGTAAAGGTGTAGCTGGATGCGCGACAATCGTGAGTTCATCTTCCTAGTCGGTTAGAGTATGAAAGAGTCACATACTCTGGTTCAATGGAAGGATGAAGTGGCATCTGATGAACTAATCAAATACTGAGCATAAATGAAATTGTGTTACATAATTATTAGAACCTAATATTTATGGCAATAGTGTAGAAATCAAAATGGCCGTTATAAGCCACAGCCCACGGCCTTGAAGGATGAGTGACAAGGCTTGACCTCAGTCCTAACCTTCCAGTTTAGATAGTAAGTAAGTTGCAGTCAGTTAGAGGTAGGAGCCGAGCTCGTAGGATGTAAGTCTCACCTGTGCAGATGTCTGGGTTGGGGATTGAAAATAAAGTAACATCAAAGTAAATCGAAGTCTTGTGTTTATTACCTAAAAACTAAAAATGACACAGGGCTTCTGATAAGGAGAAATCCCTAACAGAAACCAGACCCGAAGTCCCCAAGAAAGTCCAGACCTTAGAAGAGACCAGGTCAAGATAGATGAAGAAATAGCAAAGCCGACCAGAAGAAAATATGACCAGAAGTAAGAAGTAAGAAAAAGGTATACAACAGTTGAACCAATATGTCCCTATGAATTAAATAAAAGGATTTCGTTCAAAATTCCCAGATGTTTGCTGACGACAACAGACAATTGAAGAAGGCCGGATGTACAACGATCGAAACGTTTGACTATAATAAAAACCAAGGCCGCCAAATTTCCCAGATTTCAATTCCCTTGATAATCTTGTGTGGGGCACGGTTGAGTGAGAGACCAACACTACGTCATGTAACACCAAAACTGAACTGAAGGCAATGATAACGGCAGCATTTACGAATTTAAACAAGGAGGCCACCAGAAAGCCTTGCAGAAGTCGTGTGGTAGCCGCGGTTAAAACCAATAGCGATTTCTTTGAACAAATCCAATCTATAGCATGCCAATATATTTTCAAGTAATTTATATATATATATATATAGATAGATAGATATAGATATAGATATAGAGAGATAGATAGATAGATAAATAAATAAATGAACAAATATAAGGAATAGTTTTGGAAAATGAAAGAAATGGTACAAATGGTTAAATGTGTGCGTTTTTTTAACTGTATTTTCGTGTTGCATGTTTACGTGTTTACGTGATGTCGGATGCGCCTATATATATATATATATATTATATATATATATATATATATATATATATATATATATATATATATAATATATATATATATATAGATAGATAGATAGATAGATAGATAAATAAATGAACAAATAAAACAGCGATTGTCCGTTGTGTATCGTGGTCGAAGCAGTATGGTCTCTGACTATGCCTTCTGAAGTCCCGATTTTGATTTATGTCGGAGGTTAGTATACATCGCTGATGAGACTTAATAAAGTCGAAACAGTCTGTACGATGTTCTACACACCGGGCGATCCTTTGCCGATATTCATTTGTCAAGATTATTTTCTATAAGTATCGAATTTTATGCGATATACGCATTGTAATAGCCTTCAAGCAAAAAATATATAAATATAATAATAATAATAATAATAATAATAATAATATATAATATATATATATATATATATATATATATATATATATATATAATATACCCAACCCATCCACACGAGCAGGATGTGACACAAAGTCAATTTCCCCTTTTAGTATATATGAAAATAAAATCTGATGTCAGGTTAATTTAATTTTTGTGTAATTTCGATGACAATTTATCAATAAATATTTTTCTTTGGCATAATAAATTTGGAAACTTAAATATTTTTAATGCACGTCAGTGCCTGAGTAGCGTTGCTTAGATCTGTGGGAAGCGGTGGTAGGCGTGGCGCTCCACATCAGACGCAAAAACATTCTAACTGATCTAGCGCTAGTGAAAAAGAGATAGACACTTTCACCATCCGGCTGATACCGACAATAGGCCACTCCGCCGAATTTACTGCTTATTGGCATAAGCGTGCCTGAAGCCCGCTCGTACTGTTACATAACTGAGATGTTGTCTATAGATTATGTACGCAGTAGAAATTAAAAATAACGGTAATTCGGTAAAGTAAAGTAAAAATACATTTTAGTGACCTTACACCTGGTCTCTGATTGGTCAAAGCAATTCAGGAGAACAGTAAGTAGACTTAGAAAATGGAGCTTTGAGTTTCCAGGGAGACAGACGTGTCTCCAAGATGGCTATTTCTTTCACGCGTGATGGTTAACTTGGGCTAAATAAAGATGTCCGAAAAATATCCAAATCTTTGTGTTAGTTACTAAGAACAACAACGGACACAGAGATGAAGAATACCCAAGAAGTCCAAGAAAGCAGGCCAAAAGTAGTCAGAGAACCAACCCAGATACTCAGATAGACTATAGATGACCCAACTAGCATAGAAGAAGCCACATAGTAGAGTAGACTAGCTGACAAAGAAGACAGAATAAGATGAGTACAATGATATGAGGAAGTAAAGAGTTAGACAACAGTACTTCAAATTTTAGCTCGCAACACAAATCAGAGTGACAGCTCGTAACTTGGAAAAATTGTAAGTTGGGGCATTCGTAAGTGAAGGTGCCGCTGTATCTGGCGTTTCGGACTTAAACTTGAATATAAAGTCAAAATCTAAAATATCGTGTCGATGAATTACAAAAAAAAAAAATAAATAAAATAAAAAATACCTAAATAAAGCGAAACAATTTTAAAACCAACTTCAGATGTTCAAATCCTATACAATTATTATGTGTGATGGATTATGGGAAGCTTTGTTGGTTGTATTAGAAGCAAAAGTACAAAAAAAAATAAAAATTGAAATAACCTAAATTCAAAATGATGAATATTAACTTACTTTTATATTATTTCATATTTCATATTTTACATAAGAGTATCTGACGCTTGCTCGCATCTCAAATTTTTGTTCGCAACACAAAGCAGAGCGACGGCTCGTAACTCGAAAAACTCGGAAGTTGAAGAACACGTAAGTCAAAGCACCACTGTATTTGGGGTTTCGTCTATTAACTCGAATATAAAGACAGAATCTGAAATATCATTTTTTTTGTCGCACAGTTAGAGTCTTGTAAAATTCGCGACACTAAAAGTTTTATAAATGTCATTCATTTAGCTCATAACTCAATTATCTCGTATATCAAATCAATTTTCCCTGTTGAAATAAACTG
>CM042147.1:75146564-75149064 GCA_023376005.1 Doryteuthis pealeii | reverse complement strand
GGGGTACTATTTCCTTACCATTACTCCCAGGTCCACTCTGATCCGGGAGTAGTCTCATTTAGAGTCCCACCTATGGGTCAAATAGATCCGTTTAACGCTTATTAGTATTGGATAAGAATACGTGAGACCATAACTGTGTGCAAACAAAGGATTATTATTATTATTATTATTATTATTATTATTATTATTATTATTATTATTATTATTAAATAGAATTATTGTTCGATAGCGATGTTGGAATACATTTAATCATATGCAAATTATTTATATTAACTTACAATTGTTTACTAAAGATAATTATTATTTACTTAAAACCATATAATTGCTTGCAAATTATTAACGTTATATATGGATACTTGAAAGCAGATAACGAATATTATTAAAGAGGAATAGTTACTTTAAAACAATTGTGTATAAATTATTAGTATTAGATAAGAATACTCGACCCCATTTCAAGTACCCCTTCATTGTTCATAGGTCAACCTTGACATGGATTGGTAGTACCAGTTAGAGTGCCATCTACGGTCAAATAGAACTATTTAAAAAATTATTCTTTTTCGATCGGACCGTGGGAACAAAACATCCTCTGAAGAAACAACTAAAGTAATTGTAAATTTTAACGTACAATGAACGCGAGTACCTAAGCTCTCGGCATAAAATAGCCCTAGATGGGTTTACATTAACTTAAAATTAACCAATCCATCGACACCATATATAATTATGAATTAATTAATATTAGATAGGAATATTTGAAATCATACAATTGTATACAAACGAACGATATCATTAAATAGGAAAAGTTACTTTAAAATATAAAAGTGTGTAAATTATTTGTATTAGATAGGATCTCTCGATACCATATACAAGTGTATAAAAATTCGTATTAGATAGGAATACTTGAAATCATACAAATGTGTACAAACGAACGATATTATTGAATAGAAATAGTTACTTTAAAAAATATAATTGTGTATAAATTATTTGTATTAGATAGGATTTCTTGATACCATATACAAGTGCATAAAAATTAGTATTAGATAGGAATACTTGAAATCATACAAATGTGTACAAACGAACGATATCATTAAATAGGAATAGTTATTTTAAAATATAATTGTGTATAAATTATTTGTATTAGATAGGATTTCTTGATACCATATACACGTGCATAAAAATTAGTATCGGATAAAAATACTTGAAACCATACAAATGTGTGCAAATAAAAAGATTAAAGACAAATAAAGAAAGTGCAATTAAAAATATAATTACTCCAATCAAATATTTACAAATGAATCAAATTTTGGCATTAAATAAGACATAAAGGGTTGATATATCAAACCAAACCAAACAATCTTCAAATATATGCATACATAACCGTCATTAACTCAATGAACAAAACTCAACAAACCGTCATTTGGCTATTATAAATTTATTTCGACCGATAACTCTACAAGTTTTGAGAGACAACCATTAAAAAATACATAAGAAAATATACTAATGGAGCAAAAAGAAACCCAGTTTTTCTTCTTTTTTTTTGTTGAAAAGGTAGATTCTATGTCATTTAAATACACCCACATAAAAAGAGCCCTTATATATGACTAGAAGCGACCACCCGGCATCGCCAGGGTAGAAGGGGGATTTTTTAAGTTAGCCCCGCGGATCCATTAATCGTGAGTTGGATTCTCGTCGAATACCCCATTAAAATCCTCATGTAAAAAAAAAAAGACCTTATATTGATCCAGTCTCTCTGAAAATAAAGGTTAATGTCTACTATTCAAAATATTAAATGCAAAAAATATTCCATTCTGTTATCATTTAAATTTTATTCTTTAATCCTTTCCATAAATATAAACCAAATATTCATTATTTTTGCTCAAAAAACCAAGCCCTGGTGATATTTAATGTGTATATATATTTACTTTGTCGTCAATTGTTTTATTTTCAAAGTTTCCTCTGGACATACAGATTCACATAACTTCCGTTTATAGATGTACTAGCAGCGGCTACCGGCGTCGCCTGGGTAGAGGGTTTTTTTTTAAAGATAGTCTCATAGATACATTATTGTTGAACGCGATTTGAATCCTCGTGCGATGCCCCATTTAAATCCCGATGTAAAAAGATATACCTTGCATTGATCCAGCTACTCTGAAAAGAAATGTTAATGTCTACTATCTAAAATATTAAATGAAAAAAAAATCCATGCTGTTATCATTTAAAGGTTATTTTTTAATTATCTTCACGAATATAAATCAAATCTCTATTATTTTTGCTCAAAAACCAAGCCCTTGTGATATTTAATGTGTATATATATTTAATTTGTGGTTAATTGTTTTATTTTCGAAGTTTCCTTCCGGACATACATATACACACAACTGCCCTTTATATAGTATAGATTGATGGATAATAATAAAAGCAAAACAATCAAATACATTAGACAATTAAAATGAATATATAAACAGAAAATAAAGATCTGATCTTATTATATATATATATATATATA
>CM042147.1:75104064-75141564 GCA_023376005.1 Doryteuthis pealeii | reverse complement strand
GCTGGATTTTACGGGATCTGTCTCATTTTGTTTTTGCCGCATCCTGCCTAAAAACCAGAACACACAACACGGAGAGTGAAGAGGGGGAGGAGGAGAAGAAGAATTGGATCTCAGCCTTTAGTTGCCTGGGGATGCTAGATTTTGATTAGATGATGATGAAGAAGAGATAGATCTGAACTTAAACGGATAGTGCACAACTGCATAATCCCGTCATTTATAACTTTCTTTCTTTCTTTCTTTATTTCTTTTCCATTTCTTTCTTTCTTCCTTTCTTTCTTTCGCTCTTTTTTCTTTTCATCTTTCTTCCTTCAATTTTTTTTCTTTTCCATTTCTTTCTTTTTTCTTTCTTTCTTTCTTTCATTCTTTCTTTCCTTCTTTCTCCAATTCTTTCTTTCTTTCCATTTCTTTTTTCTTCCTTTCTTTCTTTCGCTCTTTTTCTTTCATTCTTTCTTCCTTCAATTTTTTCTTTCCATTTCTTTCTTTTTTTAATTTTCTTTCTTTCTTTTCATTCTTTCTTCCTTCTTTTCTCCAATTTTCTTTCTTTCCATTTCTTTTTCTTTCTTCTTTCTTTCTTTCTTTCTTTCTTTCTTTTCTTCAATTATTTCTTTCTTTCTTTCTTCCACCTTTATTCTCCTTTCTTTCCTTCTTTCTTTTCATTTTTTCTTTTTCTGTTCCCTTCTTTTCTTCTTTCTTTCTTTTTTTCTTTTTTTTGTCCATTCTTTTCCATTCTTTGTTTTTCTTTCGTTCTTTTCTATTTTTTCTTTCTCTTCGATTCTTTCTTCTTTCTTTCTTTTTTCTTCCTTTCTTTCTTTTTAATATTTCATTTCCATTCCTTTTTCTTTCTTTCTTTCTTTCTTTCTTTCTACTCGAGTGCTTTGAAGGGATTTCAGTCAACCGATGCTCCAGAATTCCCAACCCGCCAACGAAACTGATACCGCCACTCGAACCGATCGATATACACCCGAAATACAAAATCAAACCTAAATAATATCATCATCTATAATAGGAATTATGTTAGTTTCTACTTTTTTCTTTCTTTCTCTCTTTCTTTCTTTTTGAATGATTGGAAAAGATTTCAATCGACCGATGCTCCTCTGTCCTTAACTCGCTAATGAGACTTATGCCACCACCTCGAACCCATGTGCCAGCAAACGGTCTGCTTGACTATTGAACTGAAGATGATATGATAGTTACCGGACATATGTTATGCAACATGAATTGCAGAACACCGCTGTAAACTGTGCTCCATTGTCCGTGACTAATGTTTCAGGCAGGCTATGTTGACTAAATAGACGTTTAAATGTGATAATAGTTGAACGAGTGTCCGTATGTTACACGGAAAGATTTCTGGACATTTGGATTGGGCATTGAAAGGGCCAGCAAAATCCCAATGTATCCGAGAGAATGGTTGCTTTTGGTATGTCCAGAATGAGTCAACAATCCGAGGTGGATTCTTTCTGCGCTTCCATGCAAGGGATTTTGACTGTCTTTTCGATGTCTGAATCCACGTTAGGTCAGTACACCACATTGCGGGCAATGGCTTTCATCCGATTGATACTCGGATGTCCTGAATGTAGGAAAGATTTCCTGAGCTTCGTGGGAACCATACCATGACCTGCAAATAATTGGATCTTGTTGTATTTCTCGTTTTATGTCCACCTTTGTCACTGGAATTGTTCGAGTGCAATCGGTGCGTGCGCATTGAAAATTGTTCTCAATGCTGGTGTCAGCCATGACGGTGTCGTCTGAGACTGATTATAAACTGATGAGGCGTGACAAAGTATTAGCCTGACAAATTCTGTCGTCCTGTAGTACTGTATTTCAAAATTGTACCTAATAAAATGATTGCCCATCCTTGTATTTGACTGGCTGAATATATCAGAATTCTCATTTTTTTAGACAATTATAGAAATTAATGGCTTGTAGTCTGTGAGGAGTGCTAAATGATTTGGTTTTGTTTTGTATATTGGATTTAACGGCATATCAACACTAGCTGGGTTATCTTATTCCGAAAACGTTTTGTTCTATTCATGCTTGATGGGTATTCAAATTCTTTTTAACTCAATTTTTTAACACGTTTTTTAAAAACTCATTTTTCCAATTTAACCCATAAATGAGACCCTAATAGGTAATAACACTCGGGGCCAGAGTGGGTTTGGGAGTAATGGCGTTGACATTGTTTTAGGATTAGGGTTAGGGTTAAAGTTTGGGTTCTGTTTTTTTTTGTGGGGGGGGGGTCATCCTGTACTGGGTGACCCAGAAAAAACAGAACTTAAATTATTTATTTATTTTCTCATTAAACTAATCCCAAACCCTAAACCCGAACCCTAACCCTAAACCCAACCCTAACCATAACCCTAAACCCCCTAGTTAAAATTAACAGTTTTATTACAAAATTTGTGGGTTCTGTTTTTTCTGGGACACCCTAATTTACTAAACAAAAGTTCATAATTACCTAATTTGGTGTAGCGAAAGCAGGAAACTTCCATTGTGATTCGCCAACCTGAGCAATGAGGATAAACTGCTTACATCTTATGGGGATGGCATGCGTTGAATAGCTGCAACATTAGCAAGATCTGGACAACAATTTTGGCGGCCAAAAATGAATTCCACTTTTCAATTTGGGACCGGAAACCAAAGTTTTGGATGCGTGTGGGGACGTTTTTAATCCGTTCTCTTCATTCATTCTTGATGGGTATTGAAAATTCGTTTTTGAACTCAATTTTTTTAAACATATTTTTATTAACTCATTTTTTTTCTATTTAACCCATAGATATGACCCTAACAGGTACTACAACTCCAGGTTAGGGTGGACCTGGGAGTAATGGCGATGAAGGTGTACTCCACACTCGCAAGAGCTTCAGAATTAGAACTTCACTATTAAATGCAGTTTAACATAATTCTCAGGACTCTAAGACCCGCAACCACCGACTTCTAGCACATATATGATAAAAAGTGTATATATATATATATATATATATATATATATTATATATATATATTGATAGGTCAAAATGTACATTCAGGGATTGACATTTTCTCGATTCGTTTAGCCTTACATTTGAACATATATGCCCGCCTAAATTCATTAATTATTAACTAATTAATTTTCAAATTTATGTATGACTTCAATTAAGCACATATCCTCCAAAAATTGTCGGCTTAAAGCCATAGAAAAAAATAAACATATTTGTTTGTTTACTTAACTTCATATATATATATATATATATATATATATATATATATATATATATATATATATATATATATTAATCCTATTAGTAAACCCTTGCGGTAAGAAAAAAAACTGGCAAATAATCTGAAAATATTTTAAAAAGTTTATCATGAACCTTTGTTTTCATCGGAACATATTTTCCCATTGAATGTGAGCCACATTCAACATGAAGAAATATACACAAATAAGACTTCATCATTTATGAAAACACCATTGAATTTTTTGATTAAAAAAAATTGAATAAAAAAAAACATTTCCAGTACAATTTTGTATAAATAACCGCGTCCCTTTTTTGACGGGTTTGATACAAGTTTTGTTATATTCGTTTGCTGGTAACAGCCCCATCAAAAATCGAAGAGTTGCACAATGGCTGGGAATATAATAACAAAAACTAGGATAATCGTCTAAGCGTTTGTGTTCTTAATTGTGCTTGTGCATTATTTGAAATAAACTTAATTGTTATTAAGAGCACATTTTATGATATTTTCGTGTTAAAACATGCAGTTGTATTGATGCGAACAAATTCGTATTTTCAGTGTAGATTTACGGTGAAATAAAAATGGCCGACCAAAACACACGGCTTCCTCAAAGTAAAATAAACAAGGGGAGGTTACTCTCATTTATGTAGCTAATGTTCAGATTACCCATCTTAGCATATCAGTAAATAATAATGAGAGAATCAAATTGAAAATAGGACAAAGTACAATAAGTTCCAAGCGTTACCAGTAAAAAAAAAAAAAAAAAAAGCCGTAACAATTTATAAATAAAGATTATGTTTTTATCAATTTCAGTGTCAAAAACCGCCACTTAAACTTCAAACTGTGTGGGACCAGATACATTGTTCGTCTTTCTTCTCTTTGGTTTTCTTGTTCCTACAATGCACAACGTCATAACGGAAAGTGACCCCCTGACCTTACCGTTCAGCATGGATATTTTTTAGTATGACCCTTTCTGTCTCCCCGTACAATTTCAGACGATCGATGCTTCTACGTCCTAAACTCGCTCACACGACAGTTGTCATCCTCTCGAACCCATAGACCTGTAAGGTATCTGTAAACAAGATGTGTCAAAAAAGTATCGAGATTTTTTGTACTTTTTTGACACACCTTGTATTCTAAAAATAACGTTCCCTTCATTCTACATTTCTATCTTAGTAAACACAGCTTTAAACTTGGTATTTTTTACACACATTGTATTCTGAAAAAAAAAATGAATGGAACGTTATTTTTTCGGAATACAAGGTGTGTCAAAAATACAAAAAATCTCGATACTTTTTGACCCACCTTATATATATATATATATTATATATATATATATATATTTTATTTTTTATTTTTTTTATTATTTTTAATTCTTTACTTTTACAATCTACCTCCAACCTTTTATTTGCTTTCATTTTTTTATTTTTTTTATTATTTTTTAATTTTTTAATTTTTAATTTTTCTTTTATTGTTTTTCTTCTTATTTCTAGTCTTTTAATTCTGCTCATTTTGTGTGTACACTCTTACAACTGTTTCCCCAAGGAATCGGTCCCCCATCTAAGCCACACCTCATCCAAAGCAAAGAAACTAATCCTACCCATTTCAAACTAAGACACCAACTCTCCCCTCCCCAAATTGATAGATTTAAAAGCGATGTTACTTTGGAAAATTCTCAGTAAGAGTCATATTCTTGTGATTACCCGAAGATGCCGTATTAATACGGTTGAAATAGATTATTGTAATGAAGCAAGTTTAGAGTTTTTTTTCTTCATTTACTAAATATATATATATATATATATATATATATAATATATATATGTGTGTGTGTGTGTGTGTGTGATTTATTTATTTATTTCATTTATTTATTTTAACTGCTTGTCAACACATGAGTAGCACTTCGGACCAAAAAGTGAGTCTTGGAGTAATTGTAGTGAAACGGTACTCAACAGGGGTGTTTGCCTGAGTCGTAAAGACTGGAATCTTTTTAAAAGAATGGTTCATTATTTATCTGAGGTGACGATAGGGTGTGATACACGGAGGTACAAGCGTCTTAATATAGAGACTATATCTGCTTAACAAAAATGAATTAAATTTAACTTTACGATGAAATAAATAAGTGAAAAAATTTGAATGAAAAATTGAAGAATCAATTTTGTGAAGTAAATATACATATCTTATTTTTCTAGTTTATTTGTTTGACGAAATATTAACTTATTATTTTATTTCTTATCGCACAGGTCCAAGCTGTGCTATTCATGCGCTGAGTTGGTGAGAGCTGATATCGAACCCAGAACATTGTGGTTTCAAGCGGATGCTCTACCAACTGAGCTAAACCAGGAAAATAAACCATAGTTCATATTTAAATTATATTAAATTAATATTTATTAAAATAATAATTATTTTAAATAAATAAATCTAAAATGACTCAACTATGAACTTTTATATATTTTGAAAACATCGAAAGAAGACAGGCTATCATTTTTAGTCGCTATATCTGGCCGAAGTAGCTTCAAGGTGAAGGTCATCTATCATTTTTTAAGAAAATAAATCTAAAAACTCGTATTTATGGTAATTATATTAAATATTTTTATTTAAGATATTCACGAACATGATTAAAATACGTGATGTATTTTAAATAAGTTGATTTTATATTAAATAGACTTTGAGAAAATTTATGAATATTATAAAAGCTAGAGGCAAAACCTGCGCCGTTGTACACCTCAGTATGTATATAATCCAGTGAATTTAACGTATTTGAATATATCTCAGGCTTCCGGTCAAATGTAGCGGATAAATCTTTCGCCTTTTACTAAAGATTTCCGTGGTCGGGAGCAATTCAATGAGTCTATAGACTTATTTTTGAAGCCCTACTTAATTGTGGGGTAAAATGAAATCCAAAAACAGACTAAACATACCCAAACCTTCCCTCTATCGCGGCTTCCAGTGAGCTTCGGCCGCTGGACCTACAGAGTACATTAACATCGTTGATCCCAGAGGGCAATCACCCGTCAACATCTGTCCCCTCGATTTAATGAAACAGAGCTAGCAGGAATGCTGATGGGATCAACGGTGAGAACAACCCGTACGCCGTGGTAATAACGCTCGTTTCCTTGCTAATTACCTATACAAATACTTTAGACGTACATGGCATGAACTATTCCGATCGAATACGAATAATTTGTAAATAAATCTCTTTTGACTCATAGATGGGTCCCAATCAATCATATATATATATATATATATATATATATATATATATATATATATATATAAGGTGTATCAAAAAGTATCAAGTTTTTTTTTTTACATTTTGACACACCTTGTATTCTGAAAAAAAGTTCCCTTCATTCTACTTTCTATCTTAGTAAATACAGCTTTAAACTTGGTATTTTTTACACACCTTGTATTCTGAAAAAATTAACGTTCCATTCATTGTTCATTTATCTTGGTAAATACAGCTTCAAACTCGGCACTTTTATGACACACCTTGTATTCTGAAAAAAATTAACGTTCCATTCATTGTTTATTTATATCTTGGTAAATACAGCTTCAAACTCGGCACTTTTATGACACACCTTGTATTCTGAAAAAAAATTAACGTTCCGTTCATTGTTCATTTATATCTTGGTAAATACAGCTTCAAACTCGGCACTTTTATGACACACCTTGTATTCTGAAAAGAATTACTGTTCAGTTCATTTCTATCTTGGTAAATACAGCTTCAATCTCGATACTTTTATGACACACCTTGTATAAATAACCGCGTCCATTTTTTGACGGGCATTAATACGAGTTTTGTCATATTCGTTTGTGTAGACCCATCTAGTTTTAAGGAAATAACTACAAAGAGTGAGAAAAAGAGATGATGAAATATAAAAACAACTTATTTCTTTTGAAGATATGAAAGCAATTGTGTCTTGTTTCTTGTTGACGTACATTAATCTGGCTCATTGATTATTTAAGCTCTCAAACTTTTTCTTTTTTTCTTTTCTTTTTTTTCTTTTTCATTTCTTTATTTTGGCTTTCATACTTTTATATTTTCTTATTTTTATACCCTTTTTTTTGTTCTTGCATTCACGCTTTTCTCATCCTCTTTCCATTTCGCCTCAAATTAACAATCAACTATTTTCCCGCCGAAATATTGAACATTAAAAAGAGCACATCTTCTACAGAGAAAAAAATTACAAAAATGCACCATTTTTGACAGATACAGATTTTAATCTATAAAATTCTCCAGTTTTAAAGTAAATAATTTTTACGTGATTTAAAAAAAATTAAGTTTTCTTCTTTTTTAAAAATCACGTAAAAATTATTTACTTTAAAACTGGAGAAAAAATTAAAATTTTCTTCTTTTTTTAAATTCACGTAAAAATTATTTACTTTAAAACTGTAGAAAAAAATTAAGTTTTCTTCTTTTTTAAAAATCACGAAAAAATTATTTACTTTAAAACTGGAGAAAAAATTAAGTTTTCTTCTTTTTTTAAATTCACGTAAAAATTATTTACTTTAAAACTGGAGAAAAAATTAAGTTTTTTTTCTTCTGAATTGCGTTGAACTTTAATTCATGAGGTGTTTAAAAAAAAGACATGTGAAATTTTGGCCAAACCAAACTATATACTTCTACTACTAACTAAAACCAAAGCTACAACATCAGTTAAAATTTTGCACTTTTATGTTTTTAGTGTTTCTGTTCAGTCATTGAATAAGGACTATATGGAGCAAAATAACTTTCAGAGTCCGATAGACATGGTCATGTTTATGGTTGTGGTTGGATATATTTAAAATAATATAGAAACAATGTATTTCCCTTGTATCAATCATATTGCCTGCAAAATTCTGACAATATACATAGCTCAATATTAGCACCGCATTTCATTTTAGAATTGAAAACTGGAAGGTAACAAAAATGATAACATTTTTTACTGTTTACCTTAAAAATGTATTTACAAAGAGAACTTGTATTTATTAAGCCAACCCTTCTTCCACGGGCAGGATGCATTTCTGATCAGCATTTCATGTCTGGGTTAAAATATTTTCTTTTCTTTCTTTCTTTTTTAAATTTTTTTATTTATCCTCACCATTTTTGCAATTCGTATCTTTAACATAACTTATTTCTTTTTTTTTTCTTATCATTTTATGAAAACGTTTACGAAATAATCAGTCACTCATGAACACACTGAGAAAGAACTTACGGTAAAATATTAATTTCCTATATAATGTGTTCTGTCATCTAATGGTGTCTTAATGTTGGAAACATACTTTCGGCATTATGGGCTATCAAGTTTTTTTTGTCATTCTTTGTTATTTATACTTCATTCACGAGACGCTCGTAAATTAAAGCGGGTTTTCGTCACTTATCAGTACGTTAGACGAGATGAATTTTCAATGTTGTTTGTTTTTTTATTGATTTTAACGGCATATCAACCCGTCTGGGTTATGTCATGCCTAACGGCTAGGAAGTTATTATTGTATATTTATATTTATACTTTTTATTAATTGGTTTTAACAACGTGTTAGCATTATTGGGGATTATGTTGTATGGTATTGATTTGTTTCATGTCTGTATTCTATGGTATAATTTTATTTCCCTAAAAAAAAGATAGAATATCCTCCATGTTGACATTTTCAAACAGATTTTCATATTGTTTGCTTTAAAATAATCGTTTCTGATGTGAGCAAAAAACCTGAATTCCATGAATAAATGTTTAACTGTCAAAGGTGTATGCGTAATCAGAACACAATGACTTGTTCCTTTCTAGACTTCATTAAAGTTGGTCTCCAGCCTAAAAAAAACCTTAAAAACTTTTAAAATCCCTATTATTTTCTATTGTAGTTACATATCATTGATTGATTGGCTAATTTTTACGGCATATCAACTCGCCTAGGGTTATTTCAAGCCTAAAGCTTAAGGAATTGCGTTCATTGTACAATTATATCTACATTTCTTGTGTAATTATTAAAAAAAAAATGTAGGCAGTTATATATTTCTGTGTAATAAAATTGTATAGTTTTAAGGTATGATTTCTTTGTTTTACGGCGTCAACCTTCGTGGGCTATGTAATGCTAAGCCATCCTTCTAGAAGTGTTACATATTATGTGGTAGCATAAATTGTTGACGGACCCTGCAGCGAGAATTTAAAGGGGCCATTGGTTTTCAGATAAGGGAATGGAAAACTACCAGGACGGTTATAACCCTAACTGACCACTAGAGGCGCGAATCTTACGCGTCACGGGATTTAGTTAGAGAATCAGTTTCAACCTGAGATTGACGCAGAGTAGACGTGCCACTGCGAGGTTGATTCTCCCGCGATGCAAATAAGAATAGGTTGAATAAATCTTGATCTAGAAAATAAAAGTCTTGTGGGTTGATTAATTGCATAACTAAAAACTAGTCCTTAAAAGAAGCCTTTGGAAAAGACTAGAAAACATGGCGGCCAAAAGAAAGAAGAGGAAACATAGCAACTAGTAGATGACAAGATGACGATCATAGCCGAAGCAGTAAAGAAGAAATTAAGTAACAAGTAACTCAACTCTGTCTCTGTCTCTCTCTCTCTCTCTGTCTGTCTCTGTCTGTCTGTCTGTCTGTCTGTCTCTCTCTCTCTCTCTCTCTCTCTCTATATATATATATATATATATATATAATGGGAATAAATATGGAAAATAAATCCGACAATATTAAGAAATTTGAAAAAACAAATGTTCCGAAAATAGGATGAATTTATTTATCGATGTTTAAACATTTCGGTTTCTTTAAACCTTCATCAGGATGAATCTTGGGGTGACGAAAATGATGGATTTTATAGATGACAGGAGATGAAAATGTTTATAAAATCTTTTTTATTGTGTAACTGTATTTGTTCAGCGTTATGATTTTTGAAATATATATATATATATATCACGAGTTTTCTCTCTCATGTATATACCCGATGTTTGGTATATACGGCTATACAATAGAAGAAAAATAGTGATACTATTTAACCCACAGGAGGACGAGGTTTATACCTTTCCAAAGAGTATTAATCCGAAAGAGAACGTAATAGCGCAACTGAAGTTGGAATCATTAACTGCGATGTCGCAAACCCGGCAAGTGAGCCCATTACGCCACGAGAACTGCTCCGTATGGTTTTTATGTATTCCTATCTAATACCAATGATTATATGCATTCAAGTTATTATTTCTACGAAGGCGAGTCAAAAAGTGTTGTCATTTTGTTTAGGACAGGTATAATTTAGGAACGTATCATACATCAAAATGGGGGAGTCACATGTATAATTACCAACCTAGGAACATGTATCATACATCAAAATGAAGCTGGTCCTCTGTGGATCAAATCCTTACTTCTTCACATAGTCACCGTTTTTCTCAATAGCCATGTTCCACCTTTGAATGAGAGCATATATTCCTGCCCCGTAAAATTCTGTTGACTGTTCTTTGAGCCACCTTTTCACTACAGATTTCACTTCCTCGTCACTGGAATAATGTCTGCCTCTAAAACCCTCTTTCATGGGGGCGAGAGATGATAGTGATTATTCCAGTTTGTCTTGTGTATGACACTAGACTGCATCTGATGGTGAGGCTCTAGTTCTGGAGCTCTGGGGAATGTGGAGTATACTTATATTGCTATTAATCCCAGGTTCACTCTAATGCGGAGTGGTGGTACCTGATGGAGCCCCATCAAGCGGTCAAACTGATCTGTTTGAAAATAATTTGTATTAGGAATACGTGGAACTAATAGTGTGTGAAAACAAATGATTATTATAAACAGAATTATTATTGTTAGATAATAATGCTTAAAATAATTTATGTGTATTTAAATTATTGTGCTAAGAATAGTTACTTGAAACTAAACTTGTTCAGAAAAGATTATTATCAATTACTTGAAACCATATAATTGCACCTAAATTATCGTTTGAAAAATATTCGTATTGTACCATGTAACGGTTCGCAAATTATCTATAATAATAATGATTTGAAGCTATAATTGTTTTTCTAAGATTATCATTATTTACTCCTTGTGAGTTTTTCACACCACCATAAGATGATGGCGTTTCACTGGAGTCTGAATCACAAGTCTCTTCAGATCTTCAGGACTCTTCTGAGTATTCTAGCCAACTTCAACAATATTGTTGTCTGGATACTCCCAATTCTTCCTATGATTTCCAGTTCCTCTAGTCTGTTTTCTAAACTTTTGGGGACCGTATCAAGTGCACCAACCACAATCGGTATCACTTTCACCATCATGTTCCACAGTTTTTTTCTTCAATTCTCTAGCAAAGTCCAGGTATTTGTCTATATTTTCATTTTCTTCCCTCTTCACCCTGTGATCTGCTGGAACTGCAAATCTACTAGTTGACAAGTTTTCTCTTTCTTGTTAATCAATACGAGATCTGATCTTCTGACTTCTCATGAGGTGATCCATCTTTATCTCAAAGTCCCAGGAAATGTTATATGTTTCATTCTTAAGAACAGATTCTGGTTTATGCATATACCATTTTGTTGTATGGTCAAAATTTAGTTTCTTGCACAATTCTCGGTGGATCACCTTTCGAATCCAGTTGTACCTAGACTTGTATTCTCATTGTGGCTAATTTGTTGCATTCGCTTAATATATATATTTACCAACTCCTCCGCACGAGCAAGATACGACACAAGGTCAATTTCTTAAGCGGAGTTCAACAGGTTTGAATTCAGAGTTTTCCTTCTCCTAGACTGGTTACCTAGCCATGGTTAAAGAACCCAGTCTGCCCTGCTATTTGCCCATAGCTGGAGGGAGAGTAGGATTCATACCTTTCCCAAGGGTATTAGCGCTAAGTGAAATGCAATTACCACGTCCAGGATTTGAACTCGGGGCGACGAGTCCATTTCCCATGACTTTAACCATTACACCACGCGCTTCCTTCGCTTAATATATGGTTGATCGTCTCCTCTTTGTCTCCTACATTTACTGTTGTGTTGTATTTAACTATTTTTGTATTTATGATTTGTTACTATGGCAGTCGGTAGAGCGTTCGGCTAGAAACCACAAGGTTCCTAGTTCGACACCGGTCCTCGCCAATTCAGCGTATGAGTAGCACAGGGATCTGTGCGGTAAATTAAGGAGTAGTAGTAGGTATGGTGCTCCACCTCAGACGCAAAACAATCTCCTTGGTCTAGCGCTAGTGAAAAGAGGATAGGCTCCCTCGCTGATTGGCTGATACCGACATTAGGCCGCCCCGACGACTTTACTTACTTACTATGGCATTGTTTTGTTATGCGATTATAAGCGATTCGGTTTCTCTCTTGAGGTTTCCTTTTCTTAAACATGTCCAGGTGTTTTCATAGTTGCTTGAAACCATATAGGTGCTTGTAAATTATTAGTGTTAGATAGAAATACTTGATATCATATAACTGTATGAAGAAAAAAAAAACAAACAAAAAACCCCCACATAATTAGAAATACAATGAAAATGTAACAGAACATTGAAAATATAGTTTTGCTTACAATCAAAGGTTTTTAGATGAATCAGATTTTTAGGTGTCCACAGGAGAATATCACTTATGGGCTCATGGGGTGCTGCTTCCAAGATTTGTTCAAGACAGCACACAGCATCTTTGTTTAGTTCCCATCTAGCCTTTTCTGTTTCTTTAGAGTCCAAGTGGTGCATAAATACAATAGCACTGATATAGCTATAGATCAGAAGAATTTTTGCTTTCTTATCCGTGAGATCAGATTTCCATATTATCAATAATCCGCCTATAGTAGTTCATGCCTTTTCTATACGTATATTGACATCCTTTCTGTAGATGAGATATTACCACCTAGACATGTGAACTGGTCTTGTTGTCCATAAATATTAACTTTGGTTTACTTTCCTGGTTTAGCTCAGTTGGTAGAGCATCCGCCGTGAAACCACAATGTTCCGGGTTCGATATCAGCTCTCACCAACTCAGTGCATGAATGAATAGCACAGCTTGGATCTGTGCAACAAGAAATAAAATAAGAAGTTGATATTTCGTCCAACAAATAAGCTAGAAAAATAAGATAAGATTTCCATTCAAATTTTTTCATTTATTCATTTCATCCTAACATTAAATTTAATTCATTTTTGTTAAGCAGATATAGTCTCTATATTAAGACGTTTGTACCTCCGTGTGTCACGCCCTGTCGTCACCTCAGATAAATAATGAACCATTCCATTAAAATTACTAACAAAATAAAAACACCCATCCGGGCGATGTAAAAATAGATTTTTGAAACATAGTGCCTGAGGGATGGGAGTTCAATGTCAGCGAGTTTGTATCCTAAGTAAGTAAAATCATCCAATTCATTAAAGGATTAGAAAATAAAACAATTTGAAATGTAAACTTTAAATATGTATTAAAACAAACTATATATAGATATATAATACCAGTCATGTATTTATTAAAACTTGTTTTAAAAAACAATGAGGACTGTCTAATGTTGCATGTTCAAATTTTGAGTGTATTTATTCTATGTTATGACGATTTTGGGTAATGTGACGTAAGCAGTGACGTAGTTTTTGTTACAGACAAAAACCGGTAGCGAATCTCCATTATTAGATAGTTAATGTGATTCCACTGTCTTTACGACTCAGGCAACCCCACCTTTTTTTTTTAGCCCATTCGTAAATATTGTTTTTATTCTGAAACATGTTTCTCCTTATGTAAAGTAAAAGTAAAGTGGTCGGGGCGGCCTAATGTCGGTATCAGCCAAACAGCAAGGGAATATATCCCCTTTTCACTAGCGCTAGACCAAGGAGATTATTTTAGCATCTGAGGTGGAGCGCCACACCTACCATCAGCTCCTCACTTTACCGCACAGGTCCCTGTGCTATTCATACACTGAGGTGGCGTATGAATCATACATTAATTTATTATGGTTTGTACTTCACAGCTACCAAAAATCTTATGACGGATCTCTGTCCAAGCTTGTAGAATTATCTTTTATTTGCTACCATTTTGAATAGCTTACGAACGAACATTTTTACAAAATTTTTGAGTAATTTTGGCTAAAAACCAATTCCAAACAATGAAGAGTTTACATTTATGGCGAAAAATCTTTAAAAAATGTATTTTAAATTTTTTAATTCTTATTATTTATTGAATGGCTTCACTACAATTACTCCAAGACTCACGTTTTTGGTCCGGAGTGCTACTCATGTGTTGACAAGCAGTTAAAATCAATGAATCAATCATATATATATATATATATATATATATATATATATATATATATATATATATATAAGGTGTGTCAAAAAAGTATCGAGATCTTTTGTACTTTTTGACACACCTTGTATTAAAAAAAAAATAACGTTCCATTCATTATTTTTTTTCAGAATAAAATGTGTAAAAAATACCAAGTTTAAAGCTGTATTTACTAAGATAGAAATGTAGAATGAAGGGAACTTTATTTTTTTTCAGAATACAAGGTGTGTCAAAAAGTAAAAAAAAAACAAACTTGATACTTTTGACACACCTTATATATATATATATATATATATATATATATATATATATATATGATTGGGACCCATCTATGAGTCAAAGAGATATATTTACAAATTATTCGTATTCGATCGGAATAGTTCATGCCATGTACGTCTAAAGTATTTGTATAGCTAATTAGCAAGGAAACTAGCGTTATTTACCACGTACCCCACGTGTACGGGTTAGGCAGATGTTGACTGGGGTCATTGCTATCTGGATCAACGATGTTAATGTACTCTGTAGGTCTAGCGGCCGAAGCTTACTGGACCCCGATAGAGGGGGGGGGGTTATGAATGTTCAGTCTGTTTTTAGATTTCATTTTACCCCACAATTAAGTAGGGCTTCAAAAATAAGTCTATAGACTCATTGAATTGCTCCCGACCACGGAAATCTTTAGTAAAAGGCGAAAGATTTATCCGCTACATTTGACCGGAAGCCTGAGATTTTCAAATACGTTAAATTCACTGGATTATATACATACTGAGGTGTACAACTGCGAAGGTTTTGCCTCTAGCTTTTATAATATTCATAAATTTTCTCAAAGTCTATTTAATATAAAATCAACTTATTTAGAAAACATCACGTATTTTAATCATGTTCGTGAATATCTTAAATAAAAATATTTAATATAATCATCATAAATACGAGTTTTTAGATTTATTTTCTTAAAAATTGATAGATGACCTTCACCTTGAAGCTACTTCGGCCAGATATAGCGACTAAAAATGATAGCCTGTCTTCTTTCGATGTTTTCAAAATATATAAAAGTTCATAGTTGAGTCATTTTAGATTTATTTATTTAAAAGAATTATTATTTTAATAAATATTAATTCAAATATTAATTTAAATATGAACTATTGTTTACGTTTCTGGTTTAGCTCAGTTGGTAGAGCATCCGCCGTGAAACCACAATGTTCCGGGTTCGATATCAGCTCTCACCAACTCAGCGCATGAATAGCACTGCTTGGACCTGTGCGACAAGAAATAAAATGATAAGTTGATATTTTGTCAAACAAATGAACTAGAAAAATAAGATATGTATATTTACTTCACAAAACTGATTATTCAATTTTTCCATTCAAATTCTTTCACTTATTTATTTCATCGTAAGTTAAATTTAATTTATTTTTGTTAAGCAGATATAGTCTATATTAAGACGCTTGTACCTCCGTGTATCACACCCTATCGTCACCTCAGATAAATAATGAACCATTCTTTTAAAAAGATTCCACTGTCTTTACGACTCAGGCACCCCCCCCTGTTGAGTACCGTTTCACTACAATAACTCCAAGACTCACTTTTTGGTCCGAAGTGCTACTCATGTGTTGACAAGCAGTTAAAATCAATCAATCAATCACACACACACACACACACACTCACACACGCGCACACACACACACTCACACACACACACACACACACACACACACACACACACACACACACACACACACATATATATATATATATATATATATATATTTAGTAAATGAAGAAAAAACTCTAAACTTGCTTCATTACAATAATCTATTTCAACCGTATTAATACGGCATCTTCAGGTAATCACAAGAATATGACTCTTACTGAGAATTTCCCAAAGTAACATCGCTTTCAAATCTATCAATTTGGGGAGGGGAGAGTTGGTGTCTTAGTTTGAAATGGGTAGGATTAGTTTCTTTGCTTTGGATGAGGTGTGGCTTAGATGGGGGACCGATTCCTTGGGGAAACAGTTGTAAGAGTGTACACACAAAATGAGCAGAATTAAAAGACTAGAAATAAGGAGAAAAACAATAAAATAAAAATAAAAATAAAAAATAATAAAAAAATAAAAAAATGAAAGCAAATAAGAGGTGGGAGGTAGATTGTAAAAGTAAAGAATTAAAGAATAAAAAATAAAAAATAAAAGATTATATATATATATATATTATATATATATATATATATATACAAGGTGTGTCAAAAAAGTATCGAGATTCTTTGTATTTTTTGACACACCTTGTATTCCGAAAAAATAACGTTCCATTAATTTTTTTTCCCCAGAATACAATGTTACATACAAATACCAAGTTTAAAGCTGTATTTACTAAGATAGAAATGTACAATGAAGGGAACGTTATTTTTTTCAGAATACAAGGTGTGTCAAAAAGTAAAGAAACTCGATACTTTTTGACACACCTTATATATATATATATATATATATATATATATATATATATATATATATGAACTATTCCGATCGAATAATTTTTAAATTGATCTCTTTGACTCATAGATGGGTCCCAATCAGACATATATATATATATATATATATATATATATATATATATATACTGATTGGGACCCATCTATGAGTCAAAGAGATCAATTTAAAAATTATTCCTATTCGATCGGAATAGTTCAGGCCATTTACCTCTAAATTATTTGTAATAGGTACTTGAAGCTATAGTTTTATTTGTATAATTACTTAAAACAATAACTGTTAACTAAGGATTATTATAAATTCTTGAAACCATATAACTGTGTGAAAACATTTATTAAATAAAATAACTCATTGAAACCTTTAATTATTAGTACTAGAAAAAAGAACACTCTCCAGGTGGTGTAAGAATTTATTTTTGAAAGATATTGCCTGAGTAGGGTGGAGTTAAAAACTCAATGTCAGAGTAAAGTAAAATCATCAAATTTATTAAAGAGTAAAAAAAATAAAGCAATTTTAATGAAATTTAGCTCTATCCCCCTCAAATAAAATGTTGCGCGCATCTATTAATTATTATTAAAATATAATTCATTTATTACAATGAAAGGATTCAAACGTTGAAAGGGACAGCTTTCATTCTTTTTTGTTAATATTGTTGTTAATGACGATAGCAGCAAACTGAGCCTAAAATGCGTTTCTTTAGCAGAAAATAATTTACCAAAAATCAGGGAATTATCGGCTTTTAATGAGATTTTCAGTGTTTATTTATCAATGAATGATCTTTATAATGCATTATTTATTTTATTTCAAAACTTTCTCATTTTTTCAGGTCGCTTAATTTTGACCCCCCTTATGTTGGGGGCGTAAAATGTTTTTAAGTTGGTCATATATTGTACTAATTACAGTATAAATAATGAGATAAAAGACCGAACTTATGAATAGAAACAAAAAAAAAATTTTTACGGTGACTTTTCGATGAGAAGATAAGTACCGAAAATCGAAAAATAAAATATAAAAAAATATTTATTTTTTGGAGATTTCTTTTTTACTCATTTCGATAATTATTTAATTGGCTATTATTTTATAAAAGAAAAAATTATACATCGATGTTTTTTTTCTGCTTAAAAAGGGGAGGGGGTACATTTTCAATCGAATTTTTCTTCAAAACTTTTACTTTTTTTGAAAAAATAAGGTTTGCATTAAGTAGATATTTATTTTAAAAATCTAAAAATCTAACATTTTAAACTTAAAATCCGAAAATTTTTATTTTAAATGAATTTTATATATTAATTTTTCATAGCAAAAATACTAAATTAAAGTTTTGAAATAAAATAACTGAGGCATTATAAAATTCATTAATTGTTAAATCGATACTGAAAATTTCATTAAAATCGGATAATTACCTGATTTTTGGTAAATTTTTTTCCATCCCAAATGTTACGTTAAAATTGTAAACAAGCGCCTAAAACCATTGAAAAACGGCCAAAATGGCGGATCGCGTCGAAATTGACCTAAACAAATAGTTTTAAATCTTTTAAAAATAAACTGCATATGTAATTATATTTTTCTTTTTTTAATGATTGTTATTATGTTACTACTTATCGATTTAGACAAAGTTTAACCTTAAATAATAGATTTAATTATTCTTAATTCGCTTTTAAAACTCGTAGTATCCGATTTTTTTGCTAGTCCTTTATTAATATATATATATATATATATATATATATATATATATATATATATATATAGTTAAAGAAGTATGTAACAATATATATTGTACGTAGGTGCATAGTGTATCCCTTCGAGTACAGTACCTTTTGTGAGCTAGTTTATATATGTTCAAGGAGACTTTATCAAAGGATACGGCGTAAATCTAGGTGTTGGTAAAGAAAGTAATTTTTAATGTTCAAATTCCCCTATCTTTTGAGTAGCAATGTATATAATTGCATCGATACTAACATAAAGGAAGAAGGCGTCAGGACCAGACGATTCAGCAGAAAGGGACAAACAAACATTCAGTATTGTCATTAAAAAATCATTTATACACACAAAAATCTTTCTTTCGCGTTACACACAAATACCCTCTTTCTCACACACGTGCATACAGAGAAACGCACATACTGTCCATTAGATGCGGTTTTAACATTAAAAAAGGGGGGGGGGAAGGCAGGGCCAAACAACACCTACGACGACTTCCATTAATCAAAATTAATCCGCGACACTCGTTCAGTGACCTCATTTACCTTAGGCGTTTATGGTGTACCGATATCGTGTTTATTATTACATTTACCGCGCCGGATTTACGGTATTAAGCACAAGCACAAACCAGATATTAATGGTCTGGAAGATTCTTCATGCCTCAGCGGGTCCTGTTTGTTCGCTGTGTTAAACTCCCATTCATAGTCGGATTTTGAAAGCGGTGGGTGGGGAGGGAGAAAAAAATAATAATTCTCGTGTCTGTCTCATTGCTTTTCTAAGCAGAAGACACCCGCTGGCGGTGGGGGGATTGGGAGGAGAGGAGTAGGAGTAGGAAAAGAGATGAGAGAGAGAGAGAGAGAGAGAGAGAGAGAGAGAGAGAGAGGGGAGAAGAGAGGGGTGAGGGAAGGAAACAAATGAATGAATAAAATCGACCAAATGAACGATAAAGATTTATGTAACAATAAAAAGAGATTGAAATATGCTGTGGGCAGGGGAGGTAAATCTGTACTCGTTTCTGATTAGTAGGACATGACTGAAAGCAAAAATAACGAAAGCGTTGGGAGTGGGAAAGATTACTTTAAAAGGATAAAAAAAACACAATCAAAGAAAAAGGGAGTGGCAATGAAAAGGAAGAAAGAAAGAAAGAAAGAAAGAAAGAAAGAAGAAGAAGAACGGGTAGAAAGAAGAAAAAGAAGAAGAAGAATAAAGACTAGTAAGAAGAAGAAGAAGAAAAAGAAGAAGAAGAAGAAGAAGAAGAAGAAAAGAAGAAAGAAGAAAGAAAAGAGTAAAAAGAAGAAGAAAAAGAAGAAGACGAGTAAAAAGAAGAAGTAAGAAGAAGAAGAAAAGAAGAAGAAGAAGAAGAAGAAGAAAGAAAGACTAGTAAGAAGAAGAAGAAGAAGAAGAAGAAGAAGAAGAAGAAGAAGAAGAAGAGAAAGACTAGTAAGAAGAAGAGAAGAAGAAGAAGAAGAAAAAGAAAGACGAGTAAAAGAAGTAAGACGAGTAAGAAGAAGAAGAAGAAGAAGAAGAAGAAGAAGAAGAAGAAGAAGAAGAAGAAGAAGAAGAAAGACTAGTAAGAAGAAGAAGAAGAAGAAGAAGAAGAAGAAGAAAGACTAGGAAGAAGAAGAAGAAGAAGAAGAAGAAGAAGAAAGACTAGTAAGAAGAAGAAAAAGAAGAAGAAGAAGAAAGAAGGAAGAAGAAGAAGAAGAAGAAGAAGAAGAAAAGACTAGTAAGAAGAAGAAAAGAAGAAGAAAGAAGAAAGAAGGAAGAAGAGAAGAGAAGAAGAAGAAGAAGAAGAAGAAGAAGAAGAAGAAGGAAGAAGAGAGAAGAAAGACTAGTAAGAAGAAGAAAAAGAAGAAGAAGAGAAGAAGAAGAAGAAGAAGAAAGAAGAAGAAGAAGAAGAAGAAGAAGAAGAAGAAGAAGAAGAGGAAGAAGAAGAAGAAGAAGAAGAAGAATAGGGGGAAGTATTGATTGTGGTTGAATAAGGATTGAAGCTGATGAATAAAGGTAATAATCAATAAATGATAATAAAATCCGGTAAAGAAGAAGAGGATATAATGGAAGAGAAAAGACGAGGAAGACGAAATGAATGAGAAAGATAAAGGAGGATGAGGAAAAGATAAAGGAGGATGAGGAAAAGATAAAGGTGGAGTAGGAGGAAAGTTAAAGGAGCAGGAGGAGGAAAAGATAAAGGAGGAGGGAGGAGGAGAAAGTTAAAGGAGCAGGACGAGGAAAAGATAAAGGAGGAAGAGTAGGAGGAAAAGTTAAAGGAGCAGGGGGAGGAAAGATAAAGGAGAAGGAGGAAAAGATAAAGTAGGACGAGGAAAAGATAAAGGAGGAGGAGTAGGAGGAAAAGTTAAAGGAACAGGAGGAGGAAAAGATAAAGGAGGAGGAGGAAAAGATATTAAAAAAAATAGAGCCAAAAAAAGAACGGGGAAAGAGAGAAGAAAAGAAAGAAGAAGAAGAAGAAGAAGAAGAAGAAGAAGAAGAAGAAGAAGAAGAAGAAGGATTGAAACCATTCAAAACACTGCACTGCTGCAATCTGCCAGAATACTCAGAAGAGTCCTGGAGACCTGAGGAGACTTGCTGTCACTCAGACTCTAGTGAAAGACCATTAGCTAATGCTGATGTGAAAACTCAAAAGGAGTAAATAAGAATAAGAATAAGAATAAGAAGAAGAAGAAGAAGAAGAAGAAGAAGAAGAAGGGGAAAGAGACGAGAAGAAGAAGAAGAAGAAGAAGAAGAAGAGTAGGAGGAAGTAGGAGGACAACAACGAGAAGAAATTGTTCTGGAAACGAAATTTAATGCGAAATTGATGTGGTATATAACAAGACCGACAAAACATAACATAAAAAAAGCGATTTGTTCTTTTTCAAGATATGAAAGCAATTGTCTTGTTTCTTGTCAACTTAGATTGATCTCCATTATCGATTAGTTTTGGCTTTCATATTTCCTTTTTTTCTTCTTTTTTTACCTTTTTGTCTCTGCATTCATATTTTTCTCATCTTCTTTCCATTTCTTCTCAAATTAGCAATCAGCAATTTTCCCGCTGAAATATTAAGAGCCGATCAGCGTTTCAAGTTTGAGTTAAAATATTTTCTCTCTTTTCTTTTAATGCTCGCCATTTTTGTTCTGACTCGTCTCTTTAATATTCCTTTTTATTTTCCAAAGACATTTGTAAAATTATCAGCCACTAATAAGTGCTAAAAGATAACCGAATGTAAAGTAGTTATTTACTCATCTTAGCTTAGATGTAGCACTGAATGTAAAATATTCATTTTCTGTCATTACACAAGAAAATGGCTTCACGCTAAAAATAAAAAAAAAATGATTAAAAAAAAATAAAAAAATAAATAAAAAGCCAAGAAACAAGCGATATCCTGCAGAAACTATTACAGATGTGGACTACACAGATAATCTAGCGCTTCCCGAAAATTTTAGCTTAGATGTAGCACTGAATGTAAAATATTCATTTTCTGTCATTACACAAGAAAATGGCTTCACGCTAAAAAAACCCAAAAAAGTAAATAAAAATAAATAAAAAGCCAAGACACAAGCGATATCCTGCAGAAACTATTACAGATGAGGACTACACAGATAATCTAGCGCTTCCCGAAAATTTTAGCTTAGATGTAGCACTGAATGTAAAATATTCATTTTCTGTTATTACCCAAGAAAATGGCTTCACGCTAAAAAAAAGGCAAGAAACAAGCGATATCCTACAGAAACTATTACAGATGTGGACTACACAGATGATCTACCACTTCTCGCAAATACACATGCACAAACCTAATTACTGCTGCATGGCCGAGAGAATGCAGCAAGAAGCATAAGTTAAAACAGGGTTCATGTGTTTCAAACAAGATGGAGACACCTTCACACTGGCAATACTGAAACTAGTAGACCAGTTCACTTACCCAGATAATAATATCTCATCCACTGAAAGCGACGTCAATATACGCGTAGGAAGGGCATGAACTTCTATAGACAGATTATCGATCATATGGAAATTTGATCTCTCTGATAAGATAAAGTGACAATTCTTTAAAGCTGGTCATATCCGTGATACTGTATGGCTGTAGCATTTGGACTGTAAGGAAACACCGAGGGAAAAAGCTGGATCGGAACTACACAAGGACGCTGCGTTCTGTCCTGACAAATCCTAGAAGTAGCACCCCACAAGAAACACAGCTTACCTCCTATCACACAAACCGTACAAGTATGACAAACAAGACACGCTAGACACTGCTGGAGAAGCAAGGCCGAACTCAAGTGATGTTCTCCTGTGGAAACCTACACATATACACACCAAAGTAGGCCTACCTGCAAAGACTTACATTGATCAGCTCTGTACGGATACTGGATGTCATTAGGAGGACTTTCACAGACTGATGATTGATAGAGCCGTATGATCACTACAAAACTTTAACTACACTATTTAAATGCCCGTCGATGAGACTTAGAATAAGATGACTGAAAACCCAGCAGAGAGGTAAGCTACCCTTGTTATCCAGGGCTCGACTACAGCGTTTAGCAACTCCACGTAGGCATCTGAGGGTCCTCCAACACTTTTTTCTGCAGATTTTCGAGGAATTCTGCTGTACAAACGTAATCAGATCGTCTGTTATATTGATTTCTTCTAGTCACAGCCTCGTAGTCTCCATTGCAATTCTCCAGTTCATGCCTGATTGGTTTTACAGTGTTCAGGGAGAATTGGGCAGCAACCAAAATCTCCTTATTTTGATGACCGGCACAGATCATCATGATACAAGTCATTCTCTTCCATGATTCAGGTGGGTTCCAGTCATCCATTCTATCTGTCATCACGTATATGAATGAAGAAGGGTCCAAGTTTTTAAAGGATCTGTAAGTAAGTAAAGTCGACGGGGCGGCCTAAGGTCGGTATTAGCCAGTCAGCGAGGGAGTCTATCCCCTTTTCACTAGCGCTAGACCAAGGAGATTGTTTTTAGCATCTGAGGTGGGGCGACACACCTAACATCAGCTCTTTACTTTACCGCACAGATCCCTGTGCTACTCATACGCTGAGTTGGCGGGGACCGGTATCGAACTAGGAACCTTGTGATTTCTAGCCGAACGCTCTACCGACTGAGCTTGTGTAGTGTGAGTCAATACCACCAACCTATGGAGAAAAATAGGTATGACACTAAAATGCATCCGATGGTGAGGCTCCGATCCTTGAGATATAGGGATTGTTGCTGTTACTTCCAGGTCCTCTCTGACCTGGAGTGCTGGTACTTGCTTAACCTGTAAGCATAAAATAACCCTAGACGTGTTGACATGCCGTTCAAATGAATCAATGAATCTATCATCGTTGAACATAGGATCACAACCACACCACATCAGCGATTGAGTGTTTTATGGGATGAATTTGCAAGACACATGTTTTTCTGTTCAGTGTTTGTAATTTTCCTAGACTAGTGGCTAACCAAGGCTACAGAGCCGAATCTGCTTTACTATTTCACAGATAGATAGAGACAGGAGAGATGGATTAATACATTTCCCATGAGCATTAATGTAAACAGTCTTGGACAAAAATTCGAAACCGGATTGCAGATTCCATTTTTGTTGCAGATAACTATTACTAGCACCTCCAACTTATCTATCATGATGTTTAAAATTTTGGGAACATACTTTTGACATATATATATATATATATATATATATACATATATGCACCAATATATGTCCTAGAAAATGAGACCCATACAATTCTCTGGGGTTTTGAAATACAAACTGATCACCATTGTTTCGGACCATATTACACCCTTTTGTATCTCGATTAAGAAAGGACATGTTTTTCATTTACACCGTCAATATCCTGTTGTTTGTTAGGGGTTAGGGTTAGGGGTTAGGGTTAGGTTAGGGTTAGGGGTTAGTTTTATAATTTAAAAAAAATCTAAAAATCGTATGTTAAAACAACCGGATATTGACGGTGTAAATGAAAAACATGTCTTTCTTAATCGAGATCAAAAAGGGGTGCCTCAAGGTCATATGGTCCATTGTTTCTTAGGAGTTTTTTTTTTGCACACAGATATCAAGTATTCCTATATAATACAAATAATTTGCATACAGTTGTGTGGTTTTAAGCATTCCTCTGCAATATCAATAATTATCTGCTTTCAATTAATAATTTCTACTACTAGTAATAATATGTGCCACCGGGCGTAAGTATTTAAGTTTTAATATAATAAAATATATTAAATTAGAAAGACTAACAAAATCAAATATGAGTGCATATAAAAAGATTAAACTTTTCTTAGTTATATTTTAAGTGGTTTCTATATAGAACCATTCATAGGATTGATATTAATACGTTGGAGAATAAAACAATAATATAAGAGATTAATAAAACCATATAATTTATTTATTTCTTAGTGATATATAAGACACATTGCAGGAATTTAAATGTACTAATAACATGGACTGTTTTGAGGCTAATCTAACTTAGATTTTCAAAGATTCATCGTTGATAAATAAGAATTATACTATGTAATGATAATTTTGATTATAAATTAATCACACATTGAAAAACTTACGCAATGCCTGATGGTATTGTGATGTAATCAGTGATGTAGTTTCGGTTATTGACAGACACCGAATCTCCATTATAATAACATTTGCAGTTGATAATAGTGATTTTGTGCACTCTGTTGTATGGGTTCACGTAACTAATAATAATTTTTAGTAAACAATTATAGCCTTATGTAACTATTGATAATACAAATGATTTATAGTTATTTGGTATTCGTATCAAATACGAATAATTTGCACATAGTTCCAGTATTCTTATCTATTAAATAATTGGATCCTAAGTCCGGGTCAGATTTGACCAGTGAGTAATGGCAATCAACACTTCAGAGTTCTAGAACTGGAGCCTCACAATCAAATACAGTGTCGTGTCATGCCTAGGACTCTCCTTTTTAGGGGTTCTTATCCCCTGCAGGGAATACAGTCAGCGTGTTCAAAGCATCACCGAGATAGCGTATTTCTTCGTCCAGGTTGTTCGTAATGTTCTTCTAAAATCTAATGAATAAATTCCAGTAAAAGAAACTTGTATGATAAATGAGTTGCCTCACCGTCAGGTGTAGTTTAGTGCCATGCCTATCACACTCCTTTGTGGGGGAGGAGGTCCTTACTCCTCTGCAGAGGATATAGCCAGCGTTTTCTAAGCATCACCGATATGGCGTATGTCTTCATCCGGGCTGTCTGTAATGTTCTTCTAAAATCTTAAATAATTACCTTTTATACAAATGAATATATCCTTGTGAAAGAAGCTCGTATACTAAATTAATTGCATCACCGTCAAATAAATAAATACTGTTTATACTGTGGCTAGAATGGCTATTTCAAATTAAAACAGTGATCATTCTTAGCAGAGCGTAGTTTCGATCTACGGACCTCTGGATTATGGGCCCAGCACGCTTCCACTGCGCGCTCTGCTTCCCTATTTCTAGCTTCAAATAATCTGTTATACTGTGGCTAGAATGGCTATTTCAAATTAATACAGTGATCATTCTTAGCAGAGTGTAGTTTCGATCTACGGACCTCAGGGTTACGGGCCCAGCACGCTTCCACTGAGCCACTCTACTTACTTATTTTTAGCTTTAATAAATTTGAAATAGCCATTCTAGCCACAGTATAAGAATGACTATTCAAATTAAAGCTGTGATCATTCTTAGTAGTTTCGATCTACGGACCTCTGGTTATGGGCCCAGCACGCTTCCACTTCTACTTACTTAATCTGTTTATACGATCCTTCCTTTGTAGGGGATACAGGTCATGGCGTATATCTTCATCAAGGTTGTCCGTCAAGTTCTTCTAAAATCTTAGATAATTACCTTTTATACTCCCGAATACATCCCAGTGAAAGAAGGTTTTGTATCAAATAATTGCCGATCGATGGCAAAACGAAAGGCCAAAGCTTTTAGATTGATTACGTATCAGATTAAATCGATTTTTATCCTTTTTTATTTCAGTCATTGACATCTGGCTACAATTTCTTCTTTGTTTGGAGAAAGTGTTTGAAACTTTGGTTCCCATACAATCACATAAGTTAGATTAATTTGATCATTTACTACCTGAAGATTTGAGATGAAACATTTGATATAAAAAAAAATGTAATAATAATAAAAGGGGATGATCATACCAATTGTTGTTGGTGCGCTTGGAACGGTCCCCAGGGGCTTTGAAAGGGGACCAGATGAATTGGAGAACAGAGAATGAATTGAAGACCATCCAGATCACATTAAGATCAGCTAGAATATTTAGAAGAGTCTTGGAGAAAACGTCAGTGAAAAATCAAGTAATAACTGGTGGTAAAAAACTCACAAGGAATAAAATAATGATAAAATAAAAAATGAATAAAAATCTTTTAAAAAAAGTCGCACTTTTCGACTCTAAAAAATATCGATTTTAAAAATTCACAAAAAATCGGCTAATTATCGGATTTTAAGAAAATTTCAGTAATTAAGTAAAAAAGGAATTTGTTTTAAAAGAAGTTTTCACTCAAAAATTTGGAGTCCACATTTTTTTCTTCAAGTGTCCACGGCTAATTAATTAGTTCATTAATTTTTTTTAATTAATTATTTTTGTCATGTCAACTACTTCCTTAATTAATTTGAATATTTTAAAAAATAATTATATGTAAGAGGATAATTCTTTACATTTTTAAAAGATAATTAATTGGATAAATAGGTTTTATTTACCTTTTTCTTTTAATGTTACTTGTTCGTAAATGGAAGCCTTACCTTTGTGACTTTAAAAACGATAAAATTAAAATGAATATTACTCTTCTCAAGACAATTTTTCAGTTATATTTAAAAAAATTTTTTATAAGGAATGCGGTCAACTAAAAAAAAGAGAACAAAAATTCGCATTAATATTTTTCAAGATGATTTCCAAATGGTCAATTAGAGAAAAAATCTTTCATTTTATGTCAGAGACTGAAATTTCATAATATCAATGTAACAACATTGAATGAATAAATAGGACTAAAATGGTGAAAAAATATTTGCCAAACCCTAAACTCTAACCCTAACCCTACCCTCCTAGTTGAAATTAACAGTTTTATTACAAAATTTGTGGGTCCATTTTTTCTGGGTCACCCTGTATACATAGTGACCCAGAAAAACAGAACCCAAATTATTTATTTATTTTCCCATTAAACTAAACGACTATTTTTCTTTATAAATTTTAAATTTTTCGTATGTGTTTTATAATTTGCTTGAAGCATTTTGTTTATATTGATTTGCTGGTTGGTTTTCAAGGCTATTACAATTCAAGTGTAAAGAAAAATGAGGTAACTATGAAGTTGTTTGCTTACCTTTGATTTATTCTTAATATTTCGATATAAAGATCTCTTCAATAGAAGATTTCCGAAAGTCTGGAGCTGTTGCTAGGAATTGTCCATTCAGTTTTGTGCTTTATATCTTCCAAATTCTCTCCCTGTGTGTATGTGTAAGTCCCTGTGTGTGTGTTTTCATGTGTGTGTGGTGTGTGTGTGTGTGTGTGTGTGTGTGTGTTTATATGTGGTTATGTGTGTCCAACAATGTCTTATCATTCAAGAATTGGATATTTTTTATATGGACGCAATCCTTGAAGTGGCAATAGCCCGTTTTTCAGTTTTTGTTTATCATCTGTGTACATTTTTTATAATTATCTGTATTCATTTGTTTGAATATCATTTAAAGTTTATATACAAAGCGGATGCCCACAGACTACATGTTTACTACATGCGTCACTTGCGCAGTGTATCAAATGTCAAGTGGTGGCAGTATATTTCAAACAGGACCACCCCGAAGAGAACTGGACTCCCTGGAATGTACGACATACTTGTCCAGAGCAACCTGAGATAAGCTGGCTACTTGAAAAGACTCGAGGATGACAGACTGCCACATAGGGATCACATAGAATCGGTGATTCTGAAAATTCGGTATAAAATTTTTTCAGCCAAATATCAAGAGGCATAATCATCAAACGTAAAATTTAAAACGAAAATAAATATTATCACACATTGAATCTTTATTCTGAAAGTAGGGAGGTGCTATAATATCTGTCAGCCAATGAAATCCTGAGGAAATGCAAGCAAAACACAGAAACGGACCAATCAAGAATTCAGTTTTTAGATTTAAAAGATGAAAATAAATTTTTCTATTGTTTTACCCCAAAATTTGGAACTGTTTCTTTCGAGCAAAGGGGAAAAAAAACAACAACAAAAAAAAAACAACAAACAAAAAAACACTTAAGGGCAACATTTTTATATTCGTGATTTATGCTTCAAAGATCCTCCTCCCCCTCCTCCTCCTCCTCCTCCTCTCATCATCATCATCATCATCGCGCTGATGGCACTGATTTTCTTGCCTTCCGTCCTATCGACCAAGTTACTTGTTTACTTGTTTTTAACTAAATCCTTAGTTGAACAACAATTTTTATGCGAATAAAAAAAAAAAAGAAAAAGAAAATAGCGATGGAAAAAAGGTATTTCAATTTCTAAATTCTTCTTAAATCCATTTTATTCTCTTATATGTTTTATCGTAAATAAAAAAAAAGAACACTATTTACAACACAGTGTAATTTCAAAATTATACAGACTTTTTAAAGTGTCCTGAGTAAGACGTTAAACTGCATTTAATAGCAAAGTTCCAATTCTGGAGCTCTGGAGAGTGTGGAGTACCCCTTCATCACCATTACTCCCAGGTCTACTCTGACTCAGAGTGCTAGTACTTTTTAGGGTCCCATCTATGAGTTAAATAGATAAAAAAAAATGAGTTTAAATATATGTTAAAACAAAAAAATCTAAAAAATTATTTGAATACCTAAACAAGAATGAATAAAACAGAATGTTTTCGGCATAAAATAACCCAAGGGTTGACATGTCATAAAAACCAACCAACCAACTAACCAACCAACCAACATTCATAGAATCTTTAATAAATCCGATTTATATATAATGTAATTAATGATAAATCTAAATTCATTAATTTTGATCCCAATTTCGAGGCTGAAAATCATTTTGTCGAGTTGGCAGATGGTAGCAAATCCAGTGGTTTAGTTTAGAAACGTGGAGACGCTTGCATAATGATTCCCAACGCAAGTGGACCCGAGAAATGTGCCTCGAGTTGGCGGGATTTTCTACATCAAATGATGTATTCACAATTTATTACAGACTGAAAAGAGAGGACACTTCCACCTGAAGCAAGGTTTTGAAGTTCAACGGATAGGTAACAAGGAGCGGTATAGTCATTGTTCAGGATGTATATTTTCGGTTGAACTTGCAAATCGGTCGGAAAATTAAAACATATTACAGATGACCCAGAAAAAACAGAACCCAAATTATTTATTTTTTCCATCAAAATAACCCTAAACCCTAACCCTAACTGTTACAGGTGATATACCCTATAGACTAATGGAATGCGCCGACGGTTACTATAAGTAACAGGGACAATTATGGCTTGAAGAGTAAGCCAATGCGAGTCAGCTCATAACTCTATTGTCGGACGTATTTCCCCACTTATCTGTACTGTAATTGTCTACTCTTTTGTTAATACATTTTCCTACATTTGTTACCCGTCATTTTGTTCTTATTTGACCCCTTAAAATCCCACAACACTAACCCTAAACCCTAATCTTACCCTAAACCCCCTAGTTAAAATTAACAGTTTTATTACAAAATTTGTGGGTTCTGGTTTTTTCTTGGTGACCCTGTATACATAGTGACCCATATAAAACAGAACCCAAATTATTTATTTTCCCATTAAACTAACCCTGAACCCCAACCCCAACCCCAACCCCAACCCTAAACCTTAACCCTAACCCTAAACCACCCTAGTTAAAATTAACAGTTTTATGACAAAATTTGTGGGTTCTGTTTTTCTCGGTCACCCTAATTTTCCGACCCATTTGCAAGTTTAGCCATATTTTTTTTCTAAATTTTGCTTTAATAAATAAGATTTATTTAATGTTACATGGAATTTCTGTTTGTGTAGATCTGAAATTACTTTGACACTAAAATATGGGCCACAATGAAGAAATGGTTGGGAAAAACTGCACAAAGCTGACAATCATTATAAGCATCATCTCAAACAAATCTATTTGATCTATAGATAGAACCCTAACAGGTACTACCAATCTGAATTAGAGTAGAAGTAAGAGTAATGATGACGAAGTGTTACATAATTCATAGGCAGCTTACGAATTGTGTACGTACTGTAGTAAGACTACTTTCAATAAGAGTCGTTAGATTTAAAATCGGGGGTAGAATTGGAAAAGTCGCTCGCTCTGAGAGTCGCTTCTCCCGTGGCGGAAGAAGATGGGCTGGGTTGTTGAAATAAAGCTTTATAAGAAAAAAAAAACAAGTCTTATTGATTAAGTTAATTAAAACAACAAATGACCACTCCAACTGATCAACCCGAGAAATAAGACTGAAGAACATGGCGGCCGGCCGAGTTAGAAGCAGTAGAAGAAGAGTTAACATATAACAGCCCTCATCACATCTCATTACTACTACTACTACTACTACTACTCTCTTTCTGACTTCTGATTTAGGTCGGAAAATTAAAACGGAAAGTTTTTTGGTGGTACCCAATGACAGTTTAACTACAGTCTATGAATTAACATTTTGCGAATTGGGTTACGGTTTTAGGGGATTAAGGTTGTTTTTAATTACGTATTGCTTAAAAAAATAAACAACAAAAATACCAAATTACTATACATTTAATGTTGAAAAATATATTTTTAAACTAAGTTTAATTGAAATTATACATTACAATACTAACACAAACAACTGTCTCAATAATAGATTCAATAATTAATTTCAATGCTTAATTAAATGTATAGTAATTTGTTTTTTTTTGTTGTTTAGTTTTTTAAGCAATACGTAATTAAAAACAACCTTAATCCCCTAAAACCGTAACCCAATTCGCAAAATGTTAATTCATAGACTGTAGTTAAACTGTCATTGGGGACCACCAAAAAACTTTCCGTTTTAATTTTCCGACCGTCTTCAGAAGTCAGCCTCTCTCTCTCTCTCTCCCTCTCTCTCTCTCTCTCCCCTCTCTCTCTCTGATATATACACCCGAGTAAAGGGGTATATAACAGAAGTAATGACTACACACTCTCTAGAGCTCCAGAACTGGAGCCTCACCACCGGATGCAATTTAGTGTCATACCGAAGAAATTAGAAGGGAACTACCAAATAATTTCAATTACTAAGTTTAACTAAAACGCTATTTAAATTAACTTGACGATCTATTAGGTCACTGGATAAAAATAAACCATCTATTTAGGTATATGGGTTTATATAGACACACACACACGCACGCACACACACACACACACACACACACACACACACACACATATATATATATTAAATATATGTACGTATTAATATATGTCGACAGGTGTGGTGTAAGCGTGTTGTTGATGATAAACCAATTGAATATCTTGGGTGTATGTAATTAGGTAAGTAATCGCTTGTTTGTACGTAAGTATTAACAAACTATTTTCACTCAAAGACATTTGCTTTGATCATTAAAGATAAATATACCAAAAAAGAAAATAGAAAGGAAGGAAAAGTTCGGCCAAACAATTATCTTCCTCGAAAGATTCGTAGACGCAATAATACTTTAATTACTCTTGGCTAAATTTGAAAAATATTACCGACATGATAAAACATTTTTTTTTTGAATCAATTTCAATAATCACTCTCCCCCTCTCTCTCTCTTTATATATATATATATATATATTATATATATATATATATATATTATATAATAATAATTTTGAAGGCAATTACAATGCGTATAAAAACTAAAAACAAAAAGATGTTATTTTTGTCTTATCGATTTCGAAGTAGAAACTTCATCTTCAGAGTTGCATATCAGAAATGTACGTGCTTACGTTTTTCTTTGTGTGGTTATAATTTCTCTTCTTATTTCTTTTTCCTCTTCTTTTTTTTTCTTTTTTCTTCTCCTCCTTTCTTTTTTCCTCATGTTATGAATGAAATGGGCGAATAACTGTAATTTCTTTTTTTTGATTGTCTGCTGAGAACGAATGCTTGAACCCTGTATCCAATATTGTCTGTTTGTTTTCCGGTGAATATTGCAACAATGTAGCCATGTCAAATTCAAAATAAAAACCGTCAATAGAAAAAAAAAATATATATATAGTTTGCTATATTTATAAGTAGAGATGTTGATTGATTAGTTGGTTGGTTTATTTTGCGGCGTATCAACTCTTTACGGACTATTTAATGCCGAATCTAGTCATTTTGATTCAGGTTATTTACTGTACTTGTTATTACCTAACTGGCCACTCAAATATTTTCAGTAATCACTCTTTTCTCCCCCCCTCTCTCTCTCTCTTCTCTATCTATATATATATATATATATATATATTATATATATATATATATATATAGTTTGGTATATAGACAATTCTTCCAGGCCGTTGTCGTGTCAGAAATGCTGTATGGCTGCACCACCTGGACCCTAACGAAGCGACTATAGAATAAACTAGATGGGAGCTGCACAAGAATGCTGTGTGTGATCCTGAACAAGACGTGGAAGCAACACCCACGAGAAAACAGTTGCACGGCCACATGTCACATATCACCCAAACCATCCGAGTAAGATGGACAAGACACGCAGGGCACTGCTAGAGAAGCAAGGACGAACTCATAAGTGACGTCCTTCTGTGGAAGCCAGCAATTGGGCACGCCAGTGTGGGTCGACCAACAAAGACGTACATTGACCTGCTCTGTGCGGATACAGGATGCTGCATAGAGGACCTTCCGAGAATGATGTGTGATAAGGACGGATGGAGAGAGATTGCCATGGATATCCGTGCTAGCAGTGCGACATGATGATGATGATGATGAATATATATATATATATATATATATATATATATATCGGTCATCCACACACAAGGGTTTCGAAGTTTACTTCTCATCAGTGCGGCTCGACTTTTTAACAGCTACCTCTAGCCGGGATCGGAACCCGACAGAATTTTCGTCTGCCAAGTTCCTTGCCGTTGCAGCTATCAGCGGCTGTCAGTCTGAAGGGAACAATTAATTGATACATCCCTACGCAGAATGTTTTTTACAATCACCAGAGAACTCAAGAACTGTAAACAGCGAACAGACGAGTAACGGCTTTACGCCAAACGGTGAAATTTCAACTACAGTGCTCAGCCATGGGATATATATATATATATATATATATATATATATATATATGCACACATACACATATATTTTTTTAAATTTATTTATTATAGTGTACAATACATTTAAGGTGCCATTGTTACCATTGGTTTCCAGGCAGCATGTTAGAAGATCCCGCCCACTACCAACAGAAGATACGTGCATGTATAAATGAAGGGGCATTCATTGTATTTCTTAAACAGGTGCTTTGTCTTGATAAAGGGTGGCTAACATACTGCCTGGAAACCAATGGTAACAATGGCACCTTAAATGTATTGTACACTATAATAAATAAATAAATACAGCTCTTACACATGTAATCGAACACTTTATTTTCAATTCTCCAATACTAACAAAGGACTACTATATATATATATATATATATATATATATATATATATATATATATATATATATAAAGAATATTCTAATGAAGATGATGCCATATCCATACTAAATGACAAGCCTCTGGAATTAGTAGACCATCCCACATAACTTTGACACAAACACGTGGGTGGTAGATGCAGAAAATCGAGTGGCCTGCCGCCTTAACGTTAAGCAAGGCACGAAGAGGAGTAAGACGAAGAAGAGAGTAGCCTTGACAGCAGAGAGAGCCAGAAAGAGGGAGAAAAATAGCAGTTTGTGTACACTCAGTGTACCAAAGACTGTCACTCAGGGATAGGCCTACACAGCCACTTGCGCAGATGCAGATCATTTTTATTTATTTATTTATTTATCTATTGGACACTACGCCATCGTCCTTAGTGGACGCAAAGGTGCCAACTACTTAAATTCAAGGCATGAAGAAAAAATTAGCAGACTCAAATTAAGCGTCCGAACCCAAATGATCTCTAGCCGATTTTCACTTTAAAATACAAAAGTGGCTAACGTGCTGGACTGCAACATGGTAGCAAGCGAGTTCAAATTTCAGTCGCATTATTACTTTCCCTTCCGGACTAATACCCTTGGAAAAGGCATGAACCCCCTCATGCCCAACTATGGGTTAAATATTATCACTACTATTCTTCTACAAAGATGTCCTTGGCATCAAATTAACCCACGAATGTTGATATGCCATTAAACAAAGAAACCAAACCAATCCTAAAATACAAAAATTTTGAGAATATTTTTGGATAATCTTTATCTGCTCTATCCAAGTCTAGATGTCTCTGCCTGTTAAATAGTAAACATTGTCAACTTCCTATTTAGTAAAAATATAATCCTCTATTGAGATTATAACATTCATGAGAAAAATTAAATGAATTGGCCGGATATATATATATATATATATATATATATATATATATATATATATATAATCCAAAAATCCAGAGAAGAAATCTTCCTTAAGACATAGGAGGTATTTTTAAAACGTGTTGCACTTTGCAGAGCTCAATGTGTACTCTTATTGTTAGAGTCACAGAGCAAATTTATATTCGCATCTGATGATTTGGGAGAGTTAGACACTTTGTCTAAGCTTATAATAGACTATAATGCAAAAATTCTAAGTCATTTGTTATATTTTTACTTATATATATATATATATATATATATATATTTATATATATATGTGTGTGTGTGTTGTGTGTGTGTGTGTGTGTGTGTGTGTGTGTGTGTGTGTGTGTGTGTGTGTGTGTGTGTGTGTATAACTTTCAAAGAAAGAAAGACTTAACAAACCGGCATTATCCTGTTATGATTTATTTCGACCAGAAACTCAAAATGAGTCTAGGCTCATTTTGAGTTTTTGGTCGAAATAAATTAATTTATTGGTTATTATACATTGGGCTCTCTCAGGGATATATAAAAATCCTTGTATGAATATGTATGTTTGCACCTACAAGAGCGTACGGTATGGTTGTACAGTGAGATTTCGATAATCCCAGATAGAATCATCCCATACCAGTCATTTGGATTATCTTACACACACATACACACACACACACACACACATATATATATATATATATATATGTATGTATGTGTGTGTATGTCTGTGTGCGTGTGTGTTTGTGTGTGTCTGTGTATTTGTGTGTGCGTATATGTGTGAGTATGATGTGTTAATTTTATGTGTGAGTATGTGTGTTAATTTTATGTGCATAGATATATTGGCAAATATTTTTGTTTGGTTTGGGTTTATAAACTAAATAATGTTCATCAATCTTTATTGATACATTGGTAGAAATGATTTTATGTTAGATTTTTCATTAACTTCATATGTATAAATAAATTGGTAGAAATGATTTTATTTTTTTCATTAACTTCATATGTATAATAAATTGGTAGAATGATTTGTTAGATTTTTCATGATGATTTATGTTAGATTTTTCATTAACTTCATATGTATAATAAATTGGTAGAAATGATTTTATGTTAGATTTTTCATTAACTTCATATGTATTAATAAATTGGTAGAAATGATTTTATGTTAGATTTTTCATTAACTTCATATGTATCAATAATTGGTAGAAATGATTTTGTTAGATTTATTAACTTCATATGTATTAATAAATTGGTAGAAATGTATTAATTTGTAGAAATGATTTTATGTTAGATTTTTCATTAACTTCATATGTATCAATAAATTGGTAGAAATGATTTATGTTAGATTTTCATTAACTTCCACTTCATATGTATCAATAAATTGGTAGAAATGATTTTATGTTAGATTTTTCATTAACTTCATATGTATCAATAAATTGGTAGAAATGATTTTATGTTAGATTTTTCATTAACTTCATATGTATCAATAAATTGGTAGAAATGATTTATGTTAGATTTTTCATTAACTTCATATGTATTAATAAATTGGTAGAAATGATTTTATGTTAGATTTTTCATTAACTTCATATGTATCAATAAATTGGTAGAAATGATTTTATGTTAGATTTTTCATTAACTTCATATGTATAAATAAATTGGTAGAAATGATTTTATGTTAGATTTTTCATTAACTTCATATGTATCAATAAATTGGTAGAAATGATTTTATGTTAGATTTTTATTAACTTCCATATGTATCAATAAATTGGTAGAAATGATTTTATGTTAGATTTTTTATTAACTCCATATGTATCAATAAATTGGTAGAAATGATTTTATGTTAGATTTTTTATTAACCCATATGTATCAATAAATTGGTAGAAATGATTTTATGTTAGATTTTTTATTAACTTCATATGTATAATAAATTGGTAGAAATGATTTTATGTTAGATTTTTCATTAACTTCATATGTATAAATAAATTGGTAGAAATGATTTTATGTAGATTTTTCATTAACTTCATATGTATTAATAAATTGGTAGAATGATTTTATGTTAGATTTTTCATTAACTTCATATGTATTAATAAATTGGTAGAAATGATTTTATGTTATTTTATTAACTTCATAGTATAATAAATTGGTAGAAATGATTTTATGTTAGATTTTTTCATTAACTTCATATGTATCAATAAATTGGTAGAAATGATTTTATGTTAGATTTTCATTAACTTCATATGTATCAATAAATTGGTAGTAATGATTTATGTTAGATTTTTTATTAACTTCATATGTATCAATAAATTGGTAGAAATGATTTTATGTTAGATTTTTCATTAACTTCATATGTATAAACAAATTGGTAGAATTCATTTTATGCTAGATTTTTTATTAACTTCATATGTATCAATACATT
>CM042147.1:75084064-75099064 GCA_023376005.1 Doryteuthis pealeii | reverse complement strand
TCCTTTTATTTATTAATCTTATTTATTCATCTGAACACGACTGGTTTTTAAGATCTCAACCATTGAACTCATCTGATGATTGGATTACCATGAAACTTCAAGTTATGAGTGTAAAACCATAATATTACCATTGATTATAAATCTGCTCTGCTTTATTAGCATTGAGCACCTTTTCATGCCAATACTTTTCTCATTTTTCATTTCATTATATATATATATATATATATATATATATATATATATATATGGATTCACATACAGTACTGTTTCGACTTATCACGTCTCATCAATGCGGCAGGACTTTGCGAGCTACTTCAAGCCGGTATTGAGCTTCGACCGATTTTTCATCAGTCAGGGGTCCTAATCGCTGGGCTATCGACCACCCACAAGCATATGTTCTGCCGAAAAATATCTCAGGAATCGTAGAAGGCTCTTGCGAGGAAGAAGTGTATTAGGTCTTCAGTGAAAAAAAAAAAAGAAAAGAAAAGAATAAAAAAGAAGATATATTTGACACATAGAAGGTTCCACTCGCATGTACTACCACTCATGGTCAGAGTGGACTGGAGCAATGGGCACACTTCTCAGATCTCCAGAACTGGGGCCTCACCATTAGATGAAGTTTAGTGTCATAACCAGGAAACAAGAAAGAAAGAGTAAACAAAGAAAAAAAAAGGTTTGGTCTGGTCTCTTTGTTTAATGGCATATCAACCCTCCTGGGTTATTCAATGACAAAGAATAATTGAGGTATTATTTAACCAATAACTGGAGGATGGTGGGGGGGGGGTTCATACTATTTCCCAAACGGAAGTGAACATAATGGTGCAATGAGAGTTCGAACTCACTTACTGCAATGTCGCAGTCCAGCACTCTAGTTACTACGCCACGGAGATTTCCCGTCAAAGAAAGAAAGGCTGAAAGAAGAATCAAGTGAGAAAGGAAAAGTATGAAAGATTATAAAGAATTGAAAAAAAAAAAAAACAAACTGGTACACAAAGAAAGAAAAAGAGAAAGAAAGAAAATCTAACGAAAAAATGATGAATTAATGAGTCGTAGGAATAGTTACAAATGATGTCACTCTTCTGGTGCGAGTCATAAAAAAAAAGACATGGATTGATATAGATATGAACAGACAGATATGGATTGATATAGATATGAACAGACAATATGGGTTGATATAGATAGGAACAGACAGACATGGATTGATATAGATATGAACAGACAGACATGGACAGACATTGATATAGATAGGAACAGACAGACATGGATTGATATAGATATGAACAGACAGACACAGACAGATATGGGTTGATATAGATAGGAACAGACAGACATGGATTGATATAGATAGAACAGACAGATATGGGTGATATAGATAGGAACAGACAGACATGGATTGATATAGATATGAAAGACAGACATTGATTGATATAGATAGGAACAGACAGATATGGGTTGAATACAGACAGACATGGATTGATATAGATAGGATGGATTGATATAGATATGAACAGACGACATCGATTGATATAGATATGAACAGACAGACATTGATTGATATAGATAGAACAGACAGATATGGGTTGATATAGATATGAACAGACAGACATGGATTTATATAGATATGAACAGACAGAGATGGATTGATATAGATATGAACAGACGGACATGGATTGATATAGATAGGAACAGACAGACATGGATTTATATAGATATGAACAGACAGAGATGGATTGAAAGAAAGAGATGGACTGAAAGAAAAATTGTAGAGCTGGCTATTCGCCCGACACTTGCTATCTTGTAAAATCAATTAAAGAAACATGAATTTTCAATTTTAGAACGTTTTCCTGCCGATAGCGATGGTGTTTTGGTGGCCATTTTGGTTTTTACATGGCGTGTTTACCGGGAATAAAAATGACGCCTCCAATAGAAAAAAATGAAATGGATAATACTGATTACGATGGTAGTGATGATGAAGCACTCCTGGCGTAACGATTATCGTCGTAGGATGCAGACTCGGCTACCCGAGATTTAAATCCTGACCGAGGTAGTTTGCATTTCCCATAGCGCTAATACACTTTGAATTGTTTGAATCCAACTATTCTCCCCCCGCCCCTCTATGGTTGATTGTTTTTGTTTTACGGCATATAAACCCTTTTAGCATCATTTAATGCTGAATCAAGTCATTTTGATAAACAAAGGACTCAGGTTGCTTACAGTACCTGCTGTTGTTTAAGTGGTCACCCAATTAAATATTGAACAGGCTCAATTGAACAATTTTCTCTATATGATTTTTGTTGATCTAGCAAAAAATGTCAACATGGAGGATATTCTCTCTTTTTTGAGGGAAATAAAATTATACCATAGCATATAGACATGAAACAAATCAATACCATACAACATAATCCCCAATAATGCTAACACATTGTTAAAACCAATGACTAAAAAGTATAGATATAAATACACGATATGTATCAATTCCTAACCGTTCGGCAGGACATAACCCCAGACGGGTTGATATGCCGTTAAAATCAATAAACAAACAAACAAACAATAGAATCATGTTCAATGAGATTCTGAGAAAGTTTGGTTGTCCCCCTACCTTCCTGGCTGTGCTTAGATCTTTCAATGATGGTTCAATGGCCAAAATAACAAACGCAGGCTCGAAATCAGATTATTTTCCTTGTGGGCACCGGAGTAAAGCAGTGATGTGTCTTTGCGCCCATTATATTCAATCTGTTTGCGGCAAAGTAATGAAAATTGCCCGCAGAACGTAAACCCGACAGGTGGTGTTCGCATATCCTATCGATTAGATGGCAATCTTTTTAACCGAAGAAGATTGAAATCCAAAACACTTGTCACTGTAGAGGTAATACACGAACTGCAGTATGCAGATGATACAGCTTTTTTTAGCTCTTCCCAAGATGGACTACAGCGCATCATCAATACCGTAGTTGAAACCCACTCTCGATAGGGACTTGCCATCCATGATCAGAAAACAGAAGTTCTCAATATATGCCAACATCCGATTCCTGAACTCATCATTAACCACCAACCACTGAGTTGGCCGACCAGCAAGACCTTACATTCATCAGGTCTGCTCGGACACTGGATGTCGTCTAGAGGAAATACCTAGAGTGATGGCAGAGAGAGAGAGAGAGAGAGAGAGAGAGAGAGACAGACAGACAGACAGACAGAGTCAAGCCAAATGGCGAGAGAAGTTAAGGGAATCCGTGCTATCAGCACGCCTTGATAATGATGATGATGATGATGATAATGATGATGATGATGAATTACTTCTGATTCCTTTTGTAATTAAATGCGATCATTCCACTTAATTTATTAATCTATAAAATATCCATCATCTACTTTGAGAAAAAGAAATTATAATCGATATCTATATTAGATACAATGTGGGGAAGAAATAAGTGAATAATATTAACTTAGATGATTAACTGTTGTCTTTTTGTAATGAATTAGAAGAGCTACCCGGTATTTTCCAGGATTGAAAAAGTTTAAAAAAATATTTTCTATATATTTGTTTTATTACTTTTTATTCTTTATATATGGTTGTTTTTAAGTTATTTATTTTTATTCTTCTTGTTGGTATTTTTTCATCTTTTATTTGCTTTTTATTATTCTTAATCCTTTATTAATTTGTTTTATTTTTAAATCATTCTAAAATTATTTTTTGATTTATCATTGATTTATACCCTGGTTATATTTTAATTAGCTTTTTTATTGGGAAATGAGGGTTAAGATTTTTTAACTTCATCTCGAACAAAAATAGGGTAGGGATCTTATCAAACTTATGTCTTTGCAAGTTTCTTTGTTATTGTACAAACATGCACATATTTAAACAGATAAACATACAGAATCTTTCTTATATATATATATATATATATATATTATATATATATATATATATATATATATATATATATATTCACAATATACAATACATTTAAATTGCAGTTGTTACCATTGGTTTCAAAGCAGCATGTTAGCCACTTTTCTTCAAGACAACGCGCCTGTTAAGCTTAACAAAGTAGGTAACATGTTGCTTGCAAACCAATGTTAACAATTGCACCTTAAATGTATTGTACAGTATAATGAATGAATAAATACAGCTCTTACACCCGTAATCGAGCACTTTATTTTCAATTCTTCAAAAATATAAAAAGAATATATATATATATATATATATATATTATATATATATATACTTCATATTAAACTGGGCGCACTTAGCTATAATGCACTGATTGCATCGTCTGCAGAGAGGTAAGCCCACCGCCAAAATGTAATGAAAAATTTAAGCAAATCTCTATTTAATATTTGTCATAATTATCTTTTATATCTTTGCATCGAACAAAATTTATCCGGAGTTTTCAAATATCAAAGTCAAAAGTTTATAGAATAATTAGAATATTTAGATTTTTATTTTTTCATTTATCTATTACTGTTCATTTGTAAAGAGATTTGAATTTGGGAATATTTCATTGATGAACAATGAGATGAAGATTAAAAAGTATCCTCATTGGAATAAATGAATTGCGTTGATGCAAGCTGAACATCTTAAAATTTCTTTTCAAGATCTTATTTATAGTAAGAAGATATTTTTACTGGTTAATGTATCTATAAGAGATTTCAGTGTTGTTGTTTTTTAATACCATAGTAACTTGAAACTTAATTCGAAATATTGGAAATAAAATGGAACTTAGTACATAACATCCAACCTAGTTTCTCATTTATTTCATACATTTCTCATTATTTGCGCTAAATTGAAACACACACACACACACACACACACACACACACACATATATATATATATATATATATATATATATATATCTTATCACTACGAACAAATCTCAATCTTTTGATCTCCCCCCCTACTTTCCATGATAGATGCCCTGTGACCAACCAAATCCTCACAAACCACTCTCTTTCATCCTGAATTACTCACCAAACCCTCCACAACCCATTCACTTTCTCTTCTATAAATACAAGTGTATGTACAGTGCTTTAATAAATTGACTGAAGAGGTACCACAAAGTGGAACGAAATATATATCTCCACATCCATTTGTTCTAAGTTATTCATTTCTGTCCACTTTTCCTTTATCCTTACCACATTCTGTCGAATTAACTCCAACCCTCCTATCTATCTATCTATCTATCTATCTATCTATCTATCTATCTATCTATATATATATATATATATATATATATATATATATATATATGAAGATAGGGGGATTGGAGTAAATTCGAAGAGGTTAGGGTTAGGGTTAGGGTTTAACTAAGCTCAGTCGGTAGAACGTTCGGCTAGAAACCACAAGGTTTCTAGTTCGATACAGGCCCTCGCCAACTCAGCGTATAAGTAGCACAGGGATATGTGCGGTAAAGTAAGAAGCTGGTGTTAGGTGTGTCGCCCCACCTCAGACGCAAAACAAATCTCCTTGGTCTAACGCTAGTGAAATGAGGATAGACTCCCTCGCTGATTGGCTGATATCGACTTTAGGACTCCCGACGACTTTACACATATACATACGGATATAATATTTACACTGAAAATTAGAATCATATATATATATATATATATATATATATATATATATATATATATATATTATCAATCTATATATTATTTATTTGTTATTGTTTTATTATGTTTTATTATTTGTTTTCAAATTTATTAAAATATATTTTGAATTCTACTTAGACTAGTCAAAGTTAATAACAACCACCCTTTAATCATTTTAAACCTTTTTAATATAGTCTAGACAATTTTTGTTCTGCTTGTTGTTCTATTTTAGATATTAAAATCAAACATATACATTTTTGAATATATCCGGTTAAAAAGGACATTTAAAAGATACATTGTAACTTTTGTTAACTTGAATTTGTAAACTCATATTTGCTGTTTGACACTCATTTGAGGGATTCTGGTAAAATCTTTTCAAGTTTTCAATTCAATGTTGTCTGTCTGCTGAGACTGAAATTTTAGGGAGTTTTGGGAATTTATTTAAATTTCTAAAAGCCTTTTAAGTTTTGGTCGAAATAAATTTATTACAGAATGACGGTTTATTGAATTTTTCCTTCCTTTCAAAGTTATATATATATACGGATTTGTGATATTGATCGTGGCTCTATGTTTTCGTTTTTTTTTCTTCTTGTATCTGACGGACCAGAAGCCTAAATAGTCTTTAAAAATGTCTGACCAAGAGAAAAAAGAATGAAAAAGCCATAAAAAAACCGTGAGTGAAAAAAGTCAAAAAAAGCATCGAAAGAAAGAAAATCTCCAACGTTGTGCAAAAGAGATCGAATAAGTGATGTCACTGTCCCTGCTATTAGTTACGTTCGAAGTATTGGACTGTATAATGGTATTTTCTTTTGTTTTTATTAACCGACAGTTCATATGGAACCTCTCCAGAGATCCCGTCTATTTTCGAAGCTTTTGTAATGCTCAAGATACAGGATCTTTCGATGAACCTGGCTCGAATGAAAGTTTTCCATTCTAGTATCTATTTTAAAACATCATAATCAGCAACTGATCGTAGACCACTTTTGGGCATTATTTCAAGGGACAATTCTCCATCCTTAAAACTCTTAAACCATCTTTTAAGCACTATTAAAGATAAAATTCCTTCTTTCTTACTTTCACTTTTCTTTTCTTTGTTAATTTTAATCCTTCGCTGACATACTTTTTTCATTCTTTCTTTCCTTTGTCGTTTCTTTCTTTCTTTCTTTCTTTCTTTCTTTTCTTGGCTTATCATTTCTTTCTTTCTTTCTTTCTTTCTTTCTTTCTTTTCTTTTCTTGCTTCATTCTTTCTTTCCTTTCTTTCTTTTCTTCTTTTTCTTTCTTTTCTTCTTTTCTTTCTTTTCTTTCTTTCTTTCTTTCTCTTTCTTTTCTTGGCTTATCATTCTTTCTTTCTTTCTTTCTTTCTTTATCTTCTTTCTTCTTCTTTCTTTCTTTCTTTTCTTGGCTTATCATTTCTTTCTTTCTTTCTTTCTTTCTTTTCTTGGCTTATTTTCTCTTTCTTTCTTTCTTTCTTTTTTCTTCTTTTCTTGGCTTATCATTACTTTCTTTCTTTTCTTGGCTTATCATTACTTTCTTTCTTTCTTTCTTTCTTTCTCTTTCTTTCTTTCTTTTTTCTTGGCTTATCACTTCTTTCTTTCTTTCTCCTCTTGACCTTCTCTTTCTTACCCACCCCCCTTATCCCGGTGTTTGGCATTTTTTCAAAGTTTATATTTTCTTCTACTTTGAAACAAGTGACAAATTAGTGTTTTCCGCCATTTTGCCAAACACGGCCTTGGCCGTCATTTCATTCCCGTTCCTTTTTTTTCTTTTTCCATGACTCTTACCAACTTTTCAACACACACAATCGACATCCTAATATCCCCCTTTTCTCTTCCTTCATCATTCCTTCTCCTCGACCCTATCCCTCTCTTTCTTACATTCTTTTCTTTCCCTTGCTCTAGCACAACTGCCTAAGTCACGACGTATTAGGGTAGCAATTTTGGGCTGTTTGTATATTTCCTTTTTCTAACTTTTCTTTGATTCTTGATTTTCTTTAACCAGCCTCCCGATTTCAGGAATACCCTCACTCCAGGAAAAGCCAAGAACATACTATCGCCCTTAATTTGACATAAGTGCCACCTCCATTTTTTTCTATTTCTCTCTTTTACATTCACTTTTACCGCCATTAAGGAGCTGTCAAATATTTCATGGACTTTCTTTCTTTTTTTTCTTTTTTTCTTTCCTTAAAATTACCCCCTCTCTCTCTGATATTTGTCTCATGTACTTTCTTTCTTTCTTTCATTCTTTCTTTAAAATTGTCCCTTCTGTAACATTTGTTTCATGTTCTTTTTTTCTTTCTTTCTTTCTTTCTTTGTCCTTTTTTCTTTCTTTTCTTAAAATTACCCCTTTTCTCATACATTTGTCTCAAGTACTTTTCTTTCTTTCTTTCTTTCTTTTTTCTTTCTTTTTTTCTTTCTTTCTTTGTCCTTTTTTCTTTCTTTTCTTAAAATTACCCCTTCTCTCATACATTTGTCTCAAGTTCTTTCTTTCTTTCTTTTCTTTCTTTCTTGAATTATTCCCCTCTGATATTTGTCTCAAGTACTTTCTTTCTTTTCTTTCTTTTTTTAGAATTATCCCTTCTATAACATTTGTTCATGTTCTTTCTTTCTTTTTCCTTTTTTTCTTTTTTTTCTTAAAATTACCCCTCTCTCTCATAAAATTTGTTACAAGTACTTCTTTCTTTCTTCTTTCTTTTCTTTCTTTCTTATTTATTTCTTGAATATTTCCCTCTCTACCATTTTTCATGTTCTTTCTTTCTTCTTTCTTTTCTTTTTTTCTTTCTTTCTTTTCTTTCTTTTTCTTTTTTTCTTTCTTCTTTCCTTAAAATTACCCCCCTCTCTGATATTTGTCTCATGTACTTTCTTTTTCTTTTTTCTTTCTTTCTTTCTTTCTTTAAAATTATCCACCTCTCTAACATTTGTTTCCAGTTCTTTCTTTCTTTTTTTTTACTTTAAAATTATTCACCTCTCTCACACTTGTCTCATGTGTTTTTTCTTTCTTCTTTTCTTCCTTTTTTATTTCTTTGTTTCCTTGTTTTTTTTGTTTCAAATTATTACCCTCCCTTGTTTTATATTTTTAATTTCCAGCTTTTATTTTTTCCTTCCTTAATTTTTTTTTTTTCTAAACATTTTCTCCTCTCACACATTACTTAACCCCCTTTTTTCTTTCTTTCTTTCTTTTTCTTTCTTTCTTTCTTTCTTTCCATAAATTTCTTTCTTTCTTTCTTTTTTTAGAAAATGTTCAGATATTATATTTTCTTTTTCTTTTGTCATATATTAATTTTCTTGTTGTTTTTTCCTTTCTTCCTTCCTTTCTTTCATTTGCCTTTCTTTTCCCCATCTCTTACAATAGTTTTATGCTTTGAAAATTTTCCCTTTCTTCCATCATTTTTCTATTTTCTTCCCTCATTACTTTCTTCCTACTTTCTACCAATTTCTTTCTTTCTTTCTTTCGTTTATTTTCATGTCTTGTTTTCTTTTTCTTTGCATCTGTCATTCTTTCTTTCCTTTTCTCTTTAATTCATTCATCTATTCATTTATTCGTTCACTTTTTTTTTTTCTGTTTCCTGCATTCTTCTTTCACTGTTTCATTTTTATTTATCCATTCATTTCTTGCATTGTTTTGTTTATGTGTTTCATTCATTAATTCCTTTCTTCTCTATTTCGTTCTCTCATTCATTCATAATTTCTATTTCTTTCTCTCGTTCCTTTATTCATTCTTATACTATGTATTTATCTACTACAGTCCTTTTGGCTCTTTGGATTATTTCATTTTTTATTCTCTTTAGTTTGTGCTCCTTGCCATTTCAATATCTTTTAAATTCCTTTTTTTCTTTCGTTGTTTTTACTTTAAATTCTATACTTTCTTTCAGGCTGTTCTTTTTTCATTACACATCTTCTCTCCAGTTTTGAAGATGTTTGTCCATTCTATTCTAATCAGTATTCTTTTTATTTTCTTCTTGATACTCATTTTCTCATCTTCTTTTCTCAATTTCCACTCCTCATTTCTAACATTCTCAATTTTTCTCCATTGCTGACCCTCCAAAGCATCGCTATTTTTCTTTCTCTATCGCTAACCCACACTCCAAAAACAATCATTTTTATTATTTCTCTATCGCTAACCCACACTACAAAACTATCACTCTTATTCTTTCTTCATTGCTGACCCACCCTCCAAAATCATCGCTATTTTTCTTTCTCTATCGCTAACCCACACTCCAAAACCACCACTCTTATTCTTTCTCTATAGCTAACCCACACTCCAAAACCATCACTCTTATTCTTTCTCCATCGCAGACTCACACTCCAAAACCATTCACCCTGATTTTTTCTCAATAGCTAACCCACACTCCAAAACTATCACCCTGATTATTTCTCCATCGCTAACCCACACTCCAGAACCATCACTCTCATTCTTTCTCCATCGCTAACCCACACTCCAGAACCATCACTCTTATTCTTTCTCCATCGCTAACCCACACTCCAAAACCATCAACCTTATGCTTTCTCCATCGCTAACCCACACTCCAGAACCATCACTCTTATTCTTTCTCCATCGCTAACCCCACTCCAAAACCATCAACCTTATGCTTTCTCCATCGCTATCCACACTCCAGAACATCAATCTTATGCTTTCTCATCGCAGACCCACACTCAAAAACCGTCACGCTTATTCTTTCTCCATCGCTACCCCACACTTCAAAACCATCACCCTTAGTCTTTCTCCAATCGCTAACCCACACTCCAAAACCATTACCCTTATGCTTACTCCATCGCTAACCCACACTCCAGAACGATCACTCTTATTCTTTCTCCATCGCAGACCCACACTCAAAAACCGTCACATTTATTATTTTTATATAGCTAATCCACACTCCAAAATCATCACTCTTATTCTTAATCTTACTCTTAATTGTATTCTCCATCACTGACTCACACTCTAAAACCAACAATTTTTCATGTGGACATTTTCTTACATTCTTCTCGTACATTTTGCTGCATACTCCATAAACTTCTCGTTTTTAACTTCCGTGTTCAATCCGCCATCATTTTTACTATGCTTTTTGCACGCTATCTTTTTCTCTTCACTCCCTCCCCCCTCTCTCTCTCTTTCTCTCTCTCTCTCTCTCTCTCTCTTCTTGTATTGTCTATATTACTTGTTTCCTTTTCCTCCTGTTCCCATTTCGTTTTCTCTGCATAACATTCCAGATTTTCGGATTGCTAAATTACCGAAGATGTCAGCGTTTTACTCAAAGCACAACATTCAAACCTAAGTACCGAACTTTGCATGTTTGCGCATGCGTATTCCATAGCCCAAGGGCGTCTTACTAACCATTGCATCCTATTTACATATATATCCACGCATCTGAACTGAGGATCAAGTCACATCGACTAAACTAACAACCAAAGTTAAACACTTATATCCAGTGGGTTTATTCATACGAACAAATGAACATAAAATGAACAATCACATCGTCATTGAGCAATGGTTAAGGAATTATACCCATCAGGGGGGTTGTATTTATCCAATCCCCGCGCGAGCAGGATGTGGCACAGGGTTAATTTTTAATCAGAGTTTTAAAGTTTTCCTTCTCTTAGACCGGTTGTCGTACCATGGTTAAAGAGTCCAGTCTACTTTATGATTTAAGCATAGTTAGATTCAGACCTTTCCCAAGGATATTAGCGCTATGTGAAAGACAAACAACCTCGTCCCATTTGAACTCAGGTTACCATCTAAATTTCTTACGACGATAACCATTACACGACGAGCGCTTCCACCCTACAGAGGGGGTAAGAACTTACCTAAAGAATGTCCAGGGTACGGCTGGAGGCGCTTGTCATGTAATGACTATCGTCGTAGGAAAGTGATACGGCGGACCGAGTTCAAATCCTGAACGAGACTGTTTACATTTTACATAGCTGATACACTTGGTAAAGGTATGCATCCAACTATTCTTCTTCCAGCTATGAGCATATAGTACGGCAGACTGGGATTTTTAGATTTGGTTAGACAACCAGTCTCGGAGAAGGAAAACTCTGAATTCAAACCTGTTAAAAATTTACCTTATGTCGCATCCTTACTCGTGTGGAAGGGTTGGTAAATATATAAATTAAATCTGGTGGTGAGACTCCAGTTCTAGAGCTTTGGTGAGTGTGGAGTATCCCTTCATTGCAATCACCCCAGGGTCAATTTTGATCAAACCAGAGTGGTAGTAGCTGTTAGGGCACCATTATGGATCAAATAGATCTGTTTAAAGATTTTTTCTATTCGATGAGACCGTATTATATCCTGCTCGTGTGAAGATGTTTGGTAAATACATATATGATACCTCTTGCAATGGTTAAATGATAACAGTCTTTTTTTAGTTTAGTTTAGTGGTGTGTCAAACTTCGTGGGTTATTTAATGCCAAAGCTATCTAGAAAAACAGTGGTGGTACTATTTAACCTATAGCTGGGGAATGAAGTGTTTCATACCTTTCCCAAGGGTATTTGTCCGAATGTGAACGTAATAGCGTGACCCAAATTCGTTTATTATGATGTTGCAGTGGAAGTGCATGGTGTAATGGTTAGAGTCGTTGGAAATGGACTCGTCGACCCGAGTTCAAATCCTGGACAAGGCTGCTTGCATTTCACATAGCGCTAATACCCTCGGGGAAGGTATGAATCCATATATTCTCCCTCCAGCTATGGGTAAATTGGGGTAGGTAACCAGTCTAGGAGGTCAGTCGTTGATTGGGTTGTGGCATTCCTTGTGCACCAATTCTTTCCTGTCAGCTGTGCCAAAAAGTGCGGAATGGTCGAACATTCTCCCTCCAGCCATGGGTAACAGTAGGGCAGGCTTGGATCATTAATCTTGGATAGGTAACCAATCTAGGAGAAGGAAAACTCTGAATCCAAAGTGGTAAACTCCACTTAAGAAATTTACCTTGTGTCACATCCTGCTCGTTCGGAGGTGTTGGGTATATATATATATATATATATATATATATATATATTTATTTATATTAAGAAGGCAATTACAATGCGTATAAAAATGTCCAGTGTATAATCAATTTCGAAGAAACTTCATCTTCAGAGACTGTTTTTGAAATGGACGCGATCTTGTGTGTTTTTTGTTTTAGACGTTATAAACACGCGTCTTGTGGGTTGTTATAACGCCACGCGGAAGAGCCGTGATATCCGTTGTTCAATCAATTTCAATTTCATTCATTTTATTTAATTGCGTTCTTAATATAAATAAATAACAATATACTTAGCAATGCTTCAAGCAAATTATCAAATACTATATATATATATATATATATATATATATATATATATATATATATATATATATGTATGTATATATATATATATATATGTATGTATGTATATATATATATATATATATATATATATATATATATATATATATATTATGATGTTGCAGTTTAGCACGTTAGTTATTATGCCACGGGGACTCCCCCAACATTTTTTTGAATCGTAAAATCTCAAGAGTTCGTACAAAGTACGGGTTAGTATTTTTTTTTAAAGTTTATTTTATAGCAGAGTAATTTTAGTGAATTAAAATTTCTTTCGTCTTTTTTCTATCTCTTCAATTCTCTCGACCAAATAAACATGAAGAACTCCTTTTTGAATTAACGTAATTACAAAAAAAAAAAAGAAAAAAAAGAAGCTACAAACGTTGAAAAAAACAAGCATGTTAGTGACTAATGTTATCAAGACGTAGTTGAAGATAAACCAAACTAAAAAAAAAGGTGGAGTCTCCGTGGTGTAGTTGGGAAACTTGCAGGACTGTGGCATTGTTGTTAGCAAGTTCGTACTCCAATCGCGCAATTACGTTCACTTTTGGACTAATACTCTTGGGAAAGGTATAAATCCCGCCATTCCCTCAGCTATGGGTTATATAGTAGTACTAATGTTCTTTTACTAGGAGGCGCATGGTGTAATGGTTAACGCCATAAGAAAAGGACTCGGTGACCTAGGTTCAAATTCTGAAGAAGACTGTTTGCATTTCACATATTTTTGGGCAAGGTATGCATGAAATTATTCTCCCTCCAGCTATGGGTAAATAGCAAGGTAGACTGGACTCTTTAACTTTGCTTATGGCAACCGGTCTTGGAGAAGGAAATATATATATATATATGTGTGTGTGTTGTGTGCGTGTGTGGAGAGAGAAGAGAGAGAGAGAGAGAGAGAGCGGGGGGGGGGTCGGAGTACTATCACAATTTCCGGAAAATTCGGGCATAAGATAAAACCCTCACTCACATAGGCACACACGCATACATACACATACATACATACACAGAAACACCCCCAGAGAAACACTCAGATATGTACAAATAAAAACGCACACCACAGAAACACACAAAGTGATTTTTCAACAAGCTTGTATGATATAAATATTTATATTTTCAATACCCGATATTACTTACAAAATATCTTATATATTCAGTACAAATTTTCTAACTTTAATATATATATATATATATATATATATATATATATATATTATAGAGAGAGAGAGGAGAGACAGAGACAGAGACAGAGACAGAAAGACAGACAGATCAGTATATACGTAAACGAAGGTCAATTTCTTAAGCGGAGTTTAACAGGTTTGAATTCAGAATTTTCCTTCTCCTAGACTGATTGTCTAACCAATGTTAAAGAGCCCAGTCTGCCCCGCTATTTACCCATAGCTGAAAGAGGATTTGGATGTATACCTTTTCCAATGCTATTAGCACTATGTGAAATGCAAACAGCTTCGTCCAGGATTTGAACTCTGGTTGACGAGTCCATTTCCTACGACTCTAACCATTACACCACGTACCTCCACACACACACATATATTCATGAGAAAGACTATAACCTCTCACATATAATAAGTTTTTTTCCATGTATATATATATTGTTATCAAACAGCCATTATAATAGAAAAGTTGCAGAAACACACACAACCTGTCAAATATCGGACATATTCTGCCAAAATAATGAACTCAATGCCTGAAGAAGACAACAGATCAGAAACACGTGTCGCGTATGTAAGATAAAAAGAATAAAAAAAATTTTCTGAGAACATAATACATTTTGCGGACCTTCTTTTTATAAAATATGAAATTTTCTCCCGTTGGAACAAGAACAACATTATATATATATATATATATATATATATATATATATATATATATATTATATAAGATTTATTCAAAACTTGGTAGTAACGGATGATTCTATATGTGATTTCTAAGATCCACTGTACTAATATTGATGATCCAGTATGTATAAATACAGCGAATCTTTAAATCACTGAAGAGAGCTCAATGTATAATAACCTTTTAGATTATATACAGAGCAATATTTATCAATAAAGGAAGGAAGAACTCAACACCGTAATTCCATGATAAATTTATTTCG
>CM042147.1:75064064-75079064 GCA_023376005.1 Doryteuthis pealeii | reverse complement strand
AGAATGAAATTCGAATCAAGAAAGAAGAAAGAAGAAAGAAAAGAATGAAAAAAAAAAAATTAAAAAGAAAATATAAAGTGAAAACATAGAACAACAAAGGTGAAGACGATAAAATAAAAAAGAAATAAAAAAGAATGAAATTCTGAATCAAGAAAAGGAAAGAAAGAAAGATAAAAAGGAAAAGAATGGAGAATTGAAAGAAAAAAAGTACAAATTACAAAATAGAAGAAAGACGAGAACGATAAAATAAGGATTGAGATTGCGAAATAAGAAAGGAAGGAAAAACAAATGAGAAAAACGATACAAAGTACAAAGTCGAAGGCCAAAAAGAAAAAAAAAGGGGATGGGGAGAAAAGAAAATGAATGAGATTGTACAATAAAGAAAAAAAAAAGAATGAAAAACTTGAAAGAAAAATAGAGAACCATAAAAGTGAGAACGATAAAATAGAGAATGGGGTCGCGAAATAAGATAGAAAAACGAAAGAAAAACAAAAGAAAAACGAAATAAAAAAGTTAAAAAAAAAGATAAAGAGAAGAAGAAAAGAATGAGATTGTGCAATAAGAAAGAAAAAAAAAGAGAAAGACTGAAAAAATTGAAAGAAATATGCAAAGTCGAGAAAGAATAAGATTATGAAAGAAAAAGAAGAAAAAGAGAGAAAAAAAAATGAAGGAAGGAAAGAAAAAGAAAGAGAGACGGAGGAGACAAAGATACAAATACAAAATAGGTGAACAAGAAGAAAAATATAAACAGATTGAGATTTGTAAGAAAAAAAGAAAAAAATTAGAAAAGCCAGATCGCAAAAGTACAATAAAGGTGAAAAAAAAAAAAAGATTGAAAGAAAAGAGAAAAAAGAAAAAGATAAAGAAGAAAGAGAGCAGTGTAAAGGAAAGTACGAGAAAAAAAGCAAGAACTATAATGGTGAAAGTATAAAGGTTGGAGAAAAGAGAGGAGAGAGAGAGAGAGAGAGAGAGAGAGAGAGAGAGAGAGAGAGAGAGAGAGAGAGAGAGAGAGAGTTGAAAAAAATTAAACTACCAAGCTGAAAAAAGTGAAAACGATAAAATGAATTAAGAAAAGAAGAAAGAAAGAAAGAAAGAAAGAAAGAATAAAGGAAAGCACTAGAAAAAAGCAAGAGCAATAATGGGTGAGGATTAAAGGTTGAAGAAGAAAGAAACATAGAGAGAGAGAGAGAGAGAGACAGACAAGAGAGAGAGAGAGAGAGAGAGAGAGAGAGAGAGAGAGAGAGGGGGGGGAGAGAGAGAGAGAGGGGGTCTGGCGTTTTAGTTTTTGGTGTGTGGCTGCAGCGTCAGAGTGGCTTCCAAGATGCTAAGTTGTTTAATCTACAAGGATAGAAATTAGCGTAATGTCAGATAATACGGCCTGTTTTTCATGTGTGTAAATCCAGAGGACATGGCGTTTACATCCAATCATACCACCCAAGAGCAGAACCACGCACTGATAAAAGGAGTTGAGTGGTGAGCACGGCTCGCAACACACAGAAAATACTAAAAGAGAGATAGATAGGCATATAGATGAGAGGAGAATTAAAAAAATAAATAAATAGATAAAAAAGAAGAAAAAGAGAAGGATCGATACATAGAGTGAGATAGACAGAGGTTGAGTGAGAGAGGGAGGGAGGGAGGTAGGCAAGGGAGATATTGGGCGAGTCAAAAGTGAAGCTTTTTCGACTGAGCAATCTCTCACTCTCTCCTTGGACTCTTTCTCTCTCTTCTCTTCTCTCTCTCTCTCTCTCTCTCTCTCTCTTCTCCAACCTTTACACTCTCACCCATTATAGTGAAGCTTTTTCGACTGAGCAATCTTTCACTCTCTCCTTGTACTTTCTCTCTCTCCTCTCTCTCTCTCTCTCTCTGTGCCACTCGTCTCGCCTCACCTCGCCACGCCTGGAAACTAATCGCTTCGACGCGCGTTTCTTTCCCAACCATCTTTATCCGAGAAAATGTTGGGCAAATCACGAAAAATGCTTTTCCCACAACCGAAATCATGCTCATCCACACAGGTAATTGGGAGTAATTGGACATAATAAGAACGAAAAAGGCCCGCGAAAGGAACGCCAAAGTAGGTCCTGCAGTTTTCCGGAAGAAACGGCGTGCGTGATTATTTCATTTCCGGTTAGCCCGGGCGCATCGAATGGCGGCACGCGTCGTCTTCGCTGGCTTTCGGCTTTCTCTCCTTCCACCCTCCTGCCTCCACCTCTACACCCTCACCACCACATGTATAACCGAACCGGCCTTTTCTCCCTCTCTGTTTCCTGTTCTCTCTTTCTCTCTAAGATTTAAAAATCTCTCTTCTTTTTTTCTGTCTATCTCTCTTTTTTTAAGCTCTTTCTATATCTCCAGGATTTCGCCCTCTCCCCCACCCCCATTTACTCCAAGCCCACCCAGTTATTACCAACAAACTACCAACCCACCAATTTTCCGTCAAACATTAACAACTACCACTTTCCTCTTTCTCTACTCTCTCTCTCTCTCTCTCTCATTTTCCCTTTCCCACTCTTTCTTTCTTCTTTCTTGTCGGCTTTTATTTTTCGCGGCTACTCGCATGTTTTTCGACTTTCAAAAATACTGCTTCGCGGCCTTTCGTAGCTCTTTGCGTTCAGCCATTTTTTTTCCACTTCAGTCCAGGTTATTCGAAATATTTCTCTCCTAGTTCACGCAACGATTCGAGTAAATTCTAAAAACCCGTTTCGTCTACATCTCTATCCCCCCCTCTCTATCTATCTATCTATCTATCTATCATCTATATATATATATATATATATATATATATATATATATATATTATATATATACGTAGCTGGTTACCAAGTCAGTTGGTATAAGGGTGATTCTAAGTTGGATCATTCTTCTAACAGCGAAATGTTAGAGTTGTTTTGGTCCAAGTTGAGAGGTTGAGGTTCAATATTATTGAACAGAGCAATATAATTGGTGAAGAAAAAGGCTTAATAATAGGTAATTTGCGTTTATTGATCTATAGATTTTAAGCCTTTTTCTTTACCATATATATATATATATAATATATATATATATATATAATATATATATTATATATGGATGACTTCTGATTTAGGTCGGAAAATTAAAACGGTGGTAACCAATGACAGTTTAACTGCAGTCTATAAATTAACATTTTGCGAATTGGGTTACGGTTTTAATGGATTAAGGTTGTTTTTAATTACGTATTGCTTAAAAAAATAAACAACAAAAACCCAAATTACTATACATTTAATTAACGATTGAAATTAAGTATTGAATCTATTATTGAAACAGTTGTTTGTGTTAGTATTGCAATGTATAATTTCAATTAAACTTAGTTAAAAACATATTTTTCAACATTAAATACGTAATTTTTTAAATACGTAATTTTTCAACATTAAATACGAAAACCAAAACCTATCCGTTTTAATTTTCCCGACCTAAATCAGAAGTCAGCCCGTCGTAGAGAATGGACTCGGTGACACAAGCTAAAATCCTGGACTAGGTTATGTGCATTTAACATAGCGCTAATACCATTGGGAAAGGTATACATCCAACTATTCTCCCTTCAGCTATGATCAAATATTAGGGCAGACTGGGCTCTTTAACCTAGGTTAGGCAACCGGTCTAGGAGAAGAAAAACTCTGAATTTAAACCTGTTAAACCCAGATTAAGAAATTGGCATTGTGTCATATCCAACTTGTGCGAAAGACTTGGTATATATATATATATATATATATATATGATACTAATAATATTGTTATTAGAGGAAAAATAAAGGATCTACCGTGGTTTCAATCAAATTGAAATGATTTCTTCAGGACCCAACCCTACGTTAACTAGGTCGATGTAAATCCTTAGTTAAATTTAACTAAGAATTACATAGACTTAGTTAGTAGGGTAGGGTCCTGACGAAATCATTTCAATTTGATTGAAACCAAGGTAGTAGAACATTTATTTTTTCTGTAATAACATATAGTATTAGTATTATTACTGCTCTGTATTTTGATATATTGAGCACTTTGGATTATTTACTGATGCCACAGTGATGGAAAAGTTAAAGCGGCAATTGGGTACTATATATATATATATATATATATATATATATATATATATATATATATATATATATATATATCCCAAGACCAACGAAATATACGTGGGAATGTCACAAGACAGCTTCAAACAAAGATTTTACGCAAACAATGAAACGTTCAGGAAGAAAGATAAAAAAGATGCTACAACTTTAGCGAGTAAAATATGGAAGCTAAAAGAACAAAATATACCATACAAGATGAAGTGGGAGATATTAGACCATCCCAAATGTTACATAAATGGTTCAAAAACTGTAATCTATGTGTGACGGAAAAATTCAGAATATTGGAGTGTTTAACATCAACAGACAACCACCTGAACAAAAAATCTTAAATCTTCAGGGCATGCCCACACAAGAAAGAATATTTACTAAACTCATGGATATGTGAAACTCATCTACCACCCTAGAATACAAACTTAAATAAGTTACAGGATTTTACCATCCGGAAATATTACATTTTCTCTATCAAATTTTTAGAATAAATTAATTTGATAAAAAAAAAAAAAATATAAAAAAATAAAATTATAAATAAAAAATAAAATTGTAGAATTTCTAGTGAAGACCACTATAAGATTAACTCGAAAAAAATCGTGGAAAATAACGTTTAAATGAAGAAAAATATGTATATACGAAAGAAATGTGCATAGACATATATATATATATATATATATATATATATATATATATATATTATATATTATATATATATTTTATTTATTTGTTTTCCACAGGAAAAAAAATCGTTTTTTTGTGAACAATCAAGGAGAGAGAACTTAATTTAAAATTAACAGCATCCTTAGTTTTAACCGTAAATAGTTTGTTTACCAACACACGAGACACATGAGATGAAGCATTCTGAAGAAGGCAATAGCCAGAAACCTTAGGTAAATACTCCCTAAAACCTCTGTATAAACAATTATATTTAATATATATATATATATATATATATATATATATCATATATATATATATATATATATATATATTATATATATATATTAGCTCTTTTGTGATGTGCTGCTTCGAGGATCTATTCAAGACAGAACGTAGCAATTTGTACAGTTCCCATTATACCTATATATAAATATATTATATATTATATATATTATATATATATATATATATATATGGGTGTAAATAGGGAAATAAATCTGACAGTATGTCGAAAAAAATAATCATAATTTTAATTTCAATAAGGCCATGATATTGGCTTATATACATAACACAAGATTATGACATATTTGAGGCCAGGGCTATCTCCCTTTTACCCTCGCTCATTACTCGGCTGGGATTTTCAGCATATCGTCCTTCCTATGTAAATTATTTCTAAATAAATATAAAACGCCTGAATTTAATTAATCCCATAATTGCTTACAGTCTCTTCTATAGATGGTTTCCTATTCCATTCTCTTAGTCACCCACTTGGCAGCTACTCCCACTATACTAAAATCAAACTACCCAATAATCCACCTGCATGTCCGAAATCATAATGTAGACCATCTATACATATATAAAGGGCAGTTGTGTATGTATGTATGTATGTATGTATGTATGTCCGGAGAAAACTCTGAAAATAAAACAATTAATGCAAAGTAAATATATATACACATTAAATATCGCCAAAGCTTGGTTTTTAAACGAAAATAGTGAAGATTTGATTTATATTCGGGAAGATAATTGAAAAATAAAATTTAATGATAACAGCATGGATTTTTTTTGCATTTAGTATTCTAAATAGGAGACATTAATTTTTTTTATTTTCAGAGTGTCTGGATCAGCGCAAGTTCTTTTTTACATAGGGATTTTAATCGAGCTCCCTGTCAGTATCCAATTCGCGATTAAAAAATAATGAATCTGTGAGACTACCTTTTTACCCCCCTACCCAAGCGACGCAGGGTAACCGTTTCTAGTAATAATAATAACTCAACATCGAATAAGGTTAGACAATTTAAACAACATAATGTCCCAACATTTACCCTAAATCTCTCTTACTATAGTTTGATGATACTACGAGGGTGATTAAAAAAATAATGACATTTTGTTTAGGACAGGTATAATAACCAATGTAGGAACATGTATAACACATTAAAATGAAGCTGGTCCTCTGTGGATCACATCCCTACTTCTCCGCAGAGTCACCGTTTCTGTCAATAGCAATGTTCCACCTTCAAATGAGAGCATCTATCCCTGCCCCGTGAAATTGTGTTGACTTCTTTGAGCCTCTTCGTCATTACAGATTTCACTTCCTCGTGACTGGAATAATATTTGCCTCAAACTATCATCTCCTCGGTCCTATGAAACATTATTCCATTATATTATATATATATATATATATATATATATATATATATATATATATATATGTGGTGTGTGTGTATGCGTGAGTGTGCGTGTTTATTCCAATATATATATGTATTATTCCAATATTATATATATATATATGCGCAGTTTGAATTAATATTGCCATTGACTAGATGATTTGCCATTTCCCGTTTGTGGCATGGGCTGGTGGCCCAGTGTGTTGAGTCCCCGCTCTTCACGCTGTGGTCCGCTGGTTCAATCTCTAGTGGCGGGTGATTGTGGTATGCTACTGTTGATGAAACCAAAGGAGGTCGAAACAGTTGTCCAGTGCTCCGGATGTCGCAAATGGTGTTTGCCGAGTTGTCTGGTCGTGGTAATATGATTCATTATCAATATATATATATATATATATATATGAATTAAACATTTTTTTGAAAAAACAAATGATGTTATTAGTTCGCTGACAGAATCTGTTTCGACCCTTTTAATAAAGTGGTCTTCTTCAAGAGCGAAATATTTATGATGGAGAGACGGAATAAGTTAAAACAGGAGGGGTACAAACGAACGTTCATGTTCAGAGCCGGAATTTCTTTGAATTTTGAAAATGCATATTCTGTGTTAAAAATAAAATAAATTTAAAAAAAAAAAATCAGAAGCATTATAATCCACAAGAAAACTCAAAAGAGTTTGTTGTAAAAATATATAAAAAATGTATAAGAAAGTATCAAAAATGTTCATGATTCCAGCCACAAAAAAGCAAGTTAAAAGTTTCAAGAATTTGTAGTTGTTGACAAATCCGTAGTGTTGTAGATCATATTAGCCTCGGGAGATGTAAAAATCCAGATATTTTGTTTTTTCAATAGACAATATGAAGTAAATGGAAGTTAATCCGACAGTATGAATTTAACATTTTTGAAAAAACAAATGATGTTAATAGTTTGCTGATAGAATCTGTTTCGACCGTTTTAATAGAGCAATCTTCATCAAGAGCAACCTATGAAGGAAAGACGGAATAAATAACCGTTAGAAGGAGGTACAAACGAACGCTGATTTTCGATGTTGGGATTTTAAAAAAATGCGTATTCTGTGTTAAAAATAAAATAAATTTTATTTTAAAAAATCAGAAGCATTATAATCCATAATAAAACTCAAAAGAGTTTGATTTAAAAATATATTAAAAAAAGTGTATAATAAGTATCAAAAATGTTCATGATATATTCCAACTACAAAAAGTAAGTTAAAAGTCCACAGCACAATTGAAGAAAGATGTAAAATTTCAGCACTTGATGAAGACCGCTCTATTAAAACGGCGAAACAGATTCTGTAAGCAAACTATTAACAACATTGAGGATTGCGTAGATGCGACAATCCGGGGACTCGAAGAATACACTAAAATAGTAAAGAAAGACGCGAATAGCGCAATCTTCATTACCTTGTTTGTTTTATCGAGAACTTTTCCCCTGCATTTCGTACATGTGTGTTTTAGAGGCCATTAGTAATAACACATACGTCTCGCGTAGACAAAGTATCTTAATCATTCTTTTCTTGGTTCATATTGTACCAACTAACATGTTAATTTCACAATTAGTTGCAATTTTCATGAATGGTGTCTTAGGCCAATCTTGTAAAGGAGGAACATTCTTGTAACAATACAGATGTTTTTTTTTTTCAGATATAATTGCAACATTCTTTGTTCGTAATTCTTATCAGCATTCGAGAGGTTTCAGATTATTCGTTGAGGTTTCAACTAAAATCATTCTATCTATCTATCTATCTATCTATCTATTCTATCTGTTTCTTTTTTTAATCTATCTATCTATCTATCTATCTATCTATCTATTTATCTATTCTTTCTATCTATTTCTGTTTGTTTGATTTTAAGGGGTCAAATAAAAACAAAACGACGGGTAACAAATGTAGAAAAATGTATTAACAGATAGTAGACAAATACAATAGAGAGATGTGGAAATTACGTCCGACGAACAGAGTTATTGGCATATCCGCATTGGCTTACTGCTAAGCCACAATTATCCCTGTTACTTATAGTAACCTGTCGGCGCATTCCATTAGTCTTATAGGGTGTATCACCTATAACACTATCTCAGTTTGTGCATTATCTATCTATCTATCTCAGTTTGTGCATTATCTATCTATCTATCTATCTAATTTTGTGCATTATCTATCTATCTATCTATCTCAGTTTCTCCATATATATGTATGTATGGATGTATGTATGTATCTATCTATCTATGTATGTATGTCTGTGTCTGTCAGTCTATCTCAATTTGTTCTATCAATCTAACATGAAAATGATTTCTTTTCATTCTGAATATAATTCTCTCTCTCTCTCTCTCTCTCTCTCTCTCTCTTCTCTCTCTTCTCTCTCTATCTATCTATCTATCTATCTATCATCTGTTTCTATCTATAACATACATTTCTTTTTCTCCCTCTTTCACATACACTTACGTTTCTTTTCTTTCAGTCTCATTATTGTACTCCCAAGTTAACCGATATAAAGCTATACCCCTAATTCCCACCCGGAACTAACAGCTACTCCTGCTTCCATACCCACCTTCTCTTTTTATTTTAAGTTCTTTACCGCTTCATACCATTCAACATTTCTTCGCAATCTACGCACTTTGATATTCTTATTTTAAATTATCTTTTTCACTCTCTTTCTCGTGTTTTTCCCCTAGTCTATTTCTCCTTCTTTTCCTTATTTCGTTCCGTTTTTTTTTTCTTTAGTCTTTAGTTTTGATCTTTCGGCTGTGCCAGAATGACTTTTAGATTATCCTGTTTCCTGAACGTGCCAAACACGGAGAAACAGCAACGGCAAAAATGGATGTCGCGCACAAGACGAAACGCACTCGCATAGAAACACGAAAACAAAAAAGTCTAAACGTACCCATACATAAACAAACTCTAGTTAGCGAGCTAGTCTTCTATATCAACGTTATAGAAGATACATATTACTGGGTAGTGATTTCGATACTCACTGGGTGCCATATACTTCTGCCTTTGTGCTAAATCTAATTATGCTTATACCTTTTTTTACAGGCGACTCGGTTGTTGTTGGCTTTATTGATTGATTTTAATGATATGTCTACCGATCTAGTGTTTTTTTAGGGACCATATTACCTTTAGGCACCCCTTTTTGATCTCGATTAAGAAAGGATATGTTTTTCATTTACACCGTCAATATCCGGTTGTTTGTTAGGGGTTAGAGTTAGGGGTTAGGGTTTAGGTTATAATTTTAAAAAATCTAAAAATCGTCTGTTGAAACAACCGGATATTGACGGCGTAAATGAAAAACATGTTCTTTCTTAATCGATATCAAAAAGGGGTGCCTAAAGGTCATATGGTCCGTTTTTTAGACCCAGAAGTGAGGGAATACCGTTCATTGTTTATTTAGATTTACATTTTTGTGTAGATTTAAAAATAAAGTTTTTTGCACAAAGTTATATGATATCAAGTATGCCTATTTAATACATGTAATTTGCACACATTTGTATGGTTTCCAATCTAATACTAATAATTATATGGCTTTAAATAATTATTCCTGTCTAATAATAGTCAATTGTTTGTATACAGTAATATTGTTTCAAATAACTAATAATAATCTTTTATAAACAATTGTTACATTTCATAGTATCATGAATTGTTGACAAACCCTGTAGCTGAATAAGGGGCCATTGGTTTTCAGATCAGAGAATGGAAAACTACCAGGACGGTTACGAATCCCCGCGTCACGTGATTTAGTTTAGATTTTAGTTTCAACCTGAGAATTGGAGCAGAGTAGACGTGCTCTACTGAGGTTGAATCTCACCGCGCGGAAGAACATGGGCAGAAATAAATCTTGATCAAGAAAATAAAAATCTTGTGAAGTGATTTAGTTTGTTTAGATTTTAGTTTCAACCTGAGAATTGGAGCAGAGAGCATCTGTCTCTCTCTTTCTCTGTTGAGGATGAATCTCACCGCGCAGTGAATACGAATGGGTTAAATAAATTTTGATCAAGGAAAAAATGACTTGTGGTTTAATTAATTGCATGACTAAAAAGTTTGCCCTTAGAAGAATCCCTTAGTAAGGAGACAGCTAGACGACAAGGTGACGGCAAAAGAAGTAGAACAAGAAACATGGTGACTAGAAATAATAAAGAAGAAATTTCCTTGTTTCTACATCTCTTGTTGTCTTTAATTCTTTCTTTTTGCATCTCTTTCTGTCTTTTTTTCTTGTTCTCTCTATTACACGATTTATGTGGTAGCATAAATTGTTGACAGACCCTGTAGCGAGAATTCAAGGGGGCCAAGTGGAAAAATACCAGGTCCGGTGGTAACCCTGACCCAAGAGGCGCGAATCTCGCACGTAACGTGATTTGAACAATTTAGATTTAGTTTTCAACCTCAGATTGAAGCAGAGAGCACGTGCATCTCTCTGCTGAGGTTGTTAACTCCCCCGCACGGAAGAATATGGGCTAGAGGAATAAATCTTTATCAAGGAAAAAAATGTCCTGTGGTTTAATTAATTGCATGACTAAAACGTTTGCCCTATAAGAATCCCTTAGTAAGGAGACAGCTAGACGACAAGGTGACGGCAAAAAAGTAGAACAGGAAACATGGTGACTAAAAGTAGTAAAGACGAAATGAAGTAACAAGTATGTCTCAACTAAATCTCTGTCTGTCTGTCTGTCTGTCTGTCTTCTATCACCCGAGTTTCCTCTCTCGATTATATACCCGATGCTGGGTATATATGGCTGTACAACGCAATTACAACTTCAAGTAAGTATTTTTAATACAGATATTTTACAGTTATATGGCATCAACTATTTCTAGCCAATACGAATAATTTTGAAACAGATCTATTCGACACATAGATGGAACTCTACGATTCCATATCAGAGTAGACCTGGGACTAATGGCAATGAAGGGGCACTCCACACTCCACAGATATCCAGAACGGAAGCCTTACCCTCAAATACAGTTCAGTGTCATACACAGAATCCCCTTTTTTGGAGGGTGAGTGGGGGTTCTTATCCCACTGCAAGGGATACAGACAACGTACTCTAAATCACACCGACCATCAGATATAGTTTATTGCCATACCAAGAACTCACTTTTTTTGGGGGGGGGTGAAGCAAACGTATTCTAAGCCCCATCGACAGGGCAGAGCATCGCTGTGGTTTAAAAAAAGACTGTTATTTACTCAATTTAGCTGAGTCAGTGACAGACTTGAGTGGTTTACAGTAACTGCTGATACAAAGTGGTCACCCATTTAAGTACTGAGCAGAATCATCGCTACTTAATTTTATTGTTCTGAAAGGAACCGGTATTTTTATCGTAATTTTATCGTAAGATCATTTTTACTGAGTTCGATTCTCACTGGGTGTCCATTTCTATGGACGAGGAAAAACTTAGTAAATCACTATAGAAACTACTGGTCTTGCTGACACATTCCTATGACATCTAGATATGTGCTTCTGCCTTAATTTTATTCACTTTCCAACAGTGTTTCCTGTCTATAATTTGACTTCATCCCAAAGGGTGTATTGTTTACTCCCTCCCCCCTCTCTCTCTCTCTCTCTCTCTTTCGATGATGTCTGCCATACATGACTTGTATTTTGTCATTGTTTACAACTATTTTATACTCATTGAGTCTAGCTTTGTTTCGTTTTTGTAATTATTTTCATATTCCTAATACTTGGTATTAAGGAAGATCTTTTGTCAAGTCTCCTCACACCAAGAACCAAGATAAGAATTAGTATGTAAAACTGAGCATAACGGAAGGAAATACGATATAAATGAATCGTACATACAAAAACATTTAACCTTTTATATACATAATATACATACTAATGTTATTAAACCCTTTTTATCATATGAGTGCTTGAAGGCGGTGGCTGAACGTCCACCAGTTTATTAATTCAACCAATTTATTAATGCACATGAAATTATTGAAAATTATTTCTACCACTTTATAAACCCAAACGAATGTAGGGTTCCTACAGTGGAGAACATGCACCGGTTCTCACTATAAATAGTGAGACACCGAGTGGAAAGGGAGGACTGTTCCCGTTAACGACAAGCTAGTCGTACATGTACCATTAATTGTAAATACACTTGTCTTATTTTACCCCATCTCGACTTGACTTCTTTTTACTGTTGGGACTAACATCACAACAATTTCCTATAAGTCTAACATAAACAAAGGGGAACCACTCTTGACTGATAAATTATTCATTTATTGATATACTAGGAAAAAAGAAGACTGAGTTAGGGTTAGGGTTTAGGGTTAGTTTAATGGGAAAATAAATAAATAATTTATCATTCATGAGTGGTTCCCCTTTGTTTATGTTAGACTTATAGGAAATAACCCAATATATACTAAAAAAAACTAGATTTGGCATCAAATATCCCAAAATGTTTGATATGCCATTAGATGAAATAAACAACCAACAACTAATCAATATGGTGTGCCATTCTTTCATCTTAACTTCAGTTGCTTTTCATTACAACAGGCTGACATTCTATGGCCACGAGTAGTAATATCTTGATTTTTTAATAATTAGACAAAGCATTGTCACATTCCTACTATTAGGGGTTTTCACTCCAACACTTAGGTAATACGGACCATATGACGTTTAGGCACCCCTTTTGCTTTACTGATTCATAAGTACATTTTTTGTTTGTTTGATTTGGTTTGTTTTACGTCATATCAACCTCAGTGGGTCATTTAATGCCAATAAAGTTTTGAAATAAATCAATTCTTAATGGATTATACAATTTTTTTTATAAGTACATGTTTCTATTTAACCCATAGATGAGACCCTAACAGGTACTACCACTCCGGGTCAGAATGGGCCAGGGAGCAACGGTCATGAAGGGGTGCTCCACATTCCTCAAACCTCCAAAACTAGAACCTCACTATCAGATAGAGTTTAATGTCATTCCCAGGACATGTAGACCCTCAGTCACCGCCTTCTAGCACCCAAATGATAAAAAAGGGTTGGGGCTTGCCATAAGGGTAAGAGGGTTGGGGAAATCATATAGGTGCTAGGGCTTGATGTGACCAGCCGATTGATCGGAGGGGGTCTCTCCGACCGCCCGTCTAGCCCAAGTAAAGGCCAAAGTGGAGTATTGCAAGTCAAGAACTGCTCATCCACTTGGGCTCTATTTTTAAGCATCACGGGTCGCCACCCACAGCCAACAGGTGGCCCCATTGGGGGAGTCTTACCCCTCTGCAGGGGTGTAGTCAGTGCATTCTAACTCCCCAGCCGACAGGGCGGGTACATTTTTTCATTTACACTGCCAACATCCGGTTGTTTGTTAGGGGTTAGGATTAGGGTTAGGGTTAGGGATTAGTTTTATAATTAAAAAAAAACTCCAGAAATCGTCTGTTAACAAACAACCGGATGTAGACGGTGTAAATGAAAAAAATATACTTATGAATCAGCAAGCAAAAGGGGTGCCTAAAGGTCATATGGTCAGGTAATAATAAAAATAAACCCAAGGAAAGATACCTCGTGTATAAGCATGCTGTAAAGTCAGAGATCATTTCGACATTGTATTGTAAACAGCCTCCTCCCACCGTCTAAAACCGTAGAAACACAATACCTTTAAAATCTGACAAATTGTCCTCATTGTTTACAAAGGTTTATTATCAATAGTTACTAGAAACCATATACCCCTGTCAGTGGGGCTTATTATACGCTTACTGTATTCCCTGTAAAGGGTACCCCTTCTAAAGAGATATCCTGGGTATGACATTAAACTACATTTGATGCTGAGGATCCAGTTCTAGAGATCAGAGCAATTTGGAGTATCCCTTCATTGCCATTACTCCCAGGTCCACCACGTAGTACATGTTAGGGTTCGATCTATAGATAAAAAATCCGTTTTGGAATTGATAGGACCGCGCCCAAAATAAAACCTCTAAAGAAATAACACAAAAACGTACAATGAACGATTCGCTTACATTTGAGCATAAAATAGACCTAGACAGGTTGACATGCCGTTAAAATCAACCAGTCAATCAATCAGTGAAATAAATATAATTACCTACAAAATGAAAGTGACTTTGACTTTAAATAACCCAACTATGGTTGACATACCAACCTGTATGTCCCATCGTGGAGTAATGGTTAGTTAGCTAGTCTCGCAGATCCATTACTACTGGATAACGTGTTCAGTCCTCGCTGGATGCCCTATACTTGCGACCTTGTGTCACATGCTAGCCGTGGCAAACAGATTGGGTAAAAAAAGGGCGTGCCCTCGTTGAGTAATAGTTAGCGAGCTAATCCGCACACCTATTGCTACTGAATAGCTAGTTCAATCCTCACCGGATGCATCATACTTGCGACTTGTGTCACATCCTAACCGTGACGAACAGGTTGGGTAAATGTATACCAGATAACCAACCAACCAACAGATAACCCAACCAACCTAACCAGATAACCAACCAACCTACCAGATAACCAACCAACCAACCAACCAACCAACCAATAACTAACCAACCAACCAACCAACCAACCTACCATATAACCAACCAGCCAACCAACCAACCAACAAGATAACCAACCACCAGATAACCAACCAACCAACCTACCAGATAACCAACC
>CM042147.1:75049064-75056564 GCA_023376005.1 Doryteuthis pealeii | reverse complement strand
TGAGGTGAAGCAATAAGAGGCACCCCCAACACGTGGAGAGGCGATGCTACCAAAGAAGAAGCAGTAACTTCGAATTAATGCCGTGCTCATAAAGTACTGATGTAACAATGCCATATTGATGAAGCGCCCAGATTACACATACCGCGACTATGTTACAGGTTTGAGGATGGATTGTTGCTTTATAAATTGTTCCCTGTGAATTGTTGGCGATGATTTGTTTTTGAGGAGCTGTTGGCTATGAATTCTTGCCTATGAATTGTTTGGGCGGAATTGATGCCTATGAATTGTTGGCGCTTGATTGTTGCCTATAAATTATTACTATGAAATGTTGCCCGGGAAGGAAGTTGTTGGGAAGGAATTGTGTTACATATTATGTGGTAGCATAAATTGTTGACGGACCCTGTAGCGAGAATTCAAGGGGACCAAGTGAAAAAACCCCAGGACCGTTGGTAACCTTGACCCCCAGAGGCACGAATCTCGCGCATCACGTGATTTAGTTAGTTAGAAAATCAGTTTCAACCTCAGATTGGAGCAGAGAGCACGTGTATCTCTTTGCTGGGTTGTTAACTCCCCGCGCGACAAATCAGAATGGGTTAAATAAATCTTGATCAAGAAAATAAAAGTCTTGTAAGTTGATTAATTGCATGATTAAAAACTTTAAAAGAAGCCCTTAGAAGAGACTAGACAACGTGCCGAACAAAAGAAAGAAGAGGAAACATAGCAACTGGTAGACGACAAGATGGCGATCATAGCAGAAGCAGTAAGGAAGAAATGATGTAACAAGTCTCTAGTCTGTCTCTGTCTGTCTGCCTGTCTCTCTCTCTCAATCACACAAGTTTTCTCTCTCGATTGTCTACCCGATGTTTTGGTATATATGACTATACAACAATTGTTGGCAATAGATTTTTACCTATAAATTGTTGGTGATGAATTTTCCGTAAACTACCGTTATGAATTATTGGTGATGGATAAGTATTAAAATTTGTGAATCCATTGTGGGCCTTATATTGCTGTAGAAAGAATCCTGGTCGTAAGAATCCTGGTGTTGAAAGAATCCTCGTTGATCCAAGTCCGAAGTAAGACTCCAATCGAGAGATAAGTCAGCTTATCAGATGAAATTTGTCATGAGACGAGATATTGCCTTTAAATGACGTTTCTTTAAAGCAGAAACCAATAAAGATTCATACATTTGTGAACAGTGAATTCAATGCGTTTAATCGTTTGGTGTTACGATTTGAATCAAAGGGAAGTAACTCGGGTAGATTGAAAAACTCGTAACATACTCGTATATCGTTATGTTGACCGACACGTATAAAAAGTGGGGATCAAAGTTTAGGCATCGGAGATGTATGCCGAAAAGAATGGTTCCTCTAATGAAAAATGTTGATATTATTAAAAGTAACGGTTACCTATTGCATAAGCATAACATCTATTATCTTTATGTAGATAAAATATGAATAATTTATTCATATATCTAGCTTTCTTGGAGAAGATTTGTCCAGTGAGTGACCCCAGAACAGTGCAATGACTTAAATGTTTTTGTCCTGCCAAAACCGAAAGTTGTTGCTCCTGTTTAGTAATAGAAGTGATAATTTTGTTTACAGCTTAAGATAAGCGCGCCACGTGATACGTACATATGTGGCTGAAATGAAAGGAAGCGCGTGGTATAATGGTTAAAGTCATGGGAAATGGACTCGTCGCCCCAAGTTCAAATCCTGGATGTGGTAATTGCATTTCACTTAGCGCTAATACCCTTGGGAAAGGTATGAATCCTACTCTCCCTCCAGCTATGGATAAATAGTAGGGAAGACTGGGCTCTTTAACCTTGGTTAGGCAACTGTCTAGGAGAAGGAAACCTCTGAATTCAAACCTGTTGAACCCCGCTTAAGAAATTGACCTTGTGTCACATCCTTCTCGTACGGAGGGGTTGGTAAATAAATATACCATAGATAAGCCCAACACGAGATACGTACATATTGGCGAAATGTTGTCTATCTTGGAGAAGATTTTTCCTGTGGTAATCACAGAACGGTGCAACGATCTTAAATGCTCTTTTATCCTGCCATCCATTGGCCAATTGGAAGCTGCGAGCGCTTGCTTGTTAAAGTCATAAATAGAAGCGACGATTTTTGCTAAAAACTTAGACCAAAAGTATTAATAATTTCCTATGAAATTTTGGGATTAATTGTGTGCTAAAATTATTTCCAATGTATTGTTTCCTGTGAATTTTCCGTGGACCACGTAAGCGTTGAACTAACAGGTTCAATTTCTTAAAGGAGGGAATTCAGAGGTTTCCTTCTCCTAGACCAGTTGCCTAACCAAGGTTAAAGAGCCCAGTCTTCCCTACTATTTATCCATAGCTGGAGGGAGAGTAGGATTCATACCTTTCAGGGTATTAGCGCTAAGTGAAATGCAATTACCACATCCAGGATTTGAACTTGGGGCGACGAGTCCATTTCCCATGACTTTAACCATTATATACCCGCGCTTCCTTTCATTTCAGCCACATATGTACGTATCACGTGGCGCGCTATTCTTAAGCTGTAAACAAAATTATCACTTCTATTACTAAACAGGAGCAACAACTTTCGGTTTTGCAGGAACAAAAACATTTAAGTCATTGGCACTGTTCTGGGTCACTCACTGGACAAATCTTCTCCAAGAAGCTAGATATATGAATAAATTATTCAATATTTACTACATAAAGATAATAGATGTTATGCTTATGCAATAGGTAACCGTTACTTTTAATAAATATCAACATTTTTCATTAGAGGAACCATTTCTTTCGGCATACATCTCCGATGCCTAAACTTTGATCCCACTTTTATACGTGTCGGTCAACATAACGTATACGAGTATGTTACGAGTTTTTCAATCTACCCGAGTTATTCCCTTGATTCAAATCGTAACACCCAAACGATTAAACGCATTGAATTCACTGTTCACAAATGTATGAATCTTTATTGGTTTCTGCTTTAAAGAAACGTCATTTTAAAGGCAATATCTCGTCTCATGACAAATTTCATCGATAAGCTGACTTATCTCTCGATTGGAGTCTTACTTCGGACTTGGATCAACGAGGATTCTCAAGATTCTTTACGACCAGGATTCTTTCTACAGCAATATAAGGCCCACAATGGATTCACAATTTTAATACTTATCCATCACCAATAATTCATAACGTAGTTTAACGGAAATTCATCACAACATTTTTGGTAAAAATTATTGCCAAACAATTGTTGTATAGTCATATATACCAAAACATCGGGTAGACAATCGAGAGAGAAACTTGTGTGATTGAGAGAGAGAGACAGGCAGACAGACAGAGACAGACTAGAGACTTGTACATCATTTTCCTTACTGCTTCTGCTATGATCGCCATCTTGTCGTCTACCAGTTGCTATGTTTCCTCTTCTTTCTTTTGTTCGGCACGTTGTCTAGTCTCTCTAAGGGCTTCTTTTAAAGTTTTTAATCATGCAATTAATCAACTTACAAGACTTTTATTTTCTTGATCAAGATTTATTTAACCCATTCTGATTTGTCGCGCGGGGAGTTAACAACCCCAGCAAAGAGATACACGTGCTCTCTGCTCCAATCTGAGGTTGAAACTGATTTTCTAACTAACTAAATCACGTGATGCGCGAGATTCGTGCCTCTGGGGGGTCAAGGTTACCAACGGTCCTGGGTTTTTTTCACTTGGTCCCCTTGAATTCTCGCTACAGGGTCCGTCAACAATTTATGCTACCACATAATATGTAACACAATTCCTTCCCAACAACTTCCTTCCCGGGCAACATTTCATAGTAATAATTTATAGCAACAATCAAGCGCCAACAATTCATAGGCATCAATTCCGCCCAAACAATTCATAGGCAAGAAATTCATAGCCACAAGCTCCTCAAAAACAAATCATCGCCAACAAATTCACAGGAACAATTTATAAAGCAACAATCCATCCTCAAACCTGTACATAGTCGCGGTATGTGTAATCTGGGCGCTTCATCAATATGGCATTGTTAACATCAGTACTTTATGAGCACGGCATTAATTCGAAGTTACTGCTTCTTTTGGTAGCATCGCCTCTCCACGTGTTGGGGTGCCTCTTATTGCTTCACCTCACTCTGCTACTTGCATTAACAACACAGAGACAGAACATTACCGTTAAAAGTAACGCTTTGACCCACAAGCTCGTAGGGACAGGAAGGGTAGAGACAGAAAGTCCATCTGCCCGATTGGGCAGCACGCTTTAACGAACTACCTCTTACCTTTTGTAAATGTAAATCCAGTTCCATATATATATATATATATATATATATATATATATATATATAGCCATCCTTTGGCCTAAAGCAAGAGCGCTTGTCCAGTGGAATTGGATCCCTGCTAAAGAGTCCCTCAATAATTAAACCTTTGATTCCTCTTTAAAGAGTTCTCAGTTACTGGTAAATAGTCCTTCGATAATGAATTCTTTGGTTCCTCTAGTAATCGTATAAATTCTCCTGAGCATTGGTAATCCTATGTCCGTCCTCAGTAAGCGTATTCGTAATTATGACCAGAGTGGGGGTTAAATAGTGTTCTTCCACGCAGTATGGTTAGTGATTGGCTGCAGGAACAACTCACGTGAACTTGGATAGTCTATAAATCCAGGTGGGAATTAGAGCACACCTTATATCCAAAATATTCCAACAATTATCTTATTGGTAAATTGAAATTAATATGCACAAGTTTCCGTTGTAACAAGAGCAATATATACTGCTAGTTATCATACCAAGGTTAAAGAGCCTTGTCTACGCTACTATCCACCCATAGCTGGAGGGACAATAGTTGGATGCAGATCTTTCCCAAGCGTATTAGCGCTATGTGAAATGCAAAACAGCGTCATTCAGGTTTTGAACTTGGTCACTGCGTCCATCGTTCTACTTAGATAGAAACATGGATATCATTATGGACCGCTGTTCCAATTGGAACCGAAAGAGAGAAAGAGTAAGATAAAAAGACATGTCTCTATATGTCTGTGTGTATTTGTGTGTTTGTAAGAATATGCAAGTATATATATATATATATATATATATATATATTATTAATGGACTTCTCTCGTCGATTTCGACGCATGAGTGTTCATTCAGTGAACAACCAATACAGTGTTTTGTTTATAGTGGTGAAGGCTTGTGTTGGACCATTCCGCACTTTTTGGCACAGTCGATAGGAAAGACTGGTGCACAAGGAATGCAACAAACCCAATCACGACTGACCTCAGGATTTTTGAATTCAGAGTTTTCCTTCTCCTAGACTGGTTACCTACCAATTTACCCATAGCTGGAGGGGGAATATATGGATTCATACCTTTCCAAGAGTATTATGTGCTATGTGAAATGCAAACGCCTTGTCTAGGATTTGAACTCGGGTCGACAGGTCCATTTTCCCACGACTCTAACCATTATGCACGCGCCTCCAAGTATATATATATATATATATATATATATATATATTATATATAATAATATTCTCTTCTCTCTATATATATATATATATATATATATATATATATTTTTTACATAAATATATATATATTTTACACACACACACACACACACACATATATTATATTATATATAAGTTCTCTCTCTCTCTCTTCTCTCTATATATATATATATAATATATATATATATATATATTATAATATATGTATATACATAAATATATATATATTTTACATACACACGCACACACACACACACACACATATATATATATATATATATATATATATATATAATAGAAGAGAGAGAGAGAGAGAGAGAGAGAGAGAGAGAACGCACGTATTGTGGTGTGTTTGCGTGTAACACGTGCGTTTTCTGCTCTCCCTTCTCTTTGTCAAAGTCATATGATTGGACTTCGTCATGCCATTTCAGCCGACATCTTGACGGCCCGACGTTTGCAGAGAAAGGTAATTACATGCGTCTCTAGCCACATCTCTACTTTCTTGTCTGTCAACTATCACGCTCTTATGACAAACCAAGGATATTCGATAACCAGTCAAAATTAAGCTTTCAAGACGCTGCAAGAATTCAAATAAGGGGTTGATAGAAGGTGAAAAAAAAGGAAAGAAGGGACAAAAGAGACAGAAAACAAGGTAGTTTGTTAAGATAATGGAAATATCATAGATTTTAGAACCTTGTAAATGTTAATCCTCTGAAGGACACTTTTTTAAGGACACTTTTTTCTCCATTTTTATATTCTTTTTTCTTTCTTCCTTCCTCCTTTCTTTCTTTCTTCTTTTCTTTCCTATCTTTCTTCTTATTTCGTTATTTCTTTCTTATTTTTTCTTCGTTCTTTATTTATTTATTTATTTATTGATTTCTTTCTTCCTCTTTTTTGCTTTCCCTTCTTCTTAATTTCTTCTTTCTTCTTCTATCTTCCTTTCTTTCTTTCTTTCTTTCCCTTTCCTTCTTTCTTTCTTTCTTTCTTTCTATCTCCTTTTTTCTTTCTTTCTTTCTTTCTTTCTTTCTTTCTTTCCTTCTTTCTTTCTTCTTCTGTCTTTCTTCTTTCTTTCTTTCTTAATCTTTCTCTCTGTTTTGTCTCTGATTACAGTAATCAACGACAACAAGACTAGCGAAATTGATTGAATTTATTGATTTTAACAACTGGATCTTCTGACTAATTTTTGTAATCAGGCAATACTGGTAGCCGCTTCTAGTTTCTTAATAAAAGAACACTTTCTTGATGAAAATTTGTATGTGAAATTGCTTTGACACAAGGAATATTTTAAATACATCTAATGAATGTACCTAACCTCCGCCACGGAAAGGATGTGACACAAGGTCATTTTAAGGGAATACAGCTGGTTTAAGTTCAGAACTGTTCTTTACAAGGATGGTTTTGGCATTAGATAACCCAAAAGGTTCATATGCTATTAAACAAGGAACCAAACTTTTTATTTCTAATATTGAATTATATTTAAAAATATCATCGCTTTGATTATTTTTCAACTGTAAGTAAAATTTATTTGAAATTTTCTTTAAAAAGGATTTCATTGTAGCTGGAGGAGGGACAAGTAAGTTTTTCCTTAATATATATTTTTTCCACTGCATACGTATGAAAAAAATTATATTATTAAAAGTAAAGTAAATTGGCGTCTTTCCACCAAGGCCCTTAAATAGTTAACCAAGGAGGGGAAAAAGGTTAGAAACAGTTTGGAATATCACAGATTTTGAACCTTGTAAATTTTTATCCTCTGAAGAACAATTTTTAGGGACTCTTTTTTTTTCTCATGTTATATCTTTCCTTTCTTCTCTTTCTTGCTCTTTCTTCTTTCTTCCTTCTTCTTTATTTCTTTCTTTTCCTTTCTTTTTCTTTCTTCTTTCATTCTTTCTTTCTTTTCTTTTTTTCTTCTTTCTTCCTTCTTCCTTCCCTTTCTTCCTTTCTTTTTTCTTTTCTTTCTTCTTTATTCTTTCTTTCTCCTTTCTTCTTCCTTCCTTTCCTTTCTTTCTTCTTACT
>CM042147.1:75021564-75044064 GCA_023376005.1 Doryteuthis pealeii | reverse complement strand
TGGTAGGTTAGTTGTTGGTTACTTTGGTTGTGGTTGGTTTGGTTGGTTATGCTGGTTGGTTGGTTTGTTGGTTGCTGGTTGGTTTGGTTGGTTGGTTGGTTATCTGGTTTGGCTGGTTGGTTGGTTGGTTGGTTGGTATCTGGTATACATTACCAACTGTTCGTCACGGTTAAGGATGTGACAGAAAAAATAAAAAAAAAAACAAGGTCGCAAGTATGATGCATCCGGTGAGGATGAACTTAGCTATTAGTAGCATAGTGTGGCGGGATTAGCTCGCTAACTATTACTCAACGAGGGCACGCCCTTTTTTACCGCAATCTGTTTTGCCACGGCTTAGCATGTCACAGTGTCGCCATAGTATAGGGCATCCAGCGAGGACTGATACACTTATCCAGTAGTAATGGAAGTCTGCGGAAGACTAGCTAACTACCATTACTCCACTGATGGGACATACAGGTTGGGTATGTCAACCATAGTTGGGTTATTTAAAGTCAAAGTCACTTCGATTTTGTAGGTAACTTATATTATTTCCATGATTGATTGACTGTTGATTTTACGGCATGTCAAACTGTCTAGGTCTATTTATGCTCAAATGTAAGCGATCGTTCATTGTACGTTTTTGTGTTATTTCTTTAAGGTTTTATTTTAGGGCGCGGTCCTAGTCAATTCAAAACGGATTTTTTTTATCTATAGAACCCCCCCCGGAAACCCTAACAATGTACTACGTGGGTGGACCTGGGAGTAATGGCAAAATGAAGGGATATCTCCAAATTGCTCTGATCTCTAGAAACTGATCTCAGCAATCAAAATGTGTTAATGTCATACCCAGGATATCTCTTTAGAAGGTACCCCTTTTACCAGGGAATACAGTAAGCGTATATAAGCCCACTGACAGGCGTATATGGTTTCTAGTACTATTGATAATAACCTTTGTAACAATGAGGACAATTGTCAGATTTTAAAGGTATTCGTGTTCTACGGTTTTAGACGGTGGGAGGAGGCTGTTTAAAGCAATACAATGTCGAAATGATCTCTGACTTTAACAGCATGCTTATACACGAGCTATCTTCCTTGGGTTATTTTATTATTACCTGACCATGATGACCTTGTAGGTGCACCTTTGCTTGCTGATTCATAAGTATATTTTTTCATTTACACCGTCTACATGCCGGTTGGTTTGTTAACAGACGATTCTGGAGTTTTTTTTTAAAATTATAAAACTAATCCCTAACCCGTAACCCTAATCCTAACCCCTAACAAACAATCCATTTACCGTGTTTAGTAAGAGACCCAAATCTACATTCTCAGTTAATGAAGATTTCTGTCTCTGTTATCCTTGTAATGTGCGTACTTTTAACTCGTTTAGACACATGCGCACTTCGATCCAACATCCAGCGAAGCGCGGGAAATACGTCGCACAAAGGAATAACACCGGCTTGTCGAATAATTACTCTGAAAGCAAACTAATCACGCAAGAGACCCCAAATGATGTGTTTTATTACTACTTATTAATCATTAGCCGATGCCTGCAAGAGGGAGGCTGCAAGGGCCGTCACGAGTCTGAATTCTCTTTTACAGGCGGATGTTTGGTGTAGGCAGCTAATTCGATGATTTCAGGATAATTCTATAGCTTGCAGGCATCGATGGGTGCCGATGAAAATGGCCGGCTATTGGCGACTGAGACTGGTGACAGTCATTAAACCCAGTTATTTGTTCTTTTTTTTCTTCTTTCTTTTTTTTCTTTCCTTTTTCTTTCATTCCCATCGCCCTCCTCGTTTCTATCAGCGCTTGAAGACATTAAAATGGCGGTCCTCGTCGTAGCGATACTAATTCTACCAGCAGTGTACTTCAGCGCTGTTAATTGCTTCCAATGATATAAACACTGGTCAAACATGTCTAAGATGTCGACTTGGGGTTACGCTGAAGCCGTATACGGAAAGAGAGAGAGAGAGAAGAGAGAGAGGAGAGAGAGAGAGAGAGAGAGAGAGAGAGAGAGAGAGAGAGAGAGAGTTTTATGTTGTTTCATCTCTCAGGGGGAAAAGCTAGAGTTGTTACATTTTTAAACCAAGCTGTAGGAAATGAATTAATGGGTTGTTTCGTTGTGCTTATTTGTTTATCTAATTGTTTATATGCCTCTTAATATTATTGAATTAAATCGTCGTATCCAAATGACGCAATAATACCGCAGTAAATGAATTGATTATAGCAAATTAACTGCTTTATTCAAAACAAACCGTGTTTACAACTTATCATATCGTCGTGTAATAAAAGTCACTAGAAGTGGAATATTAACCTACTCTAAACAAATCATAAAATCTAAGAAGTCCGTTTAGTGTAGAGGTTATGGGATCGGCCTGTCAGTTGGCAGTCCGGTTTCAAATCACGCACAGGGCGGTCTTCCGATCTATAGCTCTGCTGATGAGGCCTAATAGGCGAAATGTACATACAGAGATTGATTTTTCTCGATTTGTTTAGCCATACATTTAATAGGTATTCCCGCCTAATTCATTATTAATTAATTAATTTTCAAATTGGTACGACTCAATTAAGCAATTAATTATATATAATATATATTATATATATATATATATATATATATATATATGTGTGTATGTTGTGTGTGTGTGTGTGTGTGTGTGTAATTTAGTGAAATTTTGAAAAAACACAGGTTCAATAAAATGAGTGATATTTATTCAGCCAACGCCGCAGTGTTTCAATCTGTTTAGTTGATCTTCTTCAGGGCCTTTGTTGATATAAGGAAAGGTAAAATTTTTATCACAGGATAAATAGATGGCTGTTATTATCCTGTGATAAATTTTTTACCTTTCCTTATATCAACAAAGGCCTGAAGAAGATCAACTAACAGATTGAAACACTGCAGCGTTGGCTGAATAAATATCACTCATTTTATTTGAACCTGTGTTTCTTCAAATTTTTCACTATATTACATACCGTCGGATTCACTTCCATTTACTCTTCATTATATATATATATATATATATATATATATATATATACTCCTGTGGATACCAAGCACGTGAGTACGCCAGTGCGATTCGTCCTGCAAAGACAGTCGCGGTACTACTTCACTTTAAGACTAATACCCTTGGGAAAGTTATAAACCCTTTCACCCACTGCTATGCGCAGAATAGTGTCGCTACTATTCTTCTACAAGGATGGTTTTGGCATTAAGTAACCCAAAAATGTTTATATGCCATTAAACAAAGAAACCAAATTTCTATTTCTTAATATTGAACTATATTTAAATTATCATCGCTTTGATTATTTTTTAACCAAAAGCAAAATTTGATTTAAATTTTCGGACCATATGACCTTTAGCCCCACATTTTGATCTCCATTAAGAAATGACATGAAGTTGTTGCTCCTGTTTAGTAATAGAAGTGATAATTTTGTTTACAGCTTAAGATAAGCGCGCCACGTGATACGTACATATGTGGCTGAAATGAAAGGAAGCGCGTGGTATAATGGTTAAAGTCATGGGAAATGGACTCGTCGCCCCAAGTTCAAATCCTGGATGTGGTAATTGCATTTCACTTAGCGCTAATACCCTTGGGAAAGGTATGAATCCTACTCTCCCTCCAGCTATGGATAAATAGTAGGGAAGACTGGGCTCTTTAACCTTGGTTAGGCAACTGGTCTAGGAGAAGGAAACCTCTGAATTCAAACCTGTTGAACCCCGCTTAAGAAATTGACCTTGTGTCACATCCTTCTCGTACGGAGGGGTTGGTAAATAAATATACCATAAGATAAGCCCAACACGAGATACGTACATATGTGGCTGAAATGTGTTGTCTATCTTGGAGAAGATTTTTTCCTGTGGGTAATCACAGAACGGTGCAACGATCTTAAATGCTCTTTTATCCTGCCATTCCATTGGCCAATTTCTACCGGAAGCTGCGAGCGCTTGCTTGTTAAAGTCTATAAATAGAAGCGACGATTTTTGCTAAAAACTTAGACCAAAAGATAGTCCAATAATAATTTCCTATGAAATTTTTGGGATTAATTGTGTGCCTATAAATTATTTCCAATGTATTGTTTCCTGTGAATTTTCCGTAAACTAACATTATGAATTTTTTGGAAATGGATTGGGTATTCCTTTGTGCGACGTCTTTCATTAGTTTCAAATTATCCGATTTGTAAGCGTTGAACTAACAGGATTCTTACAAATATATATTTACCAACCCCTCCGCACGAGTAGGATGCGACACAAGGTCAATTTCTTAAGCGGAGTTTGAATAGGTTTGAATTCAGAGTTTTCCTTCTCCTAGACTGGTTACCTAGTCATGGTTAAAGAGTCCAGTCTGCCCTGCTATTTACCCATAGCTGGAGGGCGAATTGGATTCATACCTTTCGCAATGGTATTAGCGCTATGTGAAATGTCTACAGCTTCGTCCAGGAATTGAACTCGCGTTAACGAGTCCATTTCTTACTACTCTAACCATTAGACCACGCACCTCCAGTTGCAACTACAAATATGTGGACGATTATTATTACTTAAAAGCATATAACTGCTTGTAAAGAGAAAGACTGGTTATTTAAAATCCAACAAAGGATTTCGTACCGTAAAAAACAACCAACCAGCTAATCCCAACCACCATATCATAAACTCACTGAGGGCCGCCATCATGAACATATTGCAATTTTATAATTATACCTTTCTTTTTTTCTTTATATAATTTGTTCTCAGTTACCTTGCGTACAATGTACACACACATAAAGAAACGGATACACATCGATAAACAAGGTGAGATGAATATATATATATATATATATATATATATGTTATATATATGTATATATATGTATATATATATATATATATATATATATATGTATATATATATATATATATATATATATATATATATATATATATATATATATATATGGGAATAGAGTGTGTCGGAAAGATAGGAATAGATTGGAATAGATCGGTAGATAGATAGGAATAGAGTTATTCAGAAATATAGATAGGGAAATGATGTAGGTAGATAGATAGATATAGATAGAATAGATAGATATAGATAGATAGATAGATAGATAAAAATAGAGTAGGCCAGAAAGACAGATATGAGAAGATTGGGATCGATAGATATATAAGAAAAAATGAACCAGAAAGATAGATATGATCTGAGATATATAGATAGGTAGGTAGGTAGATAGATAGATAGATAGATAGATAGGAACAGAGTGGGTTTAGCATATTGATATGAACAGATAGATAGATAGATAGATAGATAAGAACAGTGGGTCGGAAAGATAGATATGAAAAGTTTGAGATAGATAAATAAATGGATAGATATATAAATAGATGAATAAATAGATAGTATATGAGAAAACAAATCAAAATAAGATATAGATAGAATTTGATAGATAGATAGATAGATAGATAGATAAAAATAGAGTAGGCCAGAAAGACAGATATGAAAAGATTGGGATCGACAAATATATAAGAAAAAAATGAGCCAGAAAGATAGATATGATCAAACTGAGATAGGTAGATAGATAGATAGATAGATAGATAGGAACATAGTGAGTTTAGCATACTTATATGAGCAGATAGATAGATAGATAGATAGATAAGAACAGTGGGTCGGAAAGATAGATATGAAAAGTTTGAGATAGATAGATACATAGATAAATGGATAGATATATGAATAGATGAATGAATAGATAGTATATGAGAATAAAACTAATCAAAATAAGAGAAAAAAGAAACCAAAAAATATATACAATTAAACGTATTAATATTTTGATAGATATACAATAAAAGTGCTCGTTGCACACGACACCATTCTCTCTAATTTCCTCGTTTTTTCTCTCTCTAAATAATACATCCATTTACCGTCGTTTAGTAAGAGACCCAAATCTACATTCTCAGTTAATGAAGATTTCTGTCTCTGTTATCCTTGTAATGTGCGTACTTTTAACTCGTTTAGACACATGCGCACTTCGATCCAACATCCAGCGAAGCGCGGGAAATACGTCGCACAAAGGAATAACACCGGCTTGTCGAATAATTACTCTGAAAGCAAACTAATCACGCAAGAGACCCCAAATGATGTGTTTTATTACTACTTATTAATCATTAGCCGATGCCTGCCAAGAGGGAGGCTGCAAGGGCCGTCACGAGTCTGAATTCTCTTTTACAGGCGGATGTTTGGTGTAGGCAGCTAATTCGATGATTTCAGGATAATTCTATAGCTTGCAGGCATCGATGGGTGCCGATGAAAATGGCCGGCTATTGGCGACTGAGACTGGTGACAAGTCATTAAACCCAGTTATTTGTTCTTTTTTTTTCTTCTTTCTTTTTTTTCTTTCCTTTTTCTTTCATTCCCATCGCCCTCCTCGTTTCTTATCAGCGCTTGAAGACATTAAAATGGCGGTCCTCGTCGTAGCGATACTAATTCTACCAGCAGTGTACTTCAGCGCTGTTAATTGCTTCCAATGATATAAACACTGGTCAAACATGTCTAAGATGTCGACTTGGGGTTACGCTGAAGCCGTATACGGAAAGAGAGAGAGAGAGAGAGAGAGAGAGAGAGAGAGAGAGAGAGAGAGAGAGAGTTTTATGTTGTTTCATCTCTCAGGGGGAAAAGCTAGAGTTGTTACATTTTTAAAACCAAGCTGTAGGAAATGAATTAATGGGTTGTTTCGTTGTGCTTATTTGTTTATCTAATTGTTTATATGCCTCTTAATATTATTGAATTAAATCGTCGTATCCAAATGACGCAATAATACCGCAGTAAATGAATTAGATTATAGCAAATTAACTGCTTTATTCAAAACAAACCGTGTTTACAACTTATCATATCGTCGTGTAATAAAAGTCACTAGAAGTGGAATATTAACCTACTCTAAACAAATCATAAAATCTAAGAAGTCCGTTTAGTGTAGAGGTTATGGGATCGGCCTGTCAGCTTGGCAGTCCGGTTTCAAATCACGCACAGGGCGGTCTTCCGATCTATAGCTCTGCTGATGAGGCCTAATAGGCCGAAATGTACATACAGAGATTGATTTTTCTCGATTTGTTTAGCCATACATTTAATAGGTATTCCCGCCTAATTCATTATTAATTAATTAATTTTCAAAATTAGGTACGACTCCAATTAAGCAATTATATATATATATATATATATATATATATATATATATATATATATATATATGTGTGTATGTGTGTGTGTGTGTGTGTGTGTGTGTAATATAGTGAAAAATTTGAAAAAACACAGGTTCAAATAAAATGAGTGATATTTATTCAGCCAACGCCGCAGTGTTTCAATCTGTTTAGTTGATCTTCTTCAGGGCCTTTGTTGATATAAGGAAAGGTAAAATTTTTATCACAGGATAATAAGATGGCTGTTATTATCCTGTGATAAATTTTTTACCTTTCCTTATATCAACAAAGGCCCTGAAGAAGATCAACTAAACAGATTGAAACACTGCAGCGTTGGCTGAATAAATATCACTCATTTTATTTGAACCTGTGTTTCTTCAAATTTTTCACTATATTACATACCGTCGGATTCACTTCCATTTTACTCTTCATATATATATATATATATATATATATATATATATATACTCCTGTGGATACCAGCACGTGAGTACGCCAGTGCGATTCGTCCTGCAAAGACAGTCGCGGTACTACTTCACTTTAAGACTAATACCCTTGGGAAAGTTATAAACCCTTTCACCCCACTGCTATGCGCAGAATAGTGTCGCTACTATTCTTCTACAAGGATGGTTTTGGCATTAAGTAACCCAAAAATGTTTATATGCCATTAAACAAAGAAACCAAATTTCTATTTCTTAATATTGAACTATATTTAAAATTATCATCGCTTTGATTATTTTTTAACCAAAAGCAAAATTTGATTTAAATTTTCGGACCATATGACCTTTAGGCCCCACATTTTGATCTCCATTAAGAAATGACATGTTTTTCATTTACACCGTCAATGTCCGGTTGTTTTAACAGACGATTTTTAGATTTTTTAAAATTATAAAACTAACCCCTAACCCTTACCCCTAACAAACAGCCGGATATTGACGATGTAAATGAAAAACATCTTTCTTAATCGAGATCAAAAAGGGTTGCCTAATATGGTCCAAATTTTCTTTAAAAAGGATTTCATAGGAGCTGGAGAGGGGAGTTCAAGTAAGTTTTTGTCAAAAAATTCCATATTTCTTTCCTCGGTAAAATATTTTCCACTATATATTTAAGAAAAAATATATTAATTTAGATAATTCAAAGTTAGTTTATGGCATATTTTATGAAGCCAGAATATCCAATTGTTAACATTTGTGTCTTATTATTTACTGTTAACTAAAAATCAATGTGAACATCCTCTACGTGTGCTAATTCCACAATTTTGCCAAGAGTATGTGAAGTAAAACAAAAACAGAATACATGATCAAAGATGCTGATAGCTTTTTGATTCAATGCGTCCTGGGACGCACAGATTTGATTTGAGTGAGTCCCCGGTAAATTTGCTGGGTCCCAGCACAAGTTTCTTTATAAATTGCACAGTTTTTAGCTATGAACAACTAAAGCCGTCTAACCCCAACCTTGTACCTCATAAAGTGTAATTCGTTTCCAAGAAAATATTGAAATGTACTTATAGTTAACTGGAAATGGTGGGAGAAGGAAAAACCCACTGGGACGCATAGATACGATTTTTCTGCGTCCTTTTAGATTTTTCTGCGTCCTTTTAGATTTTTCTGCGTCCTTTAGATTTTTCTGCGTCCTTTGAGGCAGGACGCGTACCAATCAGCATATCTGCATGATTATATACAATGGATGAGACAATAATAAGAAAAGTTCTAGAAGTAAGGACTCTTTTTTTTATTTAAGTATAAACAGGACATTTTTGTTTTTAGCAAAATTCTATTTTGCTTCCTTATATTTTTCATTTAATATTGGACTATTTTCAAAACTATCAACTATTAAATTCAATTAAATATAAGAATTTCTTTAGATTTTTTCTTACATTTTTTTACTGGACAGCCGATTAGTTCAATTAGACAGTCATATTAGTAAAATGATATTGGTGAGTTAAATTCCTTGAACATATCGATTTTTAATGAGCAGAGAAGATGTGAATGAATTGGTGATAGGAAAAATTGATTGGTTGTAGGAAAAGGCAAAGATGTAGTGAAAGGGAAAATTTAAAAGATACAAAACAACGACAAAACAAACAACAACAAACAACAACAACAACAAACAAAAGACGCAAAAAGGGTTGGGGTTTGCTGTAAAGGTAATTTGGTCGGGACAATCATGTAGCTGCTAGGGCTTGACGTGATCAGCCGATTGATCGGACGGGGCATTTCCGACCGACCGTCTAGCCTAAGTAAGAGCCAAAGTGTAGTGTTGCAAGCCATAGTCTGTACAGCATCCAGGATTTCGTCTTTAAGCATAGGTTGTCACCCACGGCCAGCATTGGATGGATTCTACCCCTCTACAAAAGTGCAGTCAGAATATTTTACTGCCCCAACCAACAGGGTGGTCATCTTTGTCTCTGACAACTTTCGTCGAGCCCCTCAATGCAGCATATACAATTCAAACTTTTAAATTATTCAGCAGATAAATTTATATGTTACATTATGGAGCCTCGACGAAAGTTGCCAGAGGAAAAGATAACCGCCCTGCCGGCTGGAGCAGTAGAATACACCGACCGCACCTTTGCAGTTGGGTAAATTCCCTCCAATGGGACCACCTGTTGGTCGTGGGTAACGAGCAGTGATGCTTAAGGATGGAATCCTGGTGGCTGAGCAGTCTATGACTTGCAACACTTTACTTTGGCACTTATTTAGGCTAGACGGATGTTAGGAGAGGCCCCTTCGATCAATCGATTAGTTTCGTCAAGCTCTAGTACCTAAATAATTACCCTATTACCCTTATGGCAAATCCCAACACTTTTATCATATATGTGCTAGAAGGCGGTGGCTGCGGGTCTTAGTGTCCAGAATATGACGTTAAACTGCATCTAGTGATTAAGTTCCAATTCGGAAGCCATTACTCCCAGATTCACTCTAACCTGGAGTGGTATCACCTGTTAGGATCCTATTCATGGGTTAAATAGAAAAAAAAAGTTTTAAAAATTGTTTTTAAAAAATGGGTTTAAAAATTGAATACCATCATGAATGGATAAAACAAAACGTCTTCGATATTTGCTTGACATGCCTTAAATCAACCAACCAACCAACCAACCAACCAACCAGCCAACCAACCAACCTACATAGAGATGAAGAGATCACAACGAGCACACAGGAAAGTGAAAAAGTCAGACACGTGGTCGAAGAAAATATACCACTGACTTTAGTATTGTCTTTCAACATCCTACGAACCGGTCTTAAAAACAGGAAGGCATAAAGTGGTATTTTCGAGTCAATGAAGGAATTAATAGATCGAAAATTTCAAACGTAAACCATATATGGTAGCAGGTACTACAACTCCGAGTATGAGTAGACCAGGGAATAATGGCAATGACGGGCTACTCCATATTCCCCAAAGAACCGGAACCACACACAACCGCATGTAGTTTAGTGTCATACTCAGGATACTCCTTTTGCGTGTGTGGGGCCTTTCTCCTCTGCAAAGGGTGCAGTCAGCGTTTTCTAGGCCCCACCGACAGTGAGTAATTTATGGCAAACCAAATACTCAGAAAGGACCCATTCTACCAACAGAAATCTTCTATATATATATATATATATATATATATATATATATATATATATATATATATATATATATATAAAGGACAGTTGGGGTGTATGTGTGTATATATGTATGTCCGGAGGAAACTACAAAAATAAAACAATTAATGACAAAGTAAATATATATATATACACATTTACTATCACCAGAGCTCTTTTTGTACGAAAATAATGAAGATTTTATTTATATTCGTGAAGATATTCAAAAATTAGAATTAGAATAGTAAGAGAAGGGAAAATCATTGGTGGCGTTTGTGATTAAAACATAAACAAATCAATTATGAAAGACCGAAACAATGGATCTATGAAACTAACTTTTTAAATCCCCTCTCTACCCAGGCAATGCCGGGTAGCCGCTTCTAATTTCTAATAAAAGTAACACAACTTTTTTGATGAAAATCTGTATGTGAAATTCTTTGACCACAAGGAATATTTTAAATACATTAAAGGATGTGACACAAGGAATATTTTAAATACATTAAAGGATGTGACAGAAGGTCATTTTAAGAGGAGTACAGCCGGTTTGAGTTCAGAAAATAGTGCCACTGCTGTTCTTCTACAAGGATGGTTTTGGCATTAGATAACCCACAAAGGTTCATATGCTATTAAACAAAGAAACCAAACTTTTATTTCTTAATATTGAATTATATTTAAAATTATCATCGCTTTGATTATTTTTCTACTAAAAGTAAAATTTAATTTGAATTTTCTTTAAAAAGGATTTCATAGAAGCTGAAGGAGGGACAAGTAAGTTTTTCCTTAATATAATATTTTCCACTGTATACGTATGAAAAAAATTATATTATTAAAAGTAAAGTAAATTGGGGCGTTTCCACCAAGGCCCTTAAATAGTTAACAAAGGAGGGGAAAAAGATAGAAACAGTTTGTTACGATGTAATGGAAATATCACAGATTTTAGAACCTTGTAAAATTTTCATCCTCTGAAGAACAATTTTTAAGGACTCTTTTTTTTTTCTCCATGTTATATTCTTTCTTTCTTTCTTTCTTTCTTTCTTAATTTTCTCTCATGCTTTGTCTCTGATAGCGATTACAGTTCATCTATGAGAACAAAAGTAGAGAAATTGATTGATTGCTTTATCTATGTAATTTAACGGAATGTCAACCTGTCAAGGCTTATTTTATGCCTGAGAGTTTGGGAATCGTGTACATTGTAAGTTTATATTTACATTTTTTGCGTAGTGTGTTCAACAAAATATGCATAAAAGAAAAAATACTGCCAAAATATACCTATATATTGTGATTGTTGTGGCCATTTTTAGGCTGCAGTTGAGAGCACTTTACAGCGGAGATCCCTTATGGCATTAAGTTTGATCCGTTTTGAGTGGAATCCTATGATCCTTGTGTTTTTCAGTGTTAAGCAGAATCCTTGTTTGTTGTTCCGTGTATCTTGAATCCTATGATCCTTGTGTTTTACAGCGGTAAGCAGATCCTTGTTTGTTGTTCCGTGTATCTTGAATCCTATGATCCTTGTGTTTTACAGCGGTAAGCAGAATCCTTGTTTGTTGTTCCGTGTATCTTGAATCCTATGATCCTTGTGTTTTACAGCGGTAAGCAGAATCCTTGTTTGTTGTTCCGTGTATCTTGAATCCTATGATCCTTGTGTTTTTACAGCGGTAAGCAGAATCCTTGTTTGTTGTTCCGTGTATCTTGAATCCTATGATCCTTGTGTTTTACAGCGGTAAGCAGAATCCTTGTTTGTTGTTCCGTGTATCTTGAATCCTATGATCCTTGTGTTTTACAGCGGTAAGCAGAATCCTTGTTTGTTGTTCCGTGTATCTTGAATCCTATGATCCTTGTGTTTTACAGCGGTAAGCAGAATCCTTGTTTGTTGGTCCGTTAGTCTGTTCGTCCGTGTTAAGTACGAACATATTTACAAAACCCCTTCGCGCGAGCAAAATGTGATACAAGGTAAATTTCTTAAGTAGAGTTTTAACAGGTTTGAATTCAGAGTTTTCCTTCTCCTAGACCGGTTGCTTAACCAAGGTTAAAGAGCCCAGTCTGCCCTACTATTAGCACATGGCTAGAGGGGGAGTAGGATTTATATCTTTCCCAAAGATATTAGCGCTAAGTGAAATACAATTACCACGTCCAGGATTTGAACTCGGGGCGACGAGTCCATTTCCCATGACTTTAACCATTACCCCACGCGCTTCCTCTCTCTATATAAAGGTATCCCATCGTGGTGTAAGCTATATACAATCATTTAGGGATGTACGTCGTGTAGTGGTTACCGTCGTAGGAAATGGACACGGTGGGGTGATTTCAAATTCTAGACGGGAAAGGTATGAATACCATTACTCTCCCTCTTGTTATGGGTATATAGTAGGGCACATTGGACTCTTTAATGTTCGTTAGGCAACCAGTCTAGGAGAAGGAAAACTATTGATCCAAATCTGTTAAACTCCGCTTAAGAAATTGACCTTGTGTCACGCCTTACTAGTGCGGAGGGGTTGGTAAACATGCATATACAAACATTTTTTTTTTACTGTAACACACTCGGGTTATTCGTCTACAACAAGGAGGAACAGCGCAAATCGGAAATAACAAAAGTCAAACTGTGAGATTCAAACATTTGCTCCCCTTGCCGCGTGGTGTAATGGTGTAGAGTCGTAGGAAATGGACTCGTTGACCCGAGTTCAAATCTTGGACGAAACTGCATTTCACATAGTGCTAATGCCCTTGGGGAAATTATGAGTTCAATTACTCTCCATCGAGTTATGACTGAATAGTAAGGCAGACTGGGCTCTTTAACCTTGGTTAGTGTTGTGATGTTAGTCCCAACAGTAAAAAGAAGTCAAGTCGAGATGGGGTAAAATAAGACAAGTGTATTTACAATTAATGGTACATGTACGACTAGCTTGTCGTTAACGGGAACAGTGCTACCTTTCCACTCGGTGTCTCACTATTTATAGTGAGAACGGGTGCATGTTCTCCACTGTAGGAACGGCCGTTACAACAGTTAGGTAACTGGTCTATGATAAAGAAAATTCTGAATTTAAACCTGTTAAACTCCGCTTAAGAAATTGACCTTGTGTCACGTTTTACTCGTGCGGAGGGGTTGGTAAACCTGTATATTCAAGCATTTCCAAAGATTTTTGAATAAATTTTGAACGTTTCGAGAGACTTAGCATTAAAACATTAAATCCTAACATCCTGAAAGACAATGGGAAGTTTTTTTTTTTTTTTTAAAATAATTTTCTTCTTAAACTGAAATATCATTTTTTTTAATGAATATTCTTTTTACAAATCTTGAATATCTAATCACGTGAAAAATAGGACAGGTCTGAAATAATCAATACTTGCCGCTTTCCTTTTACATTATTATTATTATTATTATTATTATTATTATTATTATTATTATTATTATTATTATTATCATCTTTTCAAATGTGGATTTTGCGCGATATGACAGGTTTCAAGTAATAACCAGCCGTTCAACAGTTCAAGTGAGACGGAAAGTGATTAAGGGAGGCGTTCTGACATTCACCGGTAATTTTCTTCGCTAATTGAGGCGAAAAGAAAAAAAATTAAATATTTTTGGAATGTGGAAAATGAGCAAATTTCGAAGTTGTTTGTTAATTTGAAGAACTGGAGGGAAGAAGATAATTTCTGGAGGGAGGAAATAATTTGCGTTGACGAACTGGAAATCCTGTGGGGTTAATGAAAATCATGCTGCAGGAAAAATACATTATTCTATCTATCAAACTATCTATCTATTCTGTTCTATTCTATTCTCTTATTCCTGTTGATTTCTCTCTCCCATATATATATATATATATATATATATATATATATATATATATATATATATAGTATGTATATCAGTTCATATCTATCTTTCTGTTCCACTTTCTTACTATCTATTTCATTCTATATCTGTCTGTCTGTCTCTCTCTCTCTATATATATATATGTTCATACTTATCTTTATGCCTAATCTGTTACTACCTAATCTATCTATCTATTTCAGTGTATATCTATCTATCTATATGTCTGTCTTCTGTCTGTCTGTCTTTCTGTCTCCCCTCTATCTCACCCTCTCTCTCTTTCTTTATATATATATATATATATATATATAATATATATATATATATATATTATATTCACACCTACCTTTATACCCACTCTGTTTCTACCTATCTATCTATCTGTTGACTATTTTGGAGATATAAGGTGTGTGCTAGACGCCCGGTCCTACTTATAGACTCGACGAGAACTATGTGATCAAACTCTTGGCCAATCACTGGCAGTACTCTGCTGCTGATACAATACTTAAACTGACCATACTGGCCATAACTACGTTGACACTCTTTGACTACGGACATAGGATTGAAACACTGGACCTTTAACAATACGCAAATAGGACTTATACGCTTACCAAAGGATTCCATAACTCAGGACTTACTGTAAACCCTTTTTCAACTGGCCAAGGACGGCATTTAAAAACTTTACAGGTTACGGACCAAGGTATGCTCGGATCTTCTTCAATGGCGATGAGTCGAGTTACGAAATTTGGGAGACAAAGTTCCATGGATATCTGAGAACCCTTCAGTTGCATGACATAATCGATGCACCATCGGAACAACCGGAGAACCCAATTTTCGTGGACAAAAATGCAACAATATATGCAGAATTAATCCAGTGCATGGATGACAGGAGTCTCTCACTCGTAATGCGCGAAGCGAGAGATGATGGCAGAAGGGCAATGGAGATATTAAGGACTCACTACTTGTCGAAAGACAAGCCTGGAATTGTAGGGCTATATCGCCAATTAAGTTCGTTGAATAGAACAGATTAAGAATCGATCACTGATTACATAATACAAACTGAGAGCATTGCAAGCTCATTAAGGGAGTCCGGGGAGATTGTTAGTGATGGCTTATTAATCTCTATGGTATTGAAGGGCTTGCCCTCAAATTTCAAACCCTTTGCGACAGTAATAACCCAAAGGGATAAGCCTATGACGTTCACGGAATTCAAAGTTAGTCTGCGTAGTTATGAAGAAACAGAAAGTATGTACTCTGGGGAATCCGAACATGGAACTATACAACTGAAGACCCAATTTAAAAAGGGTAAAACATCCAATCCCCGCTATGAGGGCAGATCAACTAGATATACCAACTACCAGAATTATCAGGACAGACATTGGAAGAGTAACAATAAGTCGCCAATAAAAACAAAAGGATTTTCACAGATGTATGGTGAAGATTATCTTGATACCTTTTCTCCAATGACTAACCTAACCTCTATACGAGTTATAATTCAGTTGGCAGTCCAATATAACTTTCGAATACACCATCTAGATGTCAAAAGTGCCTATTTAAATCCTCCATTAGACTTTGACATATACATATATCCCCCAGAAGGTTTTGAAAAGGAAAATAAAAATTGTGTATTGAAACTTAAAAAGGCCCTGTATGGTTTGAAACAAAGTGGGCGTTCCTGGAATAACACTTTTCATAATTACCTGATTGACCAGGATTTTAAACCGTCTAGTATAGACCCTTGTTTGTATACCAAGGAAATTAACAAAGAAATAGTAATAATTTCATTATTATGGGTGGATGATATACTAATTGCTTCAAAAACAGAAGCTGATTTAATAAAAATTAAAGACAGCTCAAGTTCAAAATTCATAATGACCGACCTGGGAAGGCTGTCTTGGTTTTTAGGGATACAATTTGAACATAGTGAAAATACTATTAGAATGAATCAATCTAGATATATTGAAAGATTGGTCAAATTTATTATAACCGATTGTAAACCACGTCATACTCCATGTGAAATGGATATAAATAAAATTTTTGATAATGAAAATTAATTAATTGATAATAAGCTCTACCGTGAAATTATTGGTTCTTTAATTTATATCATGATGGCTACTCGGCCAGATATATCGTATATAGTTTCAAAATTATCTCAGTATTTGGATAAACTTACACCAATCCATTTAACAAGGGCAAGGCATGTTTTGCGACATTTGAAAGACTCAATAAGTCAGTCGCTAGTATTTAAAAAATCGACTGAACCCTTAAAATTACGGAGATTTTGTGATGCCGACTGGGCAGGTTCAAGTGACCGAAAAAGTATATCAGGATACTGTTTTAAATTATCGGATGAAAGCTCGATTATTTCTTGGAAATCTAAAAAACAACCAGTTGTTTCTTTGTCAACGTGTGAAGCCGAATTTGTCAGTCTAGCATCGGCAAGTCAAGAAGCACCTATTTAAAGACATTACTTAAAAGTGTCGTAGAACCAGGGGTCCTTAATAACTCTGTAACTATTTATTGTGATAATAAATCGAGCATATTACTGGCAAAAAAAAACCATAATACACCAGCGATCAAAACATATTGATATAAAATATCAATTTATAAGGGATGAAATCAAAAAGGGGTCAATACTCTTGCCGTATATAGAATCGGAAAAGAATATTGCGGATCTGTTCACAAAACCATGGAATAAGATAAAACTTTTAAGGTAATTTATTCTTATCTATCTATATATGTATCTATCTATCTATTCAAACCACTCAGTCTGTCTATGTTATATTCTGTTTTGTTATTTGTTATTTTTTTAATTTTCATTTTTTCCTATGCTATCTCTCAATCTATCTATCTTAATCTGTTTATATCTCTCTTTCTGGACCACTTTGTTCCTATCTATTTCTCTATCTTTCTCTGTTCATATGTATGTATGTATCTATCTATCTATCTGTCATCTATCTATCTTTCATTATTATCGATGAAAACCATGCTGCAGGAAAAATACATTATTCTATCTATCAAACTATCTATTTTATTCTATCTATTTCTGTTCATTTCTCTCTCTCTCTCTCTCTCTCTCTCTCTCTCTCTCTCTCCATATATATATATATATATATATATATATATATATATATATATATGATAAGTGAGGTAGTTTAGTGCAAAGGAGGAGAACATGGTAGGGAAGAAATTAGGTCATATATATATATATATATATATATATATATATATATTATGTGTGTGTGTGTGTGTGTGTGTGTGTTTTGTGTGTGTGTGTGTGTGTGTGTGTGTGTGTATGTGTGTGTGTGAATATTAAAATGACTAACCTGTATCAAAATTAGAATAAGACAGATTTGGTAGGTATGATAGATTCTGATTGGCTGACGAGCCTAAAATAAAAGAAGGTGAATAGAAAACTAAACTGTCTGATGATTGTGACAAGATTTGCTAAGAATTGAAGTAACATGTACCTCTCCATTTTTATTTAATAGTTGAATATTCAGGCTTCATAAAATATAGGTTGAAAGAATAAGATTTAATAATTTAAATTAATGGTATAATTTTTTATAATATGTTAAGAATCAGGATGTTCAGTGATTATTAGAAAAATGTTTTGCGTCTTATCTATATAAAAAAAAACCCCAAAAACTCAAAGTGAACGTCGTCTAAGTATGATATTTCCATAATTTTTAGTCCTTTAAGCAATTTTTTTAATTTGTTTTTAATTCGATTTTAATAAGTTAGCTCTGTCCTTTAATTTTTAAAAATATTGCTAATTTTTTAATAAATTTGTTAAAATATTGCTAGTAATTACAAACAAAAAATTAGGCCTTCTATTATCTCTCTCCTTCTCTCTCTCTCTCTCGCTCTGTATAATATATATATATATATATATATATATATATATATATATATATATATATATATATATATATATATATATACGATTCATGTATTGAAAAGAAATGTCATTAAAGTTTTTAAAACGAATCTACATCAAGGTTAAACATTTATACGAGAAAAATTATCCTAGAAAAGATACAAGGTTATAATTTGTAAACTAATCTATTTATCTATCTCTCTCTCTCTATCTCTCTCTCTCTCTCTCTCTCTATATATATATATATATATATATATATATATATATTTAAAAGAAATGTCCTGGTTTTTCTAAAAACTTTACTCCACATTAAAGTGCATTAATACTGCAAACATTTAAACGTGAAGAAATCCAGTTATCCTAGAAAATCTAAAAGGTTACAGTTAATAAACTAATCAAGACGACACTGATTATATCAACAGCATCACCTGCCAATGAATGGTGAACCCACCGATCGATACATTCCAAAGAAAACAAGAAAGCAAGGAAGAAGAAAACAGCAGCCTTTTAGGAAATATTATTATTTGAAAGAAGGCAATGCAAGCCAATAATGTTGACTCTTTTTTTTTATTGTAACACACTCGGATTATTCGTCTACAACAAGGAGGAACAGCGCAAATCGGAAATAACAAAAGTCAAACTGTGAGATTCAAACATATACTCCCCTTGTCGCGTGGTGTAATGGTGTTGAGTCGTAGGAAATGGACTCGTTGACCCGAGTTCAAATCTTGGACGGAACTGCATTTCACATAGTGCTAATACTCTTGGTATAATTATGAATTCAATTACTCGTTATGACTGAATAGTAAGGCAGACTGGGCTCTTTAATCTTGGTTAGGTAACCAGTCTAGGAGAAGGAAAACTCTGAATTCAAGCCTGTTGAAACTCCGCTTGAGAAATTAACCTTGTGCCTGATCCTGCTTGTGCGGAGGGATTGGTATATATATATATATATATATATATATATATATATATTCCCCCTTGCCCCGGAAAACGCAGCAGCTGCTCTAACCAACTGAGCTATGAAAAGATATTGGTTGTCATTCACTAAGTTTAACTTAATTTAGTTTAGCCCAAGGTCAAAAATGTAGGGGCATCAGTGAGAATCGAACTCACTGTCAATAGTTGGCAAACCTGGCTCGCTAACCTTTACATCGTGTGAAGCGACCAGGAAGAACAATTGGCAAATTAAACTTTTAAACTCATCCTTCAGTTTATTCTCGATCTCTATCGGTCCATATTTGTTGTTAGAAGTTTTTTTTTGCACAAGTTGGGTTAGTATCATCTCTCTCTCTCTCTCTCTCTCTCTCTCTCTATATATATATATATATATATATATATATATATTATAAAGATAAATGCTTATTGGTGAAAATGGCACGATCATTGAAGGTGCAAAAGGGGTTAAGTCAGCGATATAACAATACAAAGAATAGAAAATTTATTATAAAAATGGATATAAAAAGAAACTACTCGAGTTTCACCATAAGGATCTTCAGTGTTACATCCTTTAATCGAGGTTTAATTCAGTTTTCCCTGAAGATCCTTATGGTGAAACTCGAGTAGGTTTCTTTATATCCATTTTTATAATATATATATATATATATATATATACCAACCCCTCAGATATGACACAATTTTTAACGGAGCTTGACAGGTTTAATTGAGCGTTTTTTTTCTTAGACCACTTACCATACCAAGGTTAAAAATCCAATAATGCCCTACTATTTAACCATAGCTGGAGGGAGAATAGTTGGATGCTTACCTTTCCGAGGGGTATTATCACGACGGTAAACTGCTTCATCCAGGATTCGAACACGCGTCACCATGTCCATTTCATACGACGAAAATCATTGCAAAACGAGCTTTTCATTTTTATTTTTAGATTAAACATTGTCAACCATTAACTACTTTATTAGTATTTTTCCTTCATCTTAATTTTTATTTTTCATTAACAAAGAGGACGAGCATAAGTCATAAACAACAAAAGATTCCCTTTTGTTCCCGAGAAGAAATAGCAACGAAAAGCTAATGGTTTTTATTAAACTTAATTTTGTTTAGCACAAGACTTGAAGTATTGTGACGCCAATAAGAATCGAACTCACAAACAATAGTGCGCAAACCTAGCTCGCTAACCATTACATCATGTAAAGTGTTCACGAAGTGCCATTGGTTAGCAGAAGCCAAAATCAAACATTCTAAACTTATCCTTTTCTCTATTCGCGATCTCTCTCGGTGCCATAACTTTGTTTTAACTTTGTTTCCTTTTTTCTTTTGAACTAGTAGGATTAGTATCTTATTTTATTTATTGTTATTTTTAGAGTAGAGTGGTATGGGGAGAGTGAGAGTTGTTTGTAATTCAATAAGAATCCTTTCTCTTCAAGATCCTTCGTGATATATGTATTATATATAATTTATGATGAAACCAAAATTTAAACGCAACGCTCTCCTATATAAGGGATGGAGCACTCTATGGCGGCTTTTACATACATAGAGATGTATGTATTAAAATAGTTAAAATCCTTCGCATTCTGTGGGTGACTATATAGCCTAGCGGTTAAGGTGTCTGACTGACACTGAACCGATCGGATTTCAATCCCGGCTGTAGGTAGCTTACAAATGTCTAGCCACACTGAAGAGACTTGATAAGTCAAAACACGTGTCTGTGGATGACTATATATATAGGGGCCGGGTTAGCCCAGTCGGTAGAGCGTTCGGCTAGAAACCACAAGGTTCCTAGTTCGATACCGGTCCTCGCCAACTCAGCGTATGAGTAGCACAGGGATCTGTGCGGTAAAGTAAGGAGCTGATGGTGGGTGTGGCGCTCCACCTCAGATGCTAAAACAATCTCCTTAGTCTAGCGCTATTGAATAGGGGATAGACTCCCTCGCTGACTGGCTGATACCGAATTTATGCCGCCCCGTCGACTTTACTTTTACTTACTATATATATATGTGTGTGTATGTGTGTTTGAATATATATATATATATATATATATATATATATATATATATATATATATATGAGGAAAAATGAGTAAAGAAAAGAAATGTAAATGGATAAAATGAATTTAATCAATATCACATTAATCGATATCAATTACACATGTGTTTCGGTCAGTTTATGTGTGTGAAAATATTTCGCACACATAGAAGAATCGACCTTCATCAGAGTGAATATTTATTTTGAATTCAAAATAAATATTTATTTTGAATTCAAAATAAATATTCACTCTGATGAAGGTCGATTCTTCTATGTGTGCGAAATATTTTCACACACATAAACTGACCGAAATACATGTGTAAGTGATATCGATTAATGTGATATCGATTAAATTCATTTTATCCATTTACATTTCTTTTCTTTACTCATTTTTTCTCATATTGTCGGATTCAATTCCTTTTCCATTTTTACATATATATATATATATATACATATGCGTGGAAAGAAGTTCATGAATGCTAATATGACCGAAATTTAAGCCTTTTCTTTACTAAATATATTGTTCTGTATATAATCCCCGAATTATTGTACATTGAGCTCTCAACTTGAACTATATCAATATATATATTGAACTATATTTACTTATATATATATATATATATATATATATATATATATATATATTGGGAGATTATGTGCCCAATTAAAGTCATACCTAATTTGTTAATTAATTAATTATAATTAAATGAATTAGGCGTGCATATCGGTTCAAATGTAAAGCGTAAATGACTTTAATTGGGCACATAATCTCCTAAAAATTGTCGGCCTTCGCCATTTCAAACACATTGTTTGTTCACTTCATATATATATATATATATATATATATATATATATATATATATATATATATATATATATATATATATATATATATATACTTGCCATCAGGATTTGTAATTCATCAAATGCAATTTTTCTATTTCTGAGTGCCCTATTGGTGGAGCTTAGAATATGCTGACTTTATCCCATGCCGGGGCGGGTGGCGGGGGGAGGTAAGACCCTCCCTCCACAAAGGTGATCCTGGATTTGACACTAAGCTACATCTGATGGTTAGGTTCCAGTTCTGGTGATCTGGCTCACATTTTCA
>CM042147.1:74986564-75016564 GCA_023376005.1 Doryteuthis pealeii | reverse complement strand
CAAGGGAAAAGAGATATGTAGAAAAAAAAGATTTTTACTGCAATATCAGAATAATGGACTCCACAATTGACGCTATTGCAGAGTGTGAAGGTTGTGCAGTTATTCGGTTTGAGGAATGCAAAGGTTTGACTCTTAACATTCAATTCAATTCAATCGGAAATGTATGGTGAGTCGTGTGTAGATGCAAAAACGTCCGCAATGTAGTTAGGGATTTCAACGCTTCTTCAAAGCATGCAGCGACGTGTATGACATGGCATGACGAAAACTGTTGACAGTGCTATGAAAATCTATTAACCCAAAATGGTGATATGTTGGAAATAGATGTTTAAACATCAAATTATGACTTATTTGGACAATAAACAATAAATATTTCTGCGATTTCTAAAATTTTGAGAATATCTGAAGTGAAGGAATGGCTACGCGGGATTACATTAATGTGTTTAACGAACATACACGGTGTTACATACTCATACACATATACCCATGTTGGGTAAATAACACAAATGTTCTTTATCTGAGAGAGAGGAGAGAGATAGACACAGGTAGACAGAGGATGCATAACTTACTTATTTGGCCATTCGGTGATCTCTAGTCGCTTTTTCTCCATGTTGACTTCTATTTCTAGATTCTTGTTGGCTGTTCGTCTTTGATGCATTCCTTCTTCTTGGTCAGCTCTGTTGCCAAGACATGCTTCAACCAACAACACCATATTATTTATTTAAACTTTTATTTACTTAACTAAAGTTCTTTCTTCTAACTAACACAACGTGCGTGTGCCATAATGAGCCCATGCTTCTCATCGGACGTCCAAGCAGGTACTAACGGGTTAACTTGTCCCACGTGACTTCACGTACTTCGCGGGCTTTCTGTAATATTCCATGGAAAGTCCGCCCGTGATATGAAAAGGGGAACATCCCTACAGAAATACAGGGGGTTGACAATATAGATTATGTAACACACGGTATTTACTCGTACCCCACGTTACGGGTTAGGCACAAGGCCCTTATTAATATGGGATCACCCACAAACCGAAGCTCATGGGTGGCGGGTGAAAATTGTTGATCCCGTCGGCATTACCCCTCAAGTCCAGTGCCTCGGCACTGGCAATAAACCCAGCCCTGTCCTTTTAATCAAGGGGAAGGTATTGCCTGGGGGGATGGCCCTCTGAGATCAACGCTATTAACTTGTAAGATCCAGGGCCGAAGCCACGGACCCTCACCCTGTTCAACTACATACACTATATGAGGACTGGCCTCTTTAGGCTTGATTAGGCAACAGTCTAGAAGAAAACTGAATTTAAACTATCTTCAAAATGTATATTTTGTTACACCTGTTCGTGGCTGATGAGCTGGGTAAAATATACTCAATTAGGAAGCGAAGAAATGGAATCAGTGACCAGAGTTCAAAATCCTGGAACAAGCTGTTTGCGTTGCACTTCGCACTAATGCCCTGAAAAATGCATGAATCCGTCTGTTCTTCCCAGCATGGGTAGGGGTAGACTCTTTTTAAAATTTTTTTTTTTAGCTTCGGTTAAGCATCCAGTCTGAGGGAAGGAAAACTCAGTTTTTTAACCAGTTTTACTCCAATTAAAAATTGACATTGTATCAAAACCTGGCCGTGACAGAAGGTTGGGTATAGTAAGTGTTTTTGATTAAATTTCGGCCATAATGATGTCATTTAGTTAAGATGGGTGCCAATATATAGACTTTCAGAGTTCATCCTAATTTAGATCGATTTTATAGTCGTCACACTTAGCTTTTTGTCAACCAAAATTCCTCGCACGGCGTGTACCAAATTTGCTTGGTATTTTCCCGGTATGATGGAATATTTCAAAGTTCACTATTTATTCACATCAGAACTCATCTATTCAAATAGTCCTATCATTATAGTAATCTGAGGCCTTCTGTTCCATTATAATGAACTAGCCATAAGTTTGTTACTTTGCTTATTTGGGTATGCCAAGTGTGGGAGAGCTGCTGTGAGCGGTTTAAAGTTGGCTTTGTCCCTTACATTACTATAAGTGATTTCCCAGCATGGACTACTTCAGTCTCATGTCTGTGTGCTTTTATGTTCATATTACTATTGTTACGTATGTAGGTTTCATGCACACTTCTATGTAATCTATGTATCCTTTGTGTATTCAGGTGCTGTACCATATTAAATGTTTTGTCCTCAACCTGTGTCGAGTTTGTATCTTCAAATATTCACTTTGAACCTTACATACCTATTTGTTACTTCACAGTAACTCTTTATAAAATTATCGTTTTTCAAGCAGTCGTAACAAGTATAAATTCGGGATCGCGTAAGTAACAAGTGAAATGATTCACACACACGAAGTTTTGTGACCTAACTAAAGTAGTCAAGTCCATGGAGATTTAGTAAACTTAACTATGAAATATTTAGATGTAAAGTGATATCAGAGCATCTCGTGTTCCGTACGTTTTAACAAATTAAAGTACCGTCGGTGGGACCTGATAAAATGCCGTAGTTTGGTGACCCCTGTATTAAACCGTTTGCCATACAAAGTTTAACGGGTCTATTTTGCCTTACTATTTACACATAGCAAGAGGAGAATAGTTGGATGTATATCTTTCTCAAGAATATTAGCGCTACTAGTACAAAATAAAAAACACCAACCGGACGATGTAAAAATATTTTTTTGAAACACATTGCCTGAGGGGTGGGAGTAAAAAATTCAATGTCAGCGAGTTTGTACCCTTAGTAAAGTAAAATCATCAAATTCATTAAAGGATTAAAAAATAAAACAATTTGAAATGTAAACTTTAAATATGTATTAAAATAAAACAAACTATATATAGATATATATTACCAGTCATGTATTTATTAAAACTTGTTTTAAAAAACAATGAGGACTGTCTAACGTTGCATGCTCAAATTTTGAGTGTTTTATTCTATTTATGACGATTTTAGGTAGTGTGACGTAAGCAGCGACGAAGTTTTTTTTACAGACAAAAACCGGAAGCAAATCTCCATTATTAATAGATGTGAAATGCAAACAGCCTTGTTCAGGATATGAACTCAGGTCGCCCTGTCCGTTTTCTACGATAATAACTATTACAAGCGCCTCCCTCAGCGTTTAGTACGTGTAGAACTTTAGCGTTTATTCATGCAATATACATTGGTATAGTACTTGACAGAAAATAATCCGTTAACTTCTTTCATTGAAATGTTTTACTGCTAGGTAGGTCGATTTTTTAACTGTAATGTCTCTTATGTGGCGAAAGTTGCAAATTAACATAAAGAACTACCACACAAAATATTTTTCTTCAAAACTTTGCCTTCATTTCAGCTAATAGATTTCAATCTTTTAAAATGTTATCACCGTTACAGCTTACTTATTAGGTAAAAAGCAGAATATCAGTGGTGTCCGTTGTGATGCGGGGCACATTTTCAATTTTAATTCTAATTATGTTTTATTCGTTTCGTTTAAAAAACTATTTCTGTTTTAAATATTGAAATTGCTATAAATTTTCTAACCAATCTCTAGGCTAAATTTTGCGGAAACGAGGATTTTTGGTGCATTTTCGTTGACGATCTTTGATGCTATTTCCTCAAATAATAGTGCAAGTAAAATATCTAGTTTTGGTATCAGTACTCATTATACTAACACACAACTTTCGCGTCCTTGGAAAATTTGATATATTTTTAAAAAGTGAAAAATCAACATACCCTTCCTGACAATGTCTTGTCAGGAAATTATTTGAACTAGTCTTTTAATTACATTTATTTAAAAACTAGTAGCGGCTACCCGGCGTCGCCTGGGTAGAGGTTTTTTTTTAAGTTGGTCCCGCTGATCCATTATTACTGAATCGTGAGTTGAATCCTCGTGGGATGCCCCATTTAAATCCCTATGTAAAACAAATAGACCTTGCATTGATCCAGCTACTCTGAAAAGAAATGTTAATGTTTACTATCTAAAATATTAAATGAAAAATCCATGCTGTTATCATTTAAATTTTTAATTATCTTTACGAATATAAATCAAATCTCTATTATTTTTGCTCAAAAACCAAGCCCTGGTGATATTTAATGTGTATATATATTTACTTTGTCGTTAATTGTTTATTTTCGAAGTTTCCTCCGGACATACATATACACACAACTGGCCTTTATATATGTATAGATAGATGAGTAGAATACCTGTTTCATTGGTTATCTTTTTTTAATGTCCTGCTAACCCTTGTGGGCTATTTAATGCCAAATATTTATTTTGTGAGGCTTCAATTCATAATGATTTTGCTTGGTTAGATAGTTGGTTGGTTGGTTGGTTGTTGGTTGGTTGTTGGTTGGTTTACAACATGTCATCCCTTGCATTATTTTATGCCAAAAACCTGTTTGTTTTATTCAATCTTATTATATTATTGTTTTATTCATTCTTATTCTAAGAATAGACCTTGCATTGATCCAGTTACTCTGAAAATAAATGTTAATGTCTACTATCTAAAATATTAAATGAAAAAAAAATCCATGCTGTTATCATTTAGATTTTATTTATTAATTATCTTTACGAATATAAATCAAATCTCTATTATTTTTGTTCAAAAACCAAGCCCTGGTGATATTTAATGTGTATATATATTTACTTTGTCGTTAATTGTTTATTTTCGAAGTTTCCTCCGGACATACATATACACACAACTGCCCCTAAATGTAAGATAACATAAAAAACAACACAAACCTGCTTTATATATGTATAGATAGATGGGAGTTCCTGTGCTGTAGTGGTTATCGTGCTGGGCTGCGACAACGTAGTAAGCGAGTTCAAACTCCATCGCTCAATTATCTTCATATCGGACTAATACCATTGGGAAAGCTATGAACCCTTCACCCCCAGCTATCGGTCAAATAGTGTTACTAGTGTCACTACCTATGACCCTTTCATGCGAAGCTGTTAAAACAGTAGCTGTCATTCTTGCCACTGGTCGTTGATGAAAATGTTTTAGTTCCTTAGAGCAAATATATAATGGGGCAGAAGTAACAGAGCAGTTGCTTTTATGTACACATCTATACGCACAAGTACACTCACGTACACCTGTGTGCCTTTTTTTAATACATAGTCTACTCGTTTACAGTTATACGAGTATACCGAGATGTGTCCGTATACGCACTGTTTTGTACATACGCAACAATCCGTAAATACACAAACGCACAGCTGTGACCGCACACGCTCTCTCTCTCTCTCTCTCTCTCTCCTCTCTCTCTCTCTCTCTCTCTCCATATATCTGCATCTTTCTCTCACACACAAATGTGAACACACGTGTGGGCGAACAATTTACCCTCCCCCTTAAAAATTGTAATTATCTAGCATCAAGTTCTCGCCGCAGGGGTCACGAAGATCTCACAGCGAACGTAATTTTTCGTGCGTTTTCATAATTAACTAAAAATGATTGGCTATTCTGCGGCGTGGCCCTCGCACAGCAAGGTATCGCCAGGCGAAAGAATAAGACAAGGACAAACGAAAGAAAGAAGAGAATTGTGTGTCTATGTGCATAGGCGTACGCACATGCGCCTGGGCGTACCGTTGCCATCTTTTTTTTTTTGTTACAAGCGTAACACGTTATTAAGTAAATATTTTTCGTTTTGTATTGTCGATCTTTTCATAGTTTTCTGATTCGATTTGAAATGATTTTATTCTGGTAATTTTTCATTTTTTTTAGAAACTTTAAATCATTTTACGTATTTATTACGCTGTTCAGGTTTTTCTTACCATTTTTTTCTTTTTTCAAATCTATCTTTCATATATATATTTTTTTCAATCTGTTTAGATTTTTCATATATATTCAAATGAATTAAATCTATTTTTTGTTAACCTCATGATATTTTCATTGGGCTAAAATGCATTTATTTTTCTCTAAGTACGTCAAACTATTCGCTTACATCCATAAATATGTATCTTTGTTCGTATATATATATATATATATATATATATATATATATATATATATATTAAATGTATATTTATGTATGCATATATATATATATATATATATATATATATATATATATATTTAATACGTGTAGACCATTGGTGTATTTCCTAACAACCAAGGTATGTATGTATGTATGTATGTATGTATGTATGTATTATTATTATTATTATTATTAATTATTATTATTATTATTATTATTTCACTCCATTCGGGTTTTTCCCACCTGCAGCAGCCGGTGGTTCACTGGAGGCTGAGTGACGACAAGTCTCCTCAAGTCTCCAGGACTCTTCTGAGTATTCCAGCCGATCTCAATAATGCTGTAGTCTGGATGGTCTCGATCCTTCCCCTGATTTCCAATTCATCCAGACTCATTTCCAGCCCCTTAAGGATTGTTCCAAGGACCCCAATTACAATTGGTACGACCTTCACCCTCATGTTCCCCAGTTTTCTCAGTTCTTTGGCAAGGTCCAAGTATTTGTCAATCTTTTCGCCCTCTTTTATTTTCACTCTGTGATCGGCCTGGACGGCAAAATCCACGAGATGACAAGTCTTCCTCTTCTTGTCAATCAAAACTAGATCTGGTCTCCTAGCCGGGATTAGGTGATCCGTCTGTACCTCAAAGTCCCAGAGAATTTTGTGCGTTTCATTCTCCAGGACAGATTCAGGCTTATGCATATACAATTTAGTTGAATGGTGAAAATTGAATTTCTTGCACAGTTCCCAGTGAATGAACTTTCCCACCCAGTCGTGTCTAGTCTTGTACTCTTTTTATGCGAGTTTACTGCATTCGCATATTATGTGATTGACAGTTTCGTCTCTTTCCCCACACATTCTACATTTGCTATTATGTTATGTCTTATCTATTTTTGCTTTTATATAATGTGTCTTTATAACATTATCTAATTATAAGAGATTCTGTTTCTCGCTTGAGGTTTCCCCTTCTTAGCCATGTCCATATCTTCTGAGGTGCGATCTCTCCTGTGTTTCGCTTGAAGTGTGCATGTAGCTTTTTTCTTCCCATTTCTGCTTCCTTGTTTTTGTTATACTTGTTCTCGTTCTCTCCACTCTCTCTCTGTCTTTATATTTATCTCTCTCTCTCTTTCTTTCACTCTCTATCTGCCCCTTTCTCTCTCTCTCCCTCTCTCACTATCTCTCTCTCTCTCTCTCTCTTTCTCTCTCTCTCTTTCTCTCTATCTATCTATCTATCTATCACTCACTTGCTCACTCGCTCGCTCTTACACAAATTATATGTCTCTCTCTTTTTTGTTTATTCATTTATATATATTTTGAAAGACTTGTGCAATTTCTTTCTCTCTCGCCCCTCTCTCTCCTCTCTCTCTCACACACACACACTCTCTCTCTCTCTCTCTCTCAGTACTTTATCTCTGTAACTCTCTCTCTCTCCATTCTCTCTGTCTCTCTGTCTCTCTCTATATATATATACATATCTATTTTTCTCTCTCTTCTCTCTCTCACACTCTCTCTCTCTAACTTCTCTCTCGCTCGCTCGCTCTCTCCATTCTCTCTGTTGCAATTGTTTTTTTTTGGCTGCTGTTATTAGTCTCGCTTTGCTCTTTTTTGTATATTCATCGAGTGCTCGAATTGTCGAATCTACACAGTCTTCTATGATAGAGAGACCTCTTCCTCCTTCTTTTCTTGATACATAGTCTGACTATGTCGTCTCTCGGGTGTAATGCCTTGTGAATTGTCATAAGCTTTCTTGTCCTTTGGTCCATCTGTCGGAGCTCCTCTCTTGTCAATTTTAAGAATGGTCCAGTGTATCTTACAAGAGGAACAGCCCAGGTGCTTATGCCATCGATGAGATTTCTGCTGCAGAGTTTAGTTTCAAGGAGCTTTCTCGTTCTTCTAAGGTAATCTTTCCTTATTCTTTCTTTCATCTCTCCTTGCTTGATGGTATCCGCCGCCCGTATTCCAAAGTATTTATAACTTTCCTTTTTTCCCAGCATCCTTATTTGTTCTTTATTCAGTAATTCTATTCCTTCCGTTAATTCTTTTTTTCCCTCTTTTTATAACTATCATTTCACACTTGTCTGTGCCATCCCTATGTCCTGACTGTATATTCTAATTGTTTGTACAGGTGTTTTTTGCCATTATTATTATTATTATTATTATTATTATTATTATTATTATTATTATTATTATTATTATTACTTGCTCCTTTTGAGTTTTCACATCAGTGTTAGCTGATGGTCTTTCACTGGTGTCTGAGTGACAGCAAGTCTCCTCGGGTCTCCAAGACTCTTCTGAGTATTCTGGCAGATTGCAGCAGTGCAGTGTTCTGAATGGTTTCAATCCTTCCTCTAATTTCCAAACATTCCAGACCCTTTTCCAATCCTTTTGGGACTGTTCCAAGTGCACCAACTACAATTGGTATCACCTTCACTTTCATATTCCTATTATTATTATTATTATTATTATTATTATTCAATTTTCAGCATTCTCCTCGGGTCTCTAGGACGCTCCTTAGTATTTTAGCCGATCTCAACAGTGCTGTGGTCTGAATGATCTTGATTCCATTTGCTGATGCCCAATTCTTCCAGTCTCCTCTCCAATCACACCAACTAGAATTAGTATCACCGTCACCACCATGTTGTACCGTTTTCTTCAGCTTTCTGGCATGATCCAAGTATTTGCTTATCTTTTCGCTTTCTTTTTTTTTCACTCTGTGGTCCGCTGTAACAGCAAAATCTGATTGATAATCATTTTCCCTTCGTTAATTAACACAAGGTCTGTTCTTCTGGCCGGTGCTCGTTGATCCGTTTTAATCTCAAAGATTCAGAGAATTTTATGGGTCTCATTTTCTAGGACATATACTAGTTAGTGCCATCTTTTATGGTTACGGTCATCACTCTATTTTAAAATGTATATAGTCTCCTCCAAATGTTTGCGTTTACTAGCTATACAATCCTGAAACATTAAACATTGAAAATCTAATTTGTATCAAGAATAGTTATTCGAAGCTAAAATATATGAGGATTATTATTCTTAGTTACTCGAAACCATATAACTGTATACAATATTATTCTTAGTTACTTGAAACCATATAACTGTATACAATATTATTCTTAGTTACTCGAAACCATATAACTGTATACAATATTATTCTTAGTTACTCGAAACCATATAACTGTATACAATATTATTCTTAGTTACTCGAAACCATGTAACTGTATACAATATTATTCTTAGTTACTCGAAACCATATAACTGTATACAATATTATTCTTAGTTACTCGAAACCATATAACTGTATACATATTATTCTTAGTTACTCGAAACCATGTAACTGTATACAATATTTCTTATTACTCGAAACCATATAACTGTATACAATATTATTCTTAGTTACTCGAAACCATATAACTGTATACAATATTATTCTTAAGTTACTCGAAACCATATAACTGTATACAATATTATTCTTAGTTACTCGAAACCATATAACTGTATACAATATTATTCTTAGTTACTTAACCATGTAACTGTATACAATATTATTCTTAGTTACTCGAAACCATATAACTGATATATTCTTAGTATATTCTTAGTTACTCGAACCATATAACTGTATACAATATTATTCTTAGTTACTCGAAACCATATAACTGTATACAATATTATTCTTAGTTACTCGAAACCATTAACCAATATATTCTTAGTTACTCGAAACCATATAACTGTATACAATATTATTCTTAGTTACTCGAAACCATATAACTGTATACAATATTATTCTTAGTTACTCGAAACCATATAAACATACAATATTATTTTAGTTACTCGAAACCATATAACTGTATACAATATTATTCTTAGTTACTCGAAACCATATAACTGTATACAATATTATTCTTAAGTTACTCGAAACCATATACATATTATTCTTAGTTACTCGAAACCATATAACTGTATACAATATTATTCTTAGTTACTCGAAACCATATAACTGTATACAATATTATTCTTAGTTACTCGAAACCATATAACTGTATACAATATTATTCTTAGTTACTCGAAACCATATAACTTTATACAATATTATTCTTAGTTATTCGAAACCATATAACTGTATACAATATTATTCTTAGTTACTCGAAACCATATAACTGTATACAATATTATTCTTAGTTACTCGAAACCATATAACTGTATACAATATTATTCTTAGTTAATGTGGTCAAATTTTAATCTTTTGTGCATTTCCCTGTAGATCACCTTTCCAACCCAGTCGTGTCTACTCTTTTATTCCATATGTGCCAGTTTGCTGAATTCACTTATGTGATTCATCTCTGTCATTACATAATTTCTATTTTTTAATCTTTTAAAATACATTTTGCAATGTATAACGGTGAGTCAATAATTATTCATATAATCAACCTAAAGAAAAATATAACAAAATTGTTGTAATTTTAGTTTAATGAATTGATATGAATAAACAAACTTCTGATAAGTGAAGCCATGGTTGTCCATTCTGGAGATGATGATATCCTACTGGATTCTATATATGCCCAGACAATAGTTCAGTGAAAGTGCTCAACAACCAGGCCTAAATTTTTAATGATCCTTATTACTTCTGAATGAATTAGAATGTTATACTTTCTTTTTTTTTTCAATTAAAAAAATAATAAAATAAGATAAGCTATTCGTTATAGAATTAAGTCGTTGAGGAATAAAGCGGTAAAAATTCCATTAAAATCAGGCAATTCCCTGAATTTTGGTTATAGTTCTAAAATATTAAAGATTAAAAAAACGATTATAAAGATTTAACTTGCTATTCTTTTTCGTATTGTCAAGTTTAGTTTTGATATCATTTCATTCCTTACAAGTTTTTCACACGAAACAAAGTTGGTGGTGTTTCTCTGAAGTCTGAGTAACAAAAAGGTTTGATTTGAATAACAAATTTTTAAAAAATAAAAGAAATCAATTTCTTGTTTGGTAACTTGTACTTAAACAATTTTTTTTTCTTTTCATGTTCTCTCATAAAGACTTTCATGTTCTTGGGTTTTGAAGTGGTTTCCCCTGGTAACTCTTTAGTTCCCAACATTGGCGACCTGATCTTTATGGCTTACACCATTGCTGATGATAACAACCTCTCAGACTGAATGACCCCTTGAAACTAGGTTATTGTTTAACATCAGGGATGTTTTTCTAAATTTAGTACTTAGTAATTGTATACCTGAAAACATTTTTTGTATTTAACTTTGTAGGAATAATTCTCCAGCCTTTTTTTATTTAATTTTCATTAGACTTTAAGTTTTGAATTTAAACTTAATTTTATTAGACTTAATTTTTGTGCATGTAAACTTTTCTAGAAGTGTTTGACATGTTTCTTGCGAATTAAAGTGTTTTATTTCTGGAGAGAGAAGAGGTTATTTGAACCCAGATGGTTAAGCAAGCCTTCTTTCAAGGGGTAACTAAAAAAACAAAAAAAAAAAAACGAACAACAACGCCTCTCTGCTACTATGTAACATGTTCACGAAAAAAAAAAACTTTAAAAAATTTTTTTTAAATTTAAAAATATAATTAAAAAATTAAATATATTTAAAAATCCAACCATTACTGTTAACTTATGAGAACTCTGGTATATTTTACATTTTAACCCTCTTTTATGGTTCACCTCATGCCTCCAGATTATTATTATTATCATTGTAAGGTTTTCACACCTGCCGCAGCCGGTGGTTCACTGGAAGCTGAGTGACAGCAAGTCTCCTCAGGTCTCCGGGACTCCTCTGAGTATTCTAGCCGATCTTATCAGTGCTTTAGTTTAGATGGTCTCGATTCTTCCTCTGATTTTCAATTCACCCAAAATATATATCAGAGCTTTGGGGACCGTTCCACGGGCACTAATTACAATTGGTACAACCTTCATCTTCATGTTCCAAAGTTTCCTCGATTCTCTGACAAGGTCTAAGTATTTATCTATCTTTTTGCTTTCTTTCATTTTCACTCGGTGGGCAGATGGGACGGCAAAATCCACGAGATTACAGGTTCTATTCTTCTTGTCAATCAATACTAGGCCCGGTCTCCTGGCTGGGATTAGGTGTACCTCGAGTCCCAGAGAATTTTATGCGTCTCATTTTCCAGGACAGGTTCATTTAGTTGTATAGTTGCTCAATTCCCAGTAGATTACCTTTCCCACCAAGTCGTGTCCAGTCTTTTACTGTCTGTGTGCTAGTTTGCTGCATTCGCTTATTATATGATTAACCGTTTCATCTATGTCTCCACATATTCTGCACTTGCTATTCTAAGTGGGAAAAGATAACTAAATAATTAAATAAAGCCTGGTATTTTGTAGCTATTTAAAACTATTTTAGCTAAAAACGGTGATATGTTGAAAAATCCAGGTCGATTATTAAGTGAGGGCAAAAGCGAAATTGCACTGGCTTCAAAAATCTGTCTTTTGTTGTGAATATGAGCAAATATTGTGGCATCATTGAAACTGAAGTTATGATCAGTTTCAGATATATGTTGAACGAGGGTGGTCTGAAAATTTAATATCCCGCTTGTGCTCATATAAACGCTTCTTGAGAGTTCTGACAGTTTCTCCAATGTATTGTTTGTCACAATCTTTATATATATATATATATATATATATATATATATATATATATATATTATATATATATACAGAGGTATGTATTTTTCAGTTAAAAACCTCCTCCCAATCTGTAGGTGCTGATTGCCGAGTGGTTAAGAAGTCTGACTAATGATAAATCTATCGGGTTTCTATCTCGGCTGGAGGTAGCCAGCTAATGTCTAGACACACTGAAGGGACGTGATACGTCAAAACGAACGCGGGGTCTGTGGATGATATATATATATATATATATATATATATATATATATATATATATATAGACAAAACGTGACCCATTGCGTCACCCATTTAGCATTGATAATTGAGATTAGGGAAAAGGGTATTAGCAAAGCGAATAAAATTTTTAAAAATACGACCGGACGAAACCTTAAAATCATTTTGTTAGCTTTCTAAGCAAAGGAAATCATTTAAGCTACGGGTTGCTGGTTTGAAATTTAACATAGAAATACATTTCAATTTCTCCAATCTCTCTCTCTCTCTCCTCTCTCTCTCTCTCTCTCTCTCTCTCTCTCTCTCTCTCTGTTCTCCAGAGAAAACTAACATTTATATAACGAGTAGGTAGTCAAGAGATAGATAGAGGGAAGAAAGAGACAAAGAGAAAAGTAAGATTAGTTGATTTTTGACTTAAGTGCAATTTTCGACTTATTAGAACCAATTAAAACAGATTTTTTTTCAAACATAATTCAATCCTAAAAGTAAGGAATAATCTATTATAATTTTCGTGTCATTGAACTAAACAGTAAAAAAACCTTTAGGAAGCAAAAGTTGATTAACTCAGCTTTAGTATAATGATAGATATATACACACGCATATGTTAGTTTGTGCATGTATTGCCCGTGGTGGAATACCATGGGGATTCGGTCGTTGGATTGAAGAACTCCTCAAATACAATCCACACCAAACCAACGACCGAATCCCTACGGTATTCCACCACGGACAACACATGCAGAAACTAGCCAAACAACTTACAACAGAATACAAAACCCTACAAACCGACCCCAAAATAAAATCAACGTTAAAAAAACCATCAACGCCAAAAGACAACCACCCAACCTACGCAACATCCTTACAGCATTCAAAAAAACAGTTACACAACACCACACAAATAGGCAACCAAAGATGCAACAAGTCAAGGTACCAAGTATGTACTCACTTAAACACCGACCCCTCAATCCAAATACAAAACTCTAACATAACAATCCAACCCCTACAACTCACATGCGACAGCGCAAACATTATATATTGCATATACTGCACAAAATGCAAAAATAGTGGGTATGTAGGAGAAACATTAACACCTTGAATCACCACGAAGCAAAATCGCACATCACTTCAGAACCCCATCACACAACCTGGAACACCTCAAATGCATCTTAATTGATCATGGATTTCCATCCACTCAATCACGAAAACAAACAGAAATAAAATGGATGATTAAGCTAAAAACTCACATCCGGGGCCTCAACACTGATACAGGATCTCTCAGAACATATAAATATTTGCAAAATACCACCACGACCCCTAGCAGACTTCAAGGAACATCCACTACGAACGACAAAAATCAACAAACTTCAAAGAAACCTATTAACCACCCGACGACATACCACACTCACACACGAGGAGAAAGACAGCGATATCACAAGCAGTAGATACCCACCCACACCACAACCCCACTATAGGGAACAGCCAGAGACTGGCGTCATTTCTTACTCCAGTCTGACGAAGAGCAGATCGCAAGCTTGAAAATGTACTAAATAAACGAAACTCTTCTCTCAAACAACCGAGTTTCTTATATTTTTAATGCTTCACACTAATGTCCAAACTTGATATATGTACCTCCCACAAACGGATACTTATACCTAAATAAACACACACACACACACACACACACACACACACGCACACACACACACATATATATATATATATATATATATATATTATAATCCTGAAAATTTACTAAATTAACGAAACTCTTCTCTCAAACAATAGAGTTTCTTATATTTTTTTATGCTTCACACTAATGTCCAAACTTGATATATGTAACTCCCACAAACGACTACATATACCTAAATAAACAGAAATATATATACGTACGAAAAGCATACGGAGACCCTTCGACAACAATTTACATATAAATATATATATATATATATAATATATAATCTATAGAAATATCTATAGTATAAAGAATAAATATGAATTAGATTTATGATACAATTTTATAATAAAGTCATAATAATATTCAGACAATAATAATATATATAAAACTTACCGAAGATGAGCCTAAAATATCCTAAAATATAAATTACATAAAATAGTAAATATCTAAATATATCTGTGCGTGAAATATTCACTCACACACACACTCGCACACTACACACACATACACACATATTCAATAATACGCTCAGAGAGGTCCCATCATCTCCTCAAATACACACACACACACACACACACACATATATATAAATATATATATATATATGTGTGTGATTTTTGCTCGCAAGCGGCGTTTTCATTATTAAAAGTTTACAAGTTCATTTAAATCTCAATTAAATGTTCGATATATCTTGAAGGCACGTCAAGAAAGGAAGCAAGATGAGATTAGAAAGAGCTATGTTGATTAAATTGATCAGGTTTTCAATTACACTTTCTGTCATGTTATCTCATCCAACTCAAATCTATTGTATGGCTCTATGTGAGATAGATAGATAGATAGATAGATAGATAGATAGAAAACAAAGACACTTAAATGAATAGATTTATAGATAGATAAGAAAGACACTGAAATAGATAGATAGATAGATAGATAGATAGATAAAAAACAAAGACACTGAGATGGATAGATTTATAGATAGATAAGAAAGAAAGACACTGAAATAGATAGATAGATAGATAGATAAAAAACAAAGACATTGATAGATTTATAGATAGATAATCTATCACAAGATTACAAAGGATAAAGCTACTTCCAGGGCAATATCTTCCCAAGTCGGGACCCGCATCCACTGCATTCAAACTCATGGGCAAGGAAATATATAATTTTAGCAAATAGACGAATTTTATTATATACTAATTAGATTAACCTGTACCATATAATATATATATATTATATTATATTATATATATATATATATTATATATATATAACGTAAACAAATATGGCTATTTTTCAGCCGACAATATTTGGGAGAATATGTGCTTAATTGAAGTCAAACCGAATTTTTTGAAAGTTAATTCATTAATGATTAAATCCCGCCTAATTAATCATTAATGAATTAACTTTAAAAAAATTAGGTTTGACTTCAATTAAGCACATATTCTCCCAAATATATATATATATATATATATATATATATATATGTGTGTGTGTGTGTGTGTGTGTATATATATATATATTTTTTTTTTTTTCTATTCCTATATATATATTTAGCTCAGTCTTTGAGTGTTCGGCTAGGAATCTCAAGGTTCTTGGTTCGATACTGGCCCCACCAACTCAGCGTATGAGTAGCACATGGATCTGTGCGGTAAAGTAAGGAGCTGATGGTAGGTGTGGCGTTCCACCTCAGATGCTCAAACAATCTCCTTGGTCTAGCGCTAGTGAAAAGGGTATAGACTCCCTCGCTGTCTGGTTGATACCGACATTAGGCCGCCCCGATGTCTTTACTTATATATATATATATATATATATATATATATATATATATATATATATAAATCTGTTTAGACTAAAAATAATATTGACACCAACTTGACCCAGCAAGAAATATTTTAACCCTTTTACTACAAGAAACATATATCTTGTCCTATGTTGTATACCGCCTCTAATGGAAATGTGTGTCATTATTTCGTGCTGCAAATTCTCAAACGAAAAAAAACAAAAAACGACTACGACACATAAATGCATAATGCATAGCTGAATGGGGAAAAAATGCAAAGATCTTCAGTAATTACAGTTATAAAATAAAACTCTTAACATCGATTTTACAAAAGGTCACATGCACATGTAATAAATAGAAAATTACCAACATCTTTTTCAGTGTTCCGAAACGTTTCCGGTTGTGTTTGAAAATGTTCATATGATGGGTAGCAAAAAATTACAATTTTAACACGAGCTTCAGTTTTTAAAGTTCTAATCTTTCCCTTCCTCCCTCCCTCTCTCTCTCTCTCTCTCTCTTTCTCTCTATTTCTCTTCTCTCTCTCTCTCTCTCTCTCTCTTACACACATACACGCACACTCACGCATGTACGCATGCTCACACGCACACGGCAGGGGCTGGAGAATACGTCGATTGCACCTCTGCAGAGGCGTAAAGTAAAGTCGTCGGGGCAGCCTAATGTCGGTATCAGCCAATCAGCGAGGGAGTCTATCCCTTTTTCACTAGCGCTAGACCAAGGAGATTATCATAGTTTCTGAGGTGGAGTGCCACACCTACCATCAGCTCCTTACTTTACTGCACAGATCCCTGTGCTACTCATACGCTGAGTCGGCGAGGACCGGTATCGAACTAGGAGAGTAAGACACCCCAATAGAAGCACGAGTTAGCTGTTGGTGGTGACCCGTGATGCTAAAGGATGGAATTCCGTTGGCTGAGTGGTCCATGACATGCAACACTCCACTTTGGCCCTTACTTGGGCTAGACGGACAGTCGGAGAGACTCCTTCTGATCAATCAGCTGATCACATCGAGCCCTAGAACCTATGGTATTGTCCCGACCGTATTGCTCTTATGGCAACCCCCCCAACCCTTTTTATCATATATGTGCTAGAAGGCGATGGCTGAGGGTTTTAGTGTCCTGGGTATGGCACTAAACTGCATCTTGTGCTGAGGTTCGAGTTCTGGAGCTCTGGGAGAGTGTGGACTACCCCTCCATTGTCAGCTATCATGCTTTACTTTCTTTTTCTCTGAATTTTTGAGATGAGGCTTGATGATTAGTATTATTTGTATTATTCGGACTATTGTTCTCATCTCATTGTTATCCGTACAACGTTTCGGCCGATTTGCCCCCCGGCCTTCTTCAGGTATTTCTTGTCGGACTCGGGAACATTCTCGGACTCGGGAACCTTCTCCAACTCGGGAACCTTCTCCAACTCGGGAACCTTCTTGTCGTAGTCGGGAACCTTCTTGTCGTAATCGGGAGCCATCACGGAAATTTGAACCTAACCCTTTATTCAGTCCACGGGGTATCCTGCTCTCCTTCCACTAACCATAGCTGGGGCACATCGACCGAAACGTTGTACCGATAACAAGGAAGATGGGGACAATAGTCCGAATAATACAAATAATACTAATTTTTCTTTCTTGTTTTGTCCTTGATGTTGTTTAATACTACTCTTTTACTAAATAGTAATATCGTTCGTTTGGGAGAGAGTTATAGCTAATGTTCAGATTACCGGCCAACAATAGGCTACGTTTCTGATTTCTATCTATAGTTAAGATGTCATTTTAATAAATTTTCCGACCTATGACTGGTCACAACTCAGAAGTATCTTATTTGCACTACATGTATATAATAATGATGTGATAATAGTACGTCATAACTTGCAGGAGGCTGGAGCGAGCTAAATGCTTATGATATGTTATTTTTCAAAGATTAACCCTAAAATAAAATATGAAATAACTAAAAATTGTTTTTTGTTACGACTACGTCAAGTATTCATTAACTTAATGTAATAATAATAATGGGTTAGTTGCATGATATAATTATAAATAATATAATTAATAAAATACGAATAACATTTATGCAGAGCTTGATCTCTGAATTTCAAATGCTTCCAAAGTATTTGGTCGGCTGAAGAGGCGAGTCTCGTTTAACAGAGACATCTCCTTGAAAACTAAATGTGCAGTATATACCGCGCCATAGTTCTTCTCAACCCTCCTGTACGGTGCAGAAGGCTGGACGATATACAAAGCAGATGCCCATAGACTATATGTCTACTACATGCGTCACTTGCGCAGGATATTAAATGTCAGGTGGTGGCAACATGTTTCAAACAGGACAATCCTGAAGAGAACTGGACTCCCTGGCATGCATCAAATACTTGTCCAACGCAACCTGAGATGGGCTGGCAACTTAAACAAACTGGGGGATGACAGACTACCAAAACAGATTCTGTACTCTCAACTGAGAGAGGGATCACGTAGAATCGGTAGACCAAAGCTCAGGTACAAAGATAACATCAAATGAAACCTGAAGGACTTGAATATCCCATAGGCAGTTGCAAGATGCAACCAGAGACCGATTAAATTGGAGGAAAATGATTCGCGTGGTGTCATCATCGGATACGATGGATAGCAAATAGTAGTAGTAGTAGTAGTAGTAGTTGCATGGATGAAGTAATAAAGCCACAAGACTAGAATTGTGTTGTCAATGGTGTTTTGAGAATTAGAAACAATAGAGTAATAGTACCTACATTTTTCTTCCAGGCCATATCAGTGCTTGGAGAAAAAGCTACACAAGGATGTTGTGCGCTGTCTTGAAGAAATCCTGGAAACAACACCCCACAAAAAACAGCTGTACGGTCATCTGCCTTACACCTAGGTGAGGCGAGAAAGACGTCGGACACTTTTGGAGAAGCGAGAATGAACTCATAAGTGATGTTCTTCCATGGACATCTACAGATAGAATCACCAGTTCGGGCCGACCAGCGAAGACCTACACCAATTAGCTCTGTATGGGTTCTGGATGCCGTGAAGAAGACCTGCTAGCGGCGCTGACCGATAGGGACGGTTAGCGAGGGAGAGTTATGGAAATCAGCGCCAACAGCGTGACCTGATGATGATGATGATGATGATGTACCTACATTAACTTATGAAAACTTTCAAGGGGTCACAAATCTAAAGGCTTATCGAGGGAGCCAAATCATCTTGCACCGGCTAAGACGTCGGCTCACTTCCGGTTATGGAAGTGAGTTGACGCAGGCTGAAAAAAAGAGGGGAAAAAGATTGAGAAACAAACAATCTGTGACAAGGAGTCAGAAGAGACAGGGGAATGTCACAACCAATCTTCACCCCTTTATATCATTCCAGCTCCTTCACCCACCAAAACTGTCTCGTGTTTGAAATGAAGGGGTCATCTGGACAGGGGAAATTAACACAAGTATCATTTTATTTGACGTTTTCCGGTGTCATTCCCAACATGCGGGTTTCTTTGACCACGGCAATCAATTTGGTCGCAGCGCCAGATTTCCTTGTATCCTGATCAGTCCTTCTTTTGTATTCGGAGATAACATCCTCATCTCCTGGTTTTTCTGCTTCAATATCATAGTCTTCATTTTCATTGTGACGCTCTAGTCTGTCATCAAGTAATGAAAATCATTTATAGCTTTCAACGCGGAGCACCTTCGAAATTACTTCATTTTCATTGATTCAGACTTTACATAAAACTCACAATATCATGATTCATTCTTTCTATCTTCATTCATTCGATTAACACTGGAAAAATATTAGAGAATCAGTACACTTAGAGGATGTTCACTTATGTTTTTCATTTAGCAGTAAATAAACTAATAACAGATAAGACGCAATTTTTTTTTTATTTAATAGCTGAACTTTCTGGTTTCATGAAATATAAGTCGTCGGGGTGGCCTAAAGCGAGGGGGGTCCATCCCCTTTTTACTAGCATTAGACCATGGAGATTATTTTAGCATCTGAGGTGGAGCGCCACACCTACCATCAGCTTCTTACTTTACCGCACAGATCCCTGTGCTACTCATACGCTGAGTTGGCGAGGGTCAGTATCGAACTAGGAACCTTGTGGTTTCAGCAAATCACAGTATTCAAATTAAGGATATATTTTTTCCAAGCCAATGAAAATATTATAGAATAACCAAATTTGAGGAAGAAATCATGGAATAGTCTTGTAATTTGAATTCAATGCCAGCAGAAGCCTTAGACGTACCATCATGGTGTAATGGTTAGCAAGTTTGTCTCGGAGATTCATTACTACTGAATAGCGAGTTCGATCCTCACTGGAGGCCCCATACTTGCGTCTTTGTGTTATCTCCTACTCGTGGCGAATTTGTTGGGTAAATACTTACGAACAGAAGCCTAGATGCAAATCGGTCTACAGTTTAAAGACGATTCTTGCAGACAAACGGTTGAAACACAACTAAAAAAAAGGAATGTCAGTTGAAACAATGGAACGGATCGTACAAATCATTTAAATAGACAATCTAAAGTGTTGGTGCAAATATAAAAGAAATGGGGTGGTTAAAAAAAGGAAAACTTTCTGGTATATCACGAATGGCATTAAAGCGTCAGGATAGAAAACTCAAAGCAATGAATGCCTTTTAAATAGAAAAATGTACAATAAAACAAATGAAAAACAAATGGGTCAAAACAATGATAAAACTGTAAGAAATCAGTTGACTGTATAAGGTTCAAGGTTATAACATAAATTATAACTGGTTGAAACAAACAACTCCGACACGGGGTGTTACACATAAAGGACTTTAATAAAAGCAAATGGAGAAACATTTATAACATAGAATACATGTACGTGACAAAGATACATAAAAGGAATAAGATACAAAGTTATGGATAGATATGCAGAGTCCATAGACTAAAGTCGCTTACTAGTGGCTGTAATGGGGGCCGAAGCCCCCACACGAGAAGATGTAGACATAAACGTCTAACCCATGTGTGTGAGTTCCCTGAGAAGAAAGAGGAGGAGAGTTTGAAACAGACGCTTAAATACAAAAGACACTTGGTGGTAAAAACGGGAACCCGGGGGAAGATAACTCTTCCAGGCAAAGGGCAGACAACCCCACAACTGAAATGAAATTTACACAAAGAAAAGTAAAAAACGAAAACTAGCACTAACACACAAAATAGAAGAAAATCAGATTAAAGTGGGTTAAAAATTAACTATCATGGCGTGTGGGCAATTCGATGAAAGTGGTTTGGTTTGGTTTGTTTTACGACATATCAACATCAATAATGCCGATAAAGTTTTGAAACAAAGTCATTCTTAATGGATGCTTAATGTTTTTTTTATAAACAATCTTTTCTATTTAACCCATAGATGGGACCCTAACAGGTACTACCACTCCAGGTCAGAGTGGACCAGGGAGAAATGGTGATGAAGAGGTGCCGGTTTTGGGGAATGTGGAATTCCCCAAAACCGGAACCTCGCCATCTGATAAAGTTTAACGTCATTCCCAGGACATGTACACTCTCAGTCACGGCCTTTTAGCATCCCTATGGTAAAAAGGGTTGGGGCTTGCCATAAGGAAAATAGGGTTAGGGCAATCAAATAGGTACTAGGGCTTGGTGACCAGTCGATTGATAGGGGGGTGCTATCGGATGAAATTGATATTCAATGATGAATCAAGAATATGCATTGGCCAAGACAATGGTGCTGGAACTTTTCTCTGGTGCCGTTCAAACGAAACATATAAAGATAGCGAATTGAAGAAAATGAATAAATTTCCCAGGCTCTTCATGATATGGGCTTGCATGTCATTTAGATAGCAAACTTTACTTCAATTGTCATTGTGCCTGTGTGCATTGAAGTTCTGGATAATTTTCTCATTTCAAAATTGGTTTGGGGACGATGGAATTATTTGTCAGAGCAAAGAGGTTTAAAACTTTCAAGCGGAATTTATTCAAGTGTACTAATTCCATATTCTTTGACAGCGTCAGTACCAGTGAAATGGTTAGACGTTCATAAAAGCATTGAACTGCGGAGAACGCTTTAAGAAATATTTACTGAGAAATGACTAGTCTTATGCAACACCACAATAATGAGCACCAATCTCGTAAATAAACAGAAAAGGATAAGGTTTGAAAAGAATTTGTAATTATACCTGGTATGAAAAAATATCAAAAAGCTTTAAGTAAGTAATATATTGAAATTTTGAAAAAAAAAAAAAAATGGAAATAATTAAAAAGTTGAAACATGAAAATAAAATTCTTATAAATATCAAAACCATTATTCAAATACGTAAAATCAAAAAATAAAATTCACCAAAACGTTAGTACAGTAAAAAAGAGCAAAAAAGAGGAAAAATGAAAAGATTGGTGTATTAACAGACACACCAGTTAAAACAATAAAAAATTTAAGTGCAGAATCAGAAAGAACATACAATTTTACATAAGAATGCAAAGTTTTATCAAAATTACACCAAAAATAAAGAAATGGTAAAAAATTACTAAATTTCTTGTTTTGAAATGGTCCGTGATTTGACATATTTTTTAATAAAATCATGTCCACTTTTGTACCCCCACTTTCGGGGGCTTTAAATTCTCATAACTTTTGAACCACTGGGGATATTTGCATAATCCAAACAGTTCTGAACTCCATTTACAAGTCTATATAACTAATGTGATTAAATAACAATAACCTCAAATCAACTGGGGATGCTAAACATAGGAATTTTGTTTCAATCTGTTAATTATTTGTAATAATATGGTCCACTACAGGAAAGTTGTTATTAGGAAGGTACCAAAAATAAAGACGAGCTAAGAATAGGAGCTAAAGACAATTATTATCCAAGTTGGATGTCAATAAAAGTATGGGACCTGATGAAATACATCCTGAAATTTCAAATTACTTATCAAATAAAAACTTTATCAATGCAATAAATAAATTGTTTGAGAAATATATAGAACTAGCAGTGGCTACCCGGCGTCGCCTGGGTAGAGGGGATTTTTTAAAGTTAGTCCGCAGATCCATTATTACTGAGTCGTGAGTTGATTCCTCGTGGGATGCCCCATTTAAATCCCTATGTAAAAAATAGACCTTGCATTGATCCAGCTACTCCGAAAAGAAATGTTTATGTCTATTATCTAAAATATTAAATGAAAAAAAAAATCCATGCTGTTATCATTTAAATTTTATTTTTTAATTATCTTCACGATTATAAATCAAATCTCTATTATTTTTACTCAAAACCCAAGCCCTGGTGATATTTAATGTATATATATATTTACTTTGTCGTTAATTGTTTTATTTTCGAAGTTTTCTCCGCATATACATGTACACACAACTGCCCTTTATATTTGTATAGATATGAAATGATTCTTTATATTTGTAAAACAGCAATTGTAATAGTCGGTCGGGGTGGCCTAAAGTCGGTACCAGCCAGACAGCAAGGGAGTCTATCCCCTTTTCACTAGTGCTAAACCAAGAAGATTATTTTAGCACCACACTTACCATCAGCACCTTACTTTACCGCACAGATCCCTGTGCTACTTATACGCTGAGTTAGCGAGGGTCGGTATCCCAATCGAACTTTCTACTTACTGATCTACCGTACGTAAAAAAGGTTCAATATATTTAAAAAATAATTAGCGTCCTGTTTCTCTAACATGTATTTTGTACAACAGCACAATAATGATCAAGTACTCATGCGAGATTAGGCCGTTAACACGGCATTCAAACGTGGCCAAATTATTACAAGATGTTTATCTGTTTGATTTAATTAATCATATATGCGGGCAACAGAAAACATTAGGCCTTAATTGCTCTTGGGAAGAGCATGGATTAAATATACCTAATTTTTCGTCTGCTAAAAATTTTAAAAAACGAATTAAAATTAATTAAATATATTATCTAAGGTCAAACTTTTGTCTAAAACGATAAGTAGTAACATAATGACCATCATTAAAAAAAGAAAATATCATTACATATGCAGTTTATTTTTAATACTTTTAAAACGATTTGTTTTGGTCAATTTCGTTTCGCGTTCGCCATTTTGGCTCTTTTTAAATGGTATAAAGGGCTTGTTTACAAATTTAATGTAACATTCACGATTGCAAAAAAAAATTACCAAAAATCAGGGAATTATCCGATTTTAATGTAATTTTTCAGTATTGATTTATCAATTAATGAATTTATAATGCATTAGTTATTTTATTTCAAAACTCTAATTAGATATTTTTGCTATGAAAATTAATATATAAAATTCATTTTAAAATAAAAATATCTGATGTTAATTTTAAAATGTAATATTTTTAGATTCTAAAAAATAATATCTATTTAATGCAAACCTTATTTTAGTCAATCAAAGTATGCGTTTTGAAGAAAAACTCTATTGAAAATGTAGCCCTCCACCCTTTTTAAGCAGAAAAAATATCGATGTATAATTTTTTATTTTATAAGATAATAGCCAATTAAATAATTATCGAAATGAGTAAAAAGATATCTCCCCCCCAATTTTTTTTTTTAACATTTTTTTTCTGATTTTCGGTACTTATTTTCTTATAAAATATTCCCCTGAAATTTTTTTTCTATTTACAACTTCGGTCTTTTTATCTTTTTATTCTACTGTAATTAGTATCAAACAAGGAACAACTCGCCGAGATTTACACCCCCAAAATAAGCGGGGGTGGGTCAAAATTAAGTAACCTGAAAAAAATGAGAAAGTTTTGAAAAAAATTAAATAATGCATTATAAAGATCATCCATTGATAAATAAACACTGAAAATTTCATTAAAATCCAATAATTCCCTGATTTTTGGTAAATTATTTTCTGTAGGGTGTGTGTGTGTGTGGGGGGGGTGCTAAATTCATTTTGTCAAAAATGGATATTAGGCCAATTTTGGGTATACCTAGCATGAATCCACAACTTCTCCCCCCACCCCAATTATTGTTAGATAGTAGGGTAGCCTGGGTTCTTCAGCCTTGGTATGGCAACCAATCTAGAAGGGGTTTAAACCAGTTGCACTCCACATAAAAATTGACTTTTTGTCACATCCTATCCGAGGCGGATGTGTTAGGAAAAGATATCCATTTAAGAGGCACTCGTGTAAAGGTTATGGTTGTAGGAAATGGACCCGGGTTCAAACCCTAGACAAGACTGTTTGCGTTTTCAGTCTCTGAGAAAGACATGAATCCATCTGTTCTCTCATCTCTCCCCGGATATGGGGAAATAGTTAGCCTTGGTTAGGCAACCAGTCTAGGAGAAAGAAAAAACTTTGACTCCGAAACTAGTTGTACCCCGGTTAAAGATGGACCGTGTATCGCATACTGTCCGTGGCGGAGGGGTTGGGTAAATACATACGTGTCGGTTTTCAAAATATTTACTTGTAACTGATCCGCAAACAAAACAATTAACTCCATTTATCTGAAACAATTCTATCCACTTCTAGTCATTAGAAAGAAGAAGAAGAAGAAGAAGAAGAAGAAGAAGAAGAAGAAGAAGAAGAAGAAGAAGAAGAAGAAGAAGTCCAATTAGTCGCAGGACGACTCGTGTGGACACTCGTTTCGAATCAAAATTGCTAAACTCGAGAGACTAAGCTCGTTAACCACAACACGATGGGCAGAGTGGTTAAACTCGGTTCGGTTTAAACGCACACTCTGATATCGGTGCAACACACGAATTGAGTTTTATTTGTCGGTTTTCGCTTCCAAAATATTTACTTGTAACCGGTGTGGCAGACAAAACAGCGAAAATCCATATTTCTTCATTTACCGGAAATAATTTTATCCGCTTCCGGTAAGTAGGTAAAAAAGAAGAGAAGAAGAAGAAGAAGAAGAAGAAGAAGAAGAAGAAGAACTGGCTCCAATTAGTAAATTGGCGCATAATAAGGCTAAACATAAATTCACATTGCAGAACTGGTCATTTGCATGGTTGATGACTGTGCATTTTCCTGTGTAATCGGCGGGAAAATTACTCTAGCGAAGACAGCAATGGTTGGCTTAGTCCTCGGCTTATCGCCATGCACGCCATTTACTAAATCTCTAGTGTATAGAATGCTCTAAGCAAACTGTTAATAGCTTTGATTATGGAGTAAAGGAATTAGAATCAATTACCCGGCGTTTATATATGACCAATTCGGCGGCTGTTGGACGAGGTCGATCGATTTTTGAGAATCTGCTTGTTTCTTTAACGCAATGATATTCAAATTGCTGTTTTTGTTCACTTAAACCTATCAGTTCCAATCTGTTCACTATCTATCTATCTATCTATCTATCTATCTATCTATGTATTCGTACCTATCTTTGTATGTAGGTATCTATCTAGCAATCTATCTAAATTATTTTTGTCCATATCTATCTATCTATCTATCTATCTATCTATCTATTCGTACCTATCTTTGTGTGTAGGTATCTATCTAGCAATCTATCTAAATTATTTGTGTCCATATCTATCTATCTATCTATCTATCTATCTATTCGTACCTATCTTTGTATGTAGATATCTATCTAGCAATCTATCTAAATAATTTTTGTCCATATCTATCTATCTATTTATCTATTTGTCTATCTATCTATCAGTATATTCATACCTATTCATCAAAATTATCTATGTATCTATCTATCTAAATTGTCATACTCTATTCATCCCTATGTATATATGTATTTATGTATGTATGTATCAATCTATTCATTTATCTTTGCTTATATCTATCTATCTTAGTCTATTCATATCTATCTATCTATCTATCTATCTATCTATCCGACCTGTCGGTGGGGTAGTAGAATACACCGGCTGCAGCCCTCTGCAGAGGGATAGGACTTCCGAAAGAACCACCTATGAAAGAATCACCTGTAAGCCATGAGTGGAAAACTGTGATGCTATGCTTAAGAATGAGATCCTGGTGGCTGGGCAGTTCGTGGCATGGTTGCCTAAGTGGTCACGTGATTTAAAACACTCATCTTCGCTGCTTACTAGGGCAAGATTGGTGGTAGGAGAGGCCGTTCTGTTCAATCGGCTGTTCATGTCAAGCCTTAGCATCTATATGATTGTCCCGACCGTATTCTTCACATCGCTCTTACGACAAACACCTATCTCTTTTGATTATATATATATTTATATTTACCAACCCGAGCTGGATGTGACACAAGGTCAATTTCTTAAGCGGAATTTAACAGGTTTGAATTCAGAGTTTTCCTTCTCCTAGACCAGTTGCCTAACGAAGGTTAAAGATCCCAGTCTGTCCTACTATTTACCCATAGCTGGACGGAGAGTAGGATTCATACCTTTCCCAAGGGTATTAGTGCTAAGTGAAATGCAATTACCACGTCCAGGATTTGAACTCGGGGTGATGAGTCCATTTTCCATGATTTTAACCATTACACCACGCGCTTTCACGCATTTCTTTTGATAATATACGTGCTAGAAGGCGGTAGCTGTTGATTAATACACATGAAGTTAAATCTTCAAATTTATTGACACGCAATAAATTAATGAAGATTATTTCTAGCAATTTGTTGATACAAATGAAAAGTTCGTGAAAAATCTAATAAAAAATATTTCTACCAATGTAATGTCCTGTGTAGTATACTAAACTACATCGAATAGTGAGGTTCCTATTCTAGAGCTACTAGGAATGTGGAGTACCCCTCATTGCAATTGAATCCAGGTATTCTCACCCGGAGTGGTAGCACCTCTGAGGGTATCATCTATGGGTCGAATGGACCCTCAGTGGCATAGATATGAAGCTAAGATGCATCTACTGGTGAGGTTCCAATTTTGGAACTCTGTGGTTTGGGGCGTACCCATTACTCCTAGGTCCTATCAATGGGAAAAATAGATCTGCTCGCAAGTTAATGAAAATTATTTTACCAGTTTATTAATATCCACCAAAATGAAAATTACTTCTTTCAATTTACTGATTCGGTCTTAAATATCCCATAAGTGTTGATATGTCTTGTATACCAAAATAACCAACCAATAAACATAAAAATTATTTCTACCAATTATTACGCATAGAGTTAATCGAAAATTTAATAGAAATTATTTCTACCAATTTCTATTAATACACATGGAGTTATTGAAAATTACAAATCATAAATGCACCCCTCCCCCCCCAAAAAAACAGTAAAAACAAAACAAAACGAGACTTGGCATTAGAAACCCACAAGGGATAGTGCCATTAAACAAACTTTTTCGGACAACACGTTACAAACAAAAAGGGATTTTCTTAAATTTAAATTCCATGTCGTTTGTTTGCTTGTTATATATATATATATATATATATATATATATATATATATATATATAATATATAATTATATATATAAAATGTTGTTATGGGTCCAACTGAGAAAATGAAATATTTTAATATATAATATATATATATATATATATATATAATATAAATATATATTATATATATATAAGTGTGTATGGTTCCAACGAGAGAAAATTAAATATTTTATAAAAAAGAAGATCCGCAATATTATTATCTTACATATACACATATATATATATATATATATATATATAATATATATATATATATATATATATATATGAATAAGTAGATACCTTAGTTAAGATAAAATTTATTTTGGCATTTATTAAAACTCTTTCTGTCTGAATTTTACTAATCAGAAGTTTCTATATCCGGTCTTATTGCTATGATTTTCATATCTGTTTTGTTTTTTTTTGTTTGTTTTTTCTTCAAAATTCTTTTTCTACGTTTGTTAAATACGACTGTTCACGAGCACACATACAATATCAATTTTAAGAAATTTTACTTGTGAATATGCTTGTTCTAACTTCATGTATTTTATATATTTTATGTTCCGATTTTCAGGGTTCTGTATGCATATATGAGGGTATGTAAATATTCTTATGTCTTAAAAAAAATTAAAATTATTTGCCTGTTTACATAGGAATATAATTTCATTTCTTTTATTTAATAGTTTCTTTCAGTTTTGAATTTTGTTATTGCCTATTTTTCCTCCAGACAAAGAAGACATTTTTTTTAAAATCCAGTTGGCATTGTTGACTTTTTTAAATTTCCATCTTATTGGTGGATTTTGATTTTTTTTTCTTTTAATTTCAAGAAATGTTTTGAAAGTTCGTTTTAAAAAAATTTTTTTTTTTTTAGTTTTCATTCGTAAAGGATTGTTTGTGATTATAGAAACGAAATTTCCAGGCGTGCTGGTGCTGCCTATCTCTCTCTCTCTCCTCTCTCTCTTATATATAATAATTAATATATATATATATATAATATATATATATAATATATGTGTGCTATATATGTTTATGCATGTGCCTATGTGTGTGTGGCGTCTGTACTATTATGTATGTATGTATGTATGCCTATAAGTGTGCGTGTCTATGCGTGTCTCTAAATGTGTGTGTGTGTCTATGTATGTGTTTATGGCTATATGCGTGTGCATGTCTATGAGTATATATATCAATGTGTATATATGTTTATGTAAGCGTGCGTATCTATATAGTGTACATCTATGTGCGATATAAATCCATGTGTGTGTATGTCTGTATGGTTGTGTGTCTAGTGTGTACGTTTATGTGATGTATACGTGTTATAATACGTAGAATATTGTTTCATTAATTAATTATTCTTATTTTAATGCCTTTGTTTTGTTTTCTAGATTAATTTATCTTTTTTTTAAATTGCTGAATCGTTTTTACATTTTTCTTATTGAAATTGAATTAAACTTTTATTCACCGGAAGAGCATAATTACTCAGGCCACATGCGCCTTGCGCATCTCTCTCTGT
>CM042147.1:74978049-74986464 GCA_023376005.1 Doryteuthis pealeii | reverse complement strand
CCAAAGGAAAAAGATATAATAACTGTTACAATTTTATTATTCCCTTAGTTACTCGAAAACATATAACTGTATACAATATTATTCTTAGTTACTCGAAACCATATAACTGTATACAAATTATTCTTAGTTACTCGAAACCATATAACTGTATACAATATTATTCTTAGTTACTCGAAACCATATAACTGTATACAAGTATTATTCTTAGTTACTCGAAACCCTATAACTGTATACATATTATTTCTTAGTTACTCGAAACCATATAGCTGTATACAATATCATTCTTAGTTATGTGGTCAAATTTTAATCTTTTGTGCATTTCCCTGTAGATCACCTTTCCAACCAAGTTGTGTCTACTCCTTTATTCCATATGTGCCAGTTTGCTGAATCTCTGTCATTACATAATTTCTATTTTTTAATCTTTTAAAATACATTTTGCAATGTATAAGGGTGAGTCAATAATTATCCATATAATCAACATAAAGAAAAATATAACAAAATTGTTGTAATTTTAGTTTAATGAATTGATATGAATAAACAAACTTCTGATAAGTGAAGCCATGGTTGTCCATTCTAGAGATGATGATATCCTACTGGATTCTATATATGCCCAGACAATAGTTCAGGGAAAGTGCTCAACAACCAGGCCTAAATTTTTAATGATCCTTATTACTTCTGAATGAATTAAAATGTTATACTTTTTTTTTTTTTTTCAATTTAAAAAAATAAAATAAGATAAGCTATTCGTTATAGAATTAAGTCGTTGAGGAATAAAGCGGTAAAAATTTCATTAAAATCAGGCAATTCCCTGAATTTTGGTTATAGTTCTAAAATTTTAAAGATTAAAAAAAAGATTATAAAGATTAACTTGCTATTCTTTTTCGTATTGTCAAGTTTAGTTTTGATATTATTTCATTCCTTACAAGTTTTTCACACCAAACAAAGTTGGTGGTGTTTCTCTGAAGTCTGAGTAACAAAAAGGTTTGATTTGAATAACAAATTTTAAAAAAAATAAAAGAAATCAATTTCTTGTTTGGTAACTTGTACTTAAACAATTTTTTTTCTTTTTCATGTTTCTCTCATAAGACTTTCATGTTCTTGGGTTTTGAAGTGGTTTCCCCTGTAACTCTTTAGTTTCCAACATTGGCGACCTGATCTTTATGGCTTACACCATTGCTGATGATAACAACCTCTCAGACTGAATGACCCCTTGAAACTAGGTTATTGTTTAACATCAGGGATGTTTTTCTAAATTTAGTACTTAGTAATTGTATGCATGAAAACATTTTTTTTGTATTTAACTTTGTAGGAATAATTCTCCAGCCTTTTTTTATTTAATTTTCATTAGACTTTAAGTTTTAATTTAAACTTAATTTTATTAGACTCAATTTTCGTGCATGTAAACTTTTCTAGAAGTGTTTGACATGTTTCTTGCTAATTAAAGTGTTTTATTTCTGGAGAAGGAAGAGGTTATTTGAACCCAGATGGTTAAGCAATCCTTCTTTCAAGGGGTAACTAAAAAAAAACAAAAACAAAAAAAAAACACGAACAACAACGCCTCTCTGCTACTATGTAACATGTTCACGAAAAAAAACTTTAAAAACATTTTTTTAAATGTAAAAATATAATTAAAAAAATAGATATATTAAAAAATCCAACCATTACTGTTAACTTATATTTTAACCCTCTTTTATGGTTCACCTCAGGACTCCAGATTATTATTATTATCATTATAAGGTTTTCACACCTGCCGTAGCCGGTGGTTCACTGGAAGCTGAGTGACAGCAAGTCTCCTCAGGTCTCCGGGACTCCTCTGAGTATTCTAGCCGATCTTATCAGTGCTTTAGTTTAGATGGTTTCGATTCTTCCTCTGATTTTCAATTCAACCAAAATATTTTCCAGAGCTTTGGGGACCGTTCCACGGGCACTAATTACAATTGGTACAACCTTCATCTTCATGTTCCAAAGTTTCCTCGGTTCTCTGGGAAGGTCTAAGTATTTATCTATCTTTTTGCTTTCTTTCATTTTCACTCGGTGGTCAGATGGGACGGAAAAATCTACGAGATTACAGGTTCTATTCTCCTTGTCAATCAATACTAGGTCCAGTCTCCTGGCCGGGATTAGGTGGTCCATCTGTACCTCGAGTCCCAGAGAATTTTATGCATCTCATTCTCCAGGACAGGTTCATTTAGTTGTATAGTTGCTCAATTCCCAGTAGATTACCTTTTCCACCAAGTCGTGCCCAGTCTTTTACTGTCTGTGTGCTAGTTTGCTGCATTCGCTTATTATATGATTAACCGTTTCATCTCTGTCTCCACATATTCTGTACTTGCTATTCTAAGTGGGAAAAGATAACTAAATAATTAAATAAAACCTGGTATTTTGTAGCTATTTAAAACTATTTAGCTAAAAACGGGGATATGTGAAAATCCAGGTCGATTATTAAGTGAGGGCAAAAGCGAAATTGCACTGGCTTCAAAAATCTGTCTTTTTGTGTGAATATGAGCAAATATTGTGGCATCATTGAAATTGAAGTTATGATCAGTTTCAGATATATGTTGAACGAGGGTGGTCTGAAAATTTAATATCCCGCTTGTGCTCATATAAACGCTTCTTGAGAGTTCTGACAGTTTCTCCAATGTATTGTTTGTCACAATCTTTATATATATATATATATATATATATATATATATATATTATATAAATGAGGTTAAAAACCTCCTCCAATCTGTAGGTTCTGATTGCCGAGTGGTTAAGAAGTCTGACTAATGATAAATCTTATCGGGTTTCTATCTCGGCTGGAAGGAGCCAGCTAATGCTAGACACACTGAAGGGACGTGATACGTCAAAACGCGGTGTGTGGATGGATATATATATATATATATATATATAATATATATATATATATATATATATTAGACAAAACGTGACCCATTGCATCATCCATTCAGCATTGGGCAGATAATTGAGATTAGGGAAAAGGGTATTAGCAAAGCGATTAAAATTTTTTAAAATACGACCGGACGAAACCTTAAAATCATTTTGTTAGCTTTCTAAGCAAAGGAAATCATTTAAGCTACGGGTTGCTGGTTGTGAAATTTAACATAGAAATACATTTCAATTTCTCCAATCTCTCTCTCTCTCTCTCTCTCTCTCTCTCTCTCTCTCTCTCTCTCTCTCTCTGTTCTCCAGAGAAACTAACATTATATAACGAGTAGGTAGTCAAGAGATAGATAGAGGGGAAGAAAGAGACAAAGAGTAAAGTAAGATTAGTTGATTTTTGACTTAAGTGCAATTTTCGACTAATTAGAACCAATTAAAACAGATTTTTTTTCAAACATAATTCAATCCTAAAAGTAAGGAATAATCTATTATAATTTTCGTGTCATTGAACTAAACAGTAAAAAAGCCTTTAGGAAGCAAAAGTTGATTAACTCAGCTTTAGTATAATGATAGATATATACACACGCATATGTTAATTTGTGCATGTATTGCCCGTGGTGGAATACCATGGAGATTCGGTCGTTGGATTGAAGAACTCCTCAAATACAATCCACACCAAACCAACGACCGAATCCCTACGGTATTCCACCACGGACAACACATGCAGAAACTAACCAAACAACTTACAAAAGAATACAAAACCCTACAAATTGACCTTACAATAAAATCCACATTAAAAAAAAAACCATCAACGCCAAAAGACAACCACCCAACCTACGCAACATCCTTACAGCATAAAAAACAGTTACACAACACCACACAAAAGATGCAACAAGTCAAGGTGCCAAGTATGTACTCACTTAAACACCGAACCTTTAATCCAAATACAACACTCTAACATAACAATATATATATATATATATATAAATGATATACAATGACAAGAACAAAAGTAAACACTGGCATGTATTGATTATCGCATAAGAAAAGAAAATGTATTATATACTAAACGCGGCTACCTGGTGTCGCCTAGGTAGAGAAGAAAAGAAAGAGAAAAATATTGAAACGCCGAAAATGACCGAGTAGAATTCTAATGTTATTTTATAATGCTATTTTATTTTTGAATGCATTCGATAGGATATCTTCATTATTTTTGCTCAAAAACCAAGCCCTGGTGATATTTAATGTGTATACATAGTTACTTTGTTGGTAATTGTTTTATTTTCGAAGTTTCCTCCAGACATACAACTCACATGCGACAGTGCAAACATTATATATTACATATACTGCACAAAATGCAAAAATAGTGGGTATGTAGGAGAAACATTAACACCTTTCCGGCTACGTTTAAATAATCACAAGTCAACAATAAAACTTTAATCACCACGAAGCAAAATCGCACAGCACTTCAGCACCCCATCACACAACCTGGAAAACCTCAAATGCATCTTAATTGATCATGGATTTCCATCCATTCAATCACGAAAACAAACAGAAATAAAATGGATGATTAAGCTAAAAACTCACATCCGGGGCCTCAACACTGATACAGGATCTCTCAGAGCATATAAATATTTTCAAAATACCACCACCGCCACCACCACGACCCCTAGCAGACTTCAAGGAACATCTGTTGCATAGCGCGTCGTCACTGTACTAAATTGCAATAGTTTTATCTTCGTTGTAAGGGATGACAATAACACCAAAGTTATCCTCCAGAAGTTTATTGAAATAAATTCAAGCTTCTTAACTACGAGAGAGAGGGTCAGTTTAATCAATATATTCAGTCTTTACACTTTCGGTCCTTCAATTAAATTTCTGGGCGACAAGCTTTTTCAGTTGGTAAATATTAACGCTAGCTTTTCCGACACCAACTATACGAGGTCCCGCTCGGCCGACTACTGACTCCGATCCCTCACTCTCTCCTCCCGGGACTCTGACGACTGACCTGTCTGAAGCCCTCTCGGTTCTTTTATCTTCATAGCTACACCCACGTATTTTTATCTCTTGATCTGATAACAGGCAGGTGTTAAAAACTTCTTTGTTTAATAAAACCGGGAATTCATATTTCCCTTTGTACAATATATAACACTCCTCCTTATCTCATTTTTCAAAAATGTTCACGTGGACATTTTTTTAACGCCCCACTATCATTCATTTTTCTTTTCTTTTGCTTTTGACTTTTCTAAACTACTATCTGACCTCTCTCTCTCTTTCTACATGTTTACAAAATATGAAATAAAAGTAAAAAACAATACAACACAAAGCAAATGCAGAGTTAAAAATCTCATACAGCAAATTAACAATGAGCAAACAATTTTTTTTTTTTTTTTTTTTTTTTTTGTACAACTTCCCGAACCATTTCTTTCTCGCTCTTTTTATATTCATATATAATCAACTTCTTTTATTCTTCATTACTTTATCTTTCAACTATTTTTCTACTTTCCAACTTGATGGTCATTTCTCTTTAACATAGAAAAAATCTTTACAAATCTCGTCCTTTTGGGCACAAATTATTATTACCAATAATAACAATAAAGGCAATAACAATAAAAAAAATATGACAGTACCTAGTGAAAATTCTCACTAGCGACAAAGCAGTGTCGACAATTCTTTTGAATCGAATACTATTCTTTCAAAAGGAAAAAAAAAATTTAAACAAGCTGGGCAAAAATATCACTGATGGCGTCTTTTAATTCCTTTCTTTTCATTTCCCGACATCTATCCTTCTCTTCATTGTCAATTCGAAAATTTTCTTCGGGTTTAACTGTTGCTACTTTTCCTATTTCTCTTAACTTTTTTTCGGCCTGTCTACTAACCTTATCACGCGAACTCACAGATTCTAACATTGCCTCCTCCTGACGCGTATTCCTATTCTTTTCTAATATTTCTTTGTACATAGCTATCTTTCGCGTTCTGAGGGGCACGTAAACATCATCGCTATCAGAGTTACCTGGACTCTCCTCGGTATCATAATTTTCTGAGGGTGCATTTTTAATTACCGGCTTTATTATTTTTGGAGCAACCTCCACTACGGGGTTTAACACCCTCGGCTCTATGCTCAGTGTGTCTATCTTATCGGGCTTTTTTTTAATTTCACTACTATTTTAACATTGCCAACGCTAGTTTGATTAACCCGTTGGATTGTCTTATTCTTTCCATACGTAACATTATTTATAAAACCTCTATTATATGGTTTATCCCTCGTGTTTATACATTCACCTCTAAAATAATTTCGATTACCTATCCTATTCGATGAGTCTATCGCACTGACAGTGTACGTCTGTCTCTTATTCCGTTCGGGGGCTTTTTATTAACTGGTACTCGCCATTTTGCAGCATTTCTCTGGGGGCAATTCCACCTCAGATGCTTGTTCGACCTGCATATCCAGCATAATCGATCCCTATTCCTATAGTACCTAGGCTGACGTACTGTTCGGTGATTTATCCTATTATCACACCTATCGTGGGATCTTTTATTGTGCCCTACTGCATTGATGTGCACCACGCGTTTTCTAGCGTGGCAAATCTCCATCGGTGCAGGATCAATATTGGGAGGAATCCTAATTCTAGCCTTAATTTATCCTCTGAGAGTGCTAGTTGATAGGCGCTCTCAACTGTTGGGGGATCACTTCTTAGTACGAATACCTTAACTTCGGGATCCGCTAATCCTTCTATAAAACAGCACTTAATCTGCTGTTGCACTATCGCTAAATTTTTGTCAATTTCACCGTATGCATTATTAGCTAAATCCGTTATTTTATTCATATAATCATGCACATTTTCCTGTGTGTCCTGTTTAATGTTAACTAATTGCCTTAAGTAATAATGTGCATGGTGAGTGATCCCAATGTATTCTCTAATGACTTGTTTTAAGCCTAACCACGAGATATCCTTATTACCTTCTATAATTTTATATACAAAATCTCCTATATTTCCTCTCGTGGTTATAATTGCTACCCTACATTTATCAGCTTCTTTAGCTTCTATTGAGGCAAAATATTTTTCCATACTTTGGACCCACACCTCAAATTTACTTTCATCCTTACTACTTAACGGTGTAATCTGCTGCAAGTAGAAGTCACTCTTTAATATATTTGTTAGTGATTTTGCTGTGTTAATTAACTCGGCTGTGAGTGCCTGAAATAAGTCCTTAATTTGTGATTCCATCATTATATATCAAAACAATACAACATAAAACAAGAGAGCGAAAAGAAAAGAAAATGGCCAAAAAGTATGTGGGAAGTTGTACTTACGTATAGTCGTCTGATAGAAAGTTCAATTTTTCTTCTTTTTTTTTTTTTTTTAAATGTCCTTTGTTATAATTCTGTCTTCTTTTGTTTAAAATATGTCCGTAATATTTTTTTTTTTTCGTTTTCAAAGTCTATAGGAAGTTTGTTTTTCAAGTCTATATATAGTGAGTCCTTTTGTTTCTCGTTCTTTCTTTGTTTTTTTTTTTTTTTTTTTTTTTTTTTTTTCGGGGAGTCCAAGTTTACGTTGATTTTCGTTGGGTGTTTTTTTTTTCTTTCTTCTGTTTGGTGTTTTTCCACTTTTACGTTTATTTTCCGCAAAATTCCGGCCGAATTGAGTCGTTCTTCACGTTGTGTTTTTTTTTTTTTGTTTTTGTGGTAACCAGCAGGTTTTTATGGGTCCTTGATGAACCCTCGTGGTTCACGTGCACCAAATCGATATATGTTGCATAGCGCGTCGTCACTGTACTAAATTGCAATAGTTTTATCTTCGTTGTAAGGGATGACAATAACACCAAAGTTATCCTCCAGAAGTTTATTGAAATAAATTCAAGCTTCTTAACTACGAGAGAGAGGGTCAGTTTAATCAATATATTCAGTCTTTACACTTTCGGTCCTTCAATTAAATTTCTGGGCGACAAGCTTTTTCAGTTGGTAATATTAACGCTAGCTTTTCCGACACCAACTATACGAGGTCCCGCTCGGCCGACTACTGACTCCGATCCCTCACTCTCTCCTCCCGGGACTCTGACGACTGACCTGTCTGAAGCCCTCTCGGTTCTTTTATCTTCATAGCTACACCCACGTATTTTTATCTCTTGATCTGATAACAGGCAGGTGTTAAAAACTTCTTTGTTTAATAAAACCGGGAATTCATATTTCCCTTTGTACAATATATAACACATCCACTACGAACGACTAAAATCAACAAACTTCAGAGAAACCTATTAACCACCCCACGACATACCACACTCACACACGAGGAGGAAGACAGCGCTATCACAAGCAGTAGATACCCACCCACACCACAACCCCACTATAAGGAACAGCCAGAGACAGGCGTCATTTCTTATCACAGTCTGATGAAGAGTGGATCGCAAGCTTACTAAATTTACTAAATAAACGAATCTCTTCTCTCAAACAACCGAGTTTCTTATATTTTTTAATGCTTCACACTAATGTCCAAACTTGATATATGTACCTCCCACAAACGGATACTTATA
>CM042147.1:74940549-74973049 GCA_023376005.1 Doryteuthis pealeii | reverse complement strand
ACGAGTTAGCTGTTGGTGGTGACCCGTGATGCTAAAGGATGGGATTCCGTTGGCTGAGTGGTCCATGACATGCAACACTCCACTTTGGCCCTTACTTGGGCTAGACTGACAGTCGGAGAGACTCCTTCTGATCAATCAGCTGATCACACCGAGCCCTAGCACCTATGGTATTGTCCCGACCGTATTGCTCTTATGGCAAACCCCCCAACCCTTTTTATCATATATGTGCTAGAAGGCGGTGGCTGAGGGTTTTAGTGTCCTGGGTATGGCACTAAACTGCATCTTGTGGTGAGGTTCGAGTTCTGGAGCTCTGGGAGAGTGTGGACTACCCCTCCATTGTCAGCTATCATGCTTTACTTTCTTTTTCTCTGAATTTTTGAGATGAGGCTTGATGATTAGTATTATTTGTATTATTCGAACTATTGTTCTCATCTCCTTGTTATCTGTACAACGTTTCGGCCGATTTGTCCCCCAGCCTTCTTCAGGTATTTCTTGTCGGACTCGGGAACCTTCTCCAACTTGGGAACCTTCTCCAACTCGGGAACCTTCTTGTCGTAGTCGGGAACCTTCTTGTCGTAATCGGGAGCCATCACGGAAATTTGAACCTAACCCATTATTCAGTCCACGGGGGTATCCTGCTCTCCTTCCACTAACCATAGCTGGGGCACATCGACCGAAACGTTGTACCGATAACAAGGAAGATGGGGACAATAGTCCGAATAATACAAATAATACTAATTTTTCTTTCTTGTTTTGTCCTTGATGTTGTTTAATACTACTCTTTTACTAAATAGTAATATCGTTCGTTTGGGAGAGAGTTATAGCTAATGTTCAGATTACCGGCCAACAATAGGCTACGTTTCTGATTTCTATCTATAGTTAAGATGTCATTTTAATAAATTTTCCGACCTATGACTGGTCACAACTCAGAAGTATCTTATTTTGCACTACATGTATATAATAATGATGTGATAATAGTACGTCATAACTTGCAGGAGGCTGGAGCGAGCTAAATGCTTATGATATGTTATTTTTCAAAGATTAACCCTAAAATAAAATATGAAATAACTAAAAATTGTTTTGTTGACGACTACGTCAAGTATTCATTAACTTAATGTAATAATAATAATGGGTTAGTTGCATGATATAATTATAAATAATATAATTAATAAAATACGAATAACATTTATGCAGAGCTTGATCTCTGAATTTCAAATGCTTCCAAAGTATTTGGTCGGCTGAAGAGGCGAGTCTCGTTTAACAGAGACATCTCCTTGAAAACTAAATGTGCAGTATACCGCGCCATAGTTCTCTCAACCCTCCTGTACGGTGCAGAAGGCTGGACGATATACAAAGCAGATGCCCATAGACTATATGTCTACTACATGCGTCACTTGCGCAGGATATTAAATGTCAGGTGGTGGCAACATGTTTCAAACAGGACAATCCTGAAGAGAACTGGACTCCCTGGCATGCATCAAATACTTGTCCAACGCAACCTGAGATGGGCTGGCAACTTAAACAAACTTGGGGATGACAGACTACCAAAACAGATTCTGTACTCTCAACTGAGAGAGGGATCACGTAGAATCGGTAGACCAAAGCTCAGGTACAAAGATAACATCAAATGAAACCTGAAGGACTTGAATATCCCCATAGGCAGTTGGCAAGATGCAACCAGAGACCGATTAAATTGGAGGAAAATGATTCGCGTGGTGTCATCATCGGATACGATGGATAGCAAATAGTAGTAGTAGTAGTAGTAGTAGTTGCATGGATGAAGTAATAAAGCCACAAGACTAGAATTGTGTTGTCAATGGTGTTTTGAGAATTAGAAACAATAGAGTAATAGTACCTAAATTTTTTCTTCCAGGCCATATCAGTGCTTGGAGAAAAAGCTACACAAGGATGTTGTGCGTTGTCTTGAAGAAATCCTGGAAACAACACCCCACAAAAAACAGCTGTACGGTCATCTGCCTTACACCTAGGTGAGGCGAGAAAGACGTCGGACACTTTTGGAGAAGCGAGAATGAACTCATAAGTGATGTTCTTCCATGGACATCTACAGATAGAATCACCAGTTCGGGCCGACCAGCGAAGACCTACACCAATTAGCTCTGTATGGGTTCTGGATGCCGTGAAGAAGACCTGCTAGCGGCGCTGACCGATAGGGACGGTTAGCGAGGGAGAGTTATGGAAATCAGCGCCAACAGCGTGACCTGATGATGATGATGATGATGATGTACCTACATTAACTTATGAAAACTTTCAAGGGGTCACAAATCTAAAGGCTTATCGAGGGAGCCAAATCATCTTGCACCGGCTAAGACGTCGGCTCACTTCCGGTTATGGAAGTGAGTTGACGCAGGCTGAAAAAAAGAGGGGAAAAAGATTGAGAAACAAACAATCTGTGACAAGGAGTCAGAAGAGACAGGGGAATGTCACAACCAATCTTCACCCCTTTATATCATTCCAGCTCCTTCACCCACCAAAACTGTCTCGTGTTTAAAATGAAGGGGTCATCTGGACAGGGGGAAATTAACACAAGTATCATTTTATTTGACGTTTTCCGGTGTCATTCCCAACATGCGGGTTTCTTTGACCACGGCAATCAATTTGGTCGCAGCGCCAGATTTCCTTGTATCCTGATCAGTCCTTCTTTTGTATTCGGAGATAACATCCTCATCTCCTGGTTTTCTGCTTCAATATCATTGTCTTCATTTTCATTGTGACGCTCTAGTCTGTCATCAAGTCATGAAAATCATTTATAGCTTTCAACGCGGAGCACCTTCGAAATTACTTCATTTTCATTGATTCAGACTTTACATAAAACTCACAATATCATGATTCATTCTTTCTATCTTCATTCATTCGATTAACCCTGGAAAAATATTAGAGAATCAATACATTTAGAGGATGTTCACTTATGTTTTTCATTTAGCAGTAAATAAACTAATAACAGATAAGACGCAATTTTTTTTTATTTAATAGCTGAACTTTCTGGTTTCATGAAATATAAGTCGTCGGGGTGGCCTAAAGCGAGGGGGGTCCATCCCCTTTTTACTAGCATTAGACCATGGAGATTATTTTAGCATCTGAGGTGGAGTGCCACACCTACCATCAGCTTCTTACTTTACCGCACAGATCCCTGTGCTACTCATACGCTGAGTTGGCGAGGGTCAGTATCGAACTAGGAACCTTGTGGTTTCTAGCAAATCAAATTATTCAAATTAAGGATATATTTTTTCCAAGCCAAGGAAAATATTATAGAATAACCAAATTTGAGGAAGAAATCATGGAATAGTCTTGTAATTTGAATTCAATGCCAGCAGAAGCCTAAGACGCCCCATCATGGTGTAATGGTTAGCAAGTTTGTCTCGGAGATTCATTACTACTGAATAGCGAGTTTGATCCTCACTGGAGGCCCAATACTTGCGTCTTTGTGTTATCTCCTACTCGTGGCGAACGGGTTGGGTAAATACTTACGAACAGAAGCCTAGATGCAAATCGGTCTACAGTTTAAAGACGATTCTTGCAGACAAACGGTTGAAACACAACTAAAAAAAGGAATGTCAGTTGAAACAATGGAACGGATCGTAAAAATCATTTAAATAGACAATCTAAAGTGTTGGCGCATTTATAAAAGAAATGGGGTGGTTAAAAAAGGAAAACATTCTGGTATATCACGAATGGCATTAAAGCGTCAGGATAGAAAACTCAAAGCAATGAATGTCTTTTAAATAGAAAAATGTATAATAAAACAAATCAAAAACAAATGGGTCAAAACAATGTTTATGACAAAACTGAAAAGAAATCAGCTGACTGTGTAAGGTTCAAGGTTATAATATAAATTATAACTGGTTGAAACAAACAACTCCGACACGGGATGTTACACATAAAGGACTTTAATAAAAGCAAATGGAGAAACATTTATAACATAGAATACATGTACGTGACAAAGATACATAAAAGGAATAAGATACAAAGTTATGGATAGCTATGGAGAGTCCATAGACTAAAGTCGCTTACTAGTGGCTGTAATGGGGGCCGAAGCCCCCACACGAGAAGATGTAGACATAAACGTCTAACCCATGTGTGTGAGTTCCCTGAGAAGAAAGAGGAGGAGAGTTTGAAACAGACGCTTAAATACAAAAGACACTTGGTCGTAAAAACGGGAACCCGGGGGGAAGATAACTCTTCCAGGCAAAGGGTAGACAACCCAACAACTGGAATGAAATTTACATAGAAAAGTAAAAAACGAAAACTAGCACTAACACACAAAATAGAAGAAAATGAGAATAAAGTGGGTTCAAAATGAACAATCATGGCGTGTGGGCAATTGGATGAAAGTGGTTTGGTTTGGTTTGGTTTGTTTTACGGCATATCAACCTCAGTGGATCATTTAATGCTGATAAAGTTTTGAAATAAAGTTATTCTTAATGGATACTCAGTTTTTTTGATAAACAATTTTTTCTATTTAACACATAGATGGGACCCTAACAGGTACTACCACTCCGGGTCAGAGTGGACCAGGGAGAAATGGTGATGAAGAGGTGCTCCACATTCCCCAAAACCTCCAAAACTGGAACCTCGCCATCTGATAAAGTTTAACGTCATTCCCAGGACATGTACACTCTCAGCCACGGCCTTTTAGCATCCCTATGATAAAAAGGGTTGGGGCTTGCCATAAGGGCAATAGGGTTAGGGCAATCAAATAGGTACTAGGGCTTGACGTGACCAGTCGATTAGGGTGGGGGGGGGGCTATCGGATGAAATTGATATTCAATGATGAATCAAGAATATGCATCGGCCAAGACAATGGTGCTGGAACTTTTCTCTGGTGCCGTTCAAACGAAACATATAAAGATAGCAAATTGAAGAAAATGAATAAATTTCCCAGGCTCTTCATGATATGGACTTGCATGTCATTTAGATAGCAAACTTTACTTGAATTGTCATTGTACCTGTGTGCATTGAAGTTCTGAATAATTTTCTCATTTCAAAATTGGTTTGGGGACGATGGAATTATTTGTCAGGGCAAAGAGGTTTAAATATTTCAAGCGGAATTTATTCAAGTGTACTAATTTCATATTCTTTGACAGCGTCAGTACCAGTGAAATGGTTAGACGTTCGCAAAAGCATTGAACTGCAGAGAACGCTTTAAGAAATATTTACTGAGAAATGACTGGTCTTATGCAACATCACAATAATGAGCACCAATCTCGTAAATAAACAGAAAAAAGATAAGGTTTGAAAAGAGTTTGTAATTATACCTGGTATGAAAAAATATCAAAAAGCTTTAAGTAAGTAATATATTGAAATATTGAAAAAAAAATGGAAATAATTAAAAAGTTGAAACATGAAAATAAAATTCTTATAAATATTAAAACCATTATTCAAATACGTAAAATCAAAAAATAAAATTCACCAAAACGTTAGTACAGTAAAAAAGAGCAAAAAAAAAAAAAGGAAAAATGATAAGACTAGTGTATTAACAGACACACCAGTTAAAACAATAAAAAATTAAGTGCAGAATCAGAAAGAACATACAATTTTACATAAGAATGCAAAGTTTTATCAAAATTACACCAAAAATAAAGAAATGGTAAAAAATTACTAAATTTCTTGTTTTGAAATGGTACGTGATTTGACATATTTTTTAATAAAATCGTGTCCACTTTTGTACCCCCACTTTCGGGGGCTTTAAATTTTCATAACTTTTAAACCATTGGGGATTTTTGCATAATTCAAACAGTTCTGAACTCCATTTTACAAAGTTCTATATAACTAACGTAATTAAACAACAATAACCTCAAATAAAAAATCAACTGGGAATGCTAAACATAGCAATTTTGTTTCAATCTGTTAATTATTTGTAATAATATGGTCCACTACAGGAAAGTTGTTATTAGGAAGGTACCAAAAATAAAGACGAGCTAAGAATAGGAGCTAAAGACAATTATTATCCAAGTTGGATGTCAATAAAAGTATGGGACCTGATGAAATACATCCTGAAATTTCAAATTACTTATCATCAAATAAAAACTTTATCAATGCAATAAGTAAATTGTTTGAGAAATATATAGAACTAGCAATGGCTACCCGGCGTCGCCTGGGTAGAGGGGGATTTTTTAAAGTTAGTCCCGCAGATCCATTATTACTGAGTCGTGAGTTGATTCCTCGTGGGATGCCCCATTTAAATCCCTATGTAAAAAAATAGACCTTGCATTGATCCAGCTACTCCGAAAAGAAATGTTTATGTCTATTATCTAAAATATTAAATGAAAAAAAAATCCATGCTGTTATCATTTAAATTTTATTTTTTAATTATCTTCACGATTATAAATCAAATCTCTATTATTTTTGCTCAAAACCCAAGCCCTGGTGATATTTAATGTATATATATATTTACTTTGTCGTTAATTGTTTTATTTTCGAAGTTTTCTCCGCATATACATGTACACACAACTGCCCTTTATATTTGTATAGATATGAAATGATTCCTTATATTTATAAAACAGCAATTGTAATAGTCGGTCGGGGTGGCCTAAAGTCTGTACCAGCCAGACAGCAAGGGAGTCTATCCCCTTTTCACTAGTGCTAAACCAAGAAGATTATTTTAGCGCCACACTTACCATCAGCACCTTACTTTACCGCACAGATCCCTGTGCTACTTATACGCTGAGTTAGCGAGGGTCGGTATCCCAATCGAACTTTCTACTTACTGATCTACCGTACGTAAAAAAGGTTCAATATATTTAAAAAATAATTAGCGTCCTGTTTCTCTAACATGTATTTTGTACAACAGCACAATAATGATCAAGTACTCATGCGAGATTAAGCCGTTAACACGGCATTCAAACGTGGCCAAATTATTACAAGATGTTTATCTGTTTGATTTAATTAATCATATATGCGGGCAACAGAAAACATTAGGCCTTAATTGCTCTTGGGAAGAGCATGGATTAAATATACCTAATTTTTCGTCTGCTAAAAATTTTAAAAACGAATTAAAATTAATTAAATATATTATCTAAGGTCAAACTTTTGTCTAAAACGATAAGTAGTAACATAATGACCATCATTAAAAAAAGAAAAATATCATTACATATGCAGTTTATTTTTTTAATACTTTTAAAACGATTTGTTTTGGTCAATTTCGTTCGCGTTCGCCATTTTGGCTCTTTTTAAATGGTATAAAGGGCTTGTTTACAAATTTAATGTAACATTCACGATTGCAAAAAAAATTACCAAAAATCAGGGAATTATCCGATTTTAATGTAATTTTCAGTATTGATTTATCAATTAATGAATTTTATAATGCATTAGTTATTTTATTTCAAAACTCTAATTAGATATTTTTGCTATGAAAAATTAATATATAAAATTCATTTAAAATAAAAATATTCTGATGTTAATTTTAAAATGTAATATTTTTAGATTCTAAAAATAAATATCTATTTAATGCAAACCTTATTTTAGTCAATCAAATTATGCGTTTTGAAGAAAAACTCTATTGAAAATGTAGCCCTCCCCCTTTTTAAGCAGAAAAAATATCGATGTATAATTTTTTATTTTATAAGATAATAGCCAATTAAATAATTATCGAAATGAGTAAAAAAGATATCTCCAAAAAATTTTTTTTTTTTTTTAACATTTTATTTTCTGATTTTCGGTACTTATTTTCTTATAAAATATTCCCCTGAAATTTTTTTTTCTATTTACAACTTCGGTCTTTTATCTTTTTATTTCTACTGTAATTAGTATCAAACAAGGAACAACTCGCCGAGATTTTACACCCCCAAAATAAGCGGGGGGTGGGGGTCAAAATTAAGTAACTTGAAAAAAATGAGAAAGTTTTGAAATAAAATAAATAATGCATTATAAAGATCATTCATTGATAAATAAACACTGAAAATTTCATTAAATCCGATAATTCCCTGATTTTTGGTAAATTATTTTCTGTAGGGGGAGAGGGCTAAATTTATTTTGTCAAAAATGGATTTTAGGCCAATTTTGGGTATACCTAGCATGAATCCACAACTTCTTCCCTCACCCCAATTACTGTTAGATAGTAGGATAGCCTGGGTTCTTCAGCCTTGGTATTGCAACCAATCTAGAAGGAGTTTAAACCAGTTGCACTCCACATAAAAATGACTTTTTGTCACATCCTATCCTGTGTTAGGAAAAGATATCCATTTAAGAGGCGCTCGTGTAACGGTTATGGTAGTAGGAAATAGAATTGGCGACCCGGGTTCAAACCCTAGACAAGACTGTTTGCGTTTTCAGTCTGAGAAAGACATGAATCCATCTGTTCTCTCATCCCTCCCCGGATATGGGGAAATAGTTAGCCTTGGTTAGGCAACCAGTCTAGGAGAAAGGAAAAACTTTGACTTCGAAACCAGTTGTACTCCGGTTAAAGATGGACCGTGTATCGCATACTGTCCGTGGCGGAGGGGTTGGGTAAATACATACGTGTCGGTTTTCAAAATATTTACTTGTAACTGATCCGCAAACAAAACAATTAACTCCATTTATCTGAAACAATTCTATCCACTTCTAGTCATTAGAAAGAAGAAGAAGAAGAAGAAGAAGAAGAAGAAGAAGTCCAATTAGTCGCAGGACGACTCGTGTGGACACTCGTTTCGAATCAAAATTGCTAAACTCGAGAGACTAAGCTCGTTAACCACAACACGATGGGCAGAGTGGTTAAACTCGGTTCGGTTTAAACGCACACTCTGATATCGGTGCAACACACGAATTGAGTTTTATTTGTCGGTTTTCGCTTCCAAAATATTTACTTGTAACCGGTGTTGCAGACAAAACAGCGAAAATCCATATTTCTTCATTTACCGGAAATAATTTTATCCGCTTCCGGTAAGTAGGTAAAAGAAGAAGAAGAAGAAGAAGAAGAAGAAGAAGAAGAACTGGCTCCAATTTAGTAAATTGGCGCATAATAAGGCTAAACATAAATTCACATTGCAGAACTGGTCATTTGATGGTTGATGACTGTGCATTTTCCTGTGTAATCGGCGGGAAAATTACTCTAGCGAAGACAGCAATGGTTGGCTTAGTCCTCGGCTTATCGCCATGCACGCCATTTACTAAATCTCTAGTGTATAGAATGCTCTAAGCAAACTGTTAATAGCTTTGATTATGGAAGTAAAGGAATTAGAATCAATTACCCGGCGTTTATATATGACCAATTCGGCGGCTGTTGGACGAGGTCGATCGATTTTTGAGAATCTGCTTGTTTCTTTAACGCAATGATATTCAAATTGCTGTTTTTGTTCACTTAAACCTATCAGTTCCAATCTGTTCACTATCTATCTATCTATCTATCTATCTATCTATCTATCTATCTATGTATTCGTACCTATCTTTGTATGTAGGTATCTATCTAGCAATCTATCTAAATTATTTTTGTCCATATCTATCTATCTATCTATCTATCTATCTATCTATCTATCTATTCGTACCTATCTTTGTGTGTAGGTATCTATCTAGCAATCTATCTAAATTATTTTTGTCCATATCTATCTATCTATCTATCTATCTATTCGTACCTATCTTTGTGTGTAGGTATCTATCTAGCAATCTATCTAAATTATCTTTGTCCATATCTATCTATCTATTTATCTATTTGTCTATCTATCTGTCAGTATATTCATACCTATTCATCAAAATTATCTATGTATCTATCTATCTGAATTGTCATACTCTATTCATCCCTATGTATATATGTATTTATGTATGTATGTATCAATCTATTCATTCATCTTTGCTTATATCTATCTATCTTAGTCTATTCATATCTATCTATCTATCTATCTATCTATCTATCTATCTATTCATACCTTATCTTTGTATGTAGGTATCTATCTAGCAATCTATCTAAATTATTTTTGTCCATATCTATCTATCTATCTATCTATTTATCTATTTGTCTATCTATATGTCAGTATATTCATACCTATTCATCAAAATTATCTATCTATCTATCTAAATTGTCATACTCTATTCATCCGTATGTATATATGTATTTATGTATGTATTTATCAATCTATTTATTTATCTTTGCTTATATCTATCTATCTTAGTCTATTCATATCTATCTATCTATCTATCTATCTATCTATTCGTACCTATCTTTGTATGTAGGTATCTATCTAGCAATCTCTCTAAATTATTTTTATCCATATTTATCTATCTATCTATTTATCTATTTGTCTATCTATCTGTCAGTATATTCATACCTATTCATCAAAATTATCTATGTATCTATCTATCTAAATTGTCATACTCTATTCATCCCTATGTATATATGTATTTATGTATGTATGTATCAATTTATTCATTTATCTTTGCTTATATCTATCTATCTTAGTCTATTCATATCTATCTATCTATCTATCTATCTATACGACCTGTCGGCTGGAGCAGTAGAATATACCGGCCGCAGCCCTCTGCAGAGGGATAGGACTTCCGAAAGAACCACCTGTAAGCCGTGAGTGGCAAACTGTGATGCTATGCTTAAGAATGGGATCCTGGTGTCTGGGCTGTTCGTGGCATGGTTGCCTAAGTGGTCACGTGATTTAAAACACTCATCTTCGCTGCTTACTAGGGCAAGATAGGTGGTAGGAGAGGCCGCTCTGTTCAATCGGCTGTTCATGTCAAGCCTTAGCATCTATAGGATTGTCCCGACCGTATTCTTCACATCGCTCTTACGACAACCACCTATCTCTTTTGATTATATATATATTTATATTTACCAACCCCTCCGCACGAGCTGGATGTGACACAAGGTCAATTTCTTAAGCGGAATTTAACAGGTTTGAATTCAGAGTTTTCCTTCTCCTAGACCAGTTGCCTAACAAAGGTTAAAGATCCCAGTCTGTCCTGCTATTTACCCATAGCTGGAGGGAGAGTAGGATTCATACCTTTCCCAAGGGTATTAGTGCTAAGTGAAATGCAATTACCACGTCCAGGATTTGAACTCGGGGTGATGAGTCCATTTTCCATGACTTTAACCATTACACCACGCGCTTTCACGCATTTATTTTGATCATATACGTGCTAGAAGGCAGTAGCTGTTGATTAATACACACGTTATTTCTTCAAATTTATTGACACACAATAAATTAATGAAGATTATTTCTAGCAATTTGTTGATACAAATGAAACGTTCGGGAAAAATCTAATAAAAAATATTTCTACCAATTTAGTGTAGTATACTAAACTACATCGAATAGTGAGGTTCCTATTCTAGAGCTACTAGGAATGTGGAGTACCCCTTCATTGCAATTGAATCCAGGTCTATTCTCACCCGGAGTGGTAGCACCTCTGAGGGTATCATCTATGGGTCGAATAGACCCTCAGTGGCATAGATATGAAGCTAAGATGCATCTACTGGTGAGGTTCCAATTTTGGAACTCTGAGGGGTGTGGTATACTCATTACTCCTAGGTCCTATCAATGGGAAAAATAGATCTGCTCGCAAGTTAATGAAAATTATTTTACCAGTTTATTAATACCCACCAAAATGAAAATTACTTCTTTCAATTTACTGATTCGGTCTTAAATATCCCATAAGTGTTGATATGCCATATATACCAAAATAACCAACCAATTAACATAAAAATTATTTCTACCAATTAATACGCATAGAGTTAATGGAAAATTTAATAGAAATTATTTCTACCAATTTCTATTAATACACATGGAGTTATTGAAAATTACAAATCATAAATGCACTCCCCCAAAAAAACAATAAAAAGCAAAACAAAACGAGACTTGGCATTAGATAACCCACAAGGGTTGATAGTGCCATTAAACAAAACATTTTCGGGACAACACGTTACAAACAAAAAGGTATTTTCTTAAATTTAAATTCCATGTCGTTTGTTTGCTTGTTTATATATATATATATATATATATATATATATATATATATATATATATATATATATATATATATATATATATAAAGTGTTGTTATGGGTCCAACGAGAAAATTAAATATTTTATAAAAAAGAAGGTTCGCAAAAAGAATTATGTTTTTTTTTTATTGTTATCTTACATTATATATAATATATATATATATATATATATATATATATATATATATATATGAATAAGTAGATACCTTAGTTAAGATAAAATTTATTTTGTCATTTTTTAAAACTCTTTCCGTCTGAATTTTACTAATCAGAAGATTGTATATCCGGTCTTATTGCTATGATTTTCATATGTTTTTTTTTTTTTTGTTTTTTTTTTTTTTAAATTCTTTTTCTATGTTTGTTAAATACAACTGTTCACGAGTACACATACAATATCAATTTTAACAAATTTTACTTGTGAATATGCTTGTTCTAACTTAATGTATTTTATATATTTTATGTTCCGATTTTCAGGGTTCTGTATGCATATATAAGGGTATGTAAATAGTCTTATGTCTTTAAAAAAATTAAAATTATTTGCCTGTTTACATAGGAATATAATTTAATTTCTTTTATTTAATAGTTTCTTTCAGTTTTTGAATTTTGTTATTGTTATTTTTCCTCCAGACAAAGAAGACATTTTTTTAAAATCCAGTTGGCATTGTTGACTTTTTAATATTTCCCATCTTACTGGTGGATTTTGATTTTTTTTCCTTTTAATTTCAAGACATTTTTTGAAAGCTCGTTTAAAAAAAACATTTTTTTTTTTAGTTTTTCATTCGTAAAGGATTGTTTGTGATTATATAAACGAAATTTCCAGGGCGTGCTGGTGCTGCCTCTCTCTCTCTCTCTCTCTCTCTCTCTCTCTCTCTCTTAATATGTGTATATATGTTTATGTATGTGCCTATGTGTGTGTGCGTCTGTACTATTATGTATGTATGTATGTATGCCTATAAGTGTGTGTGTCTATGCGTGTCTCTAAATGTGTGCGTGTGTGTCTATGTATGTGCTTATGGCTATATGCGTGTGCATGTCTATGAGTATATAGGTCTCTGTGTATATATGTTCATGTAAGCGTGCGTATCTATATAGTGTACATCTATGTGCGCATATGAATCCATGTGTGTGTATGTCTGTATGTGTGTGTGTCTATGTGTGTATGTTTATGTGTATGTATACGTGTAAGTGTGTGAGTGTGTGTGTTTATGGGCTTACATCTATGTGTTAATACATATTGCTCTACGTAGAATATGGTTTCATTAATTAATTATTCTTATTTTAATGCCCTTTTTTTTGTCTTCTAGATTATATTTAATCTTTTTTTTAAAATTGCTGAATTCGTTTTTACATTTTTCTTATTGAAATTGAATTAAACTTTTATTCACCGGAAGAGGCATAATTACTCAGGCACACTGCGCTTGCGCACACACGTGAACAATCACGCTGTGTTTTTGCTTCCTGTGGGAATTGAAAAGACGTTGTTTTTTTTGTACAATTGCGGGGTGAAATTCTTGTTTGTTTTATATATAGTTGATATATGGCCACAAACTCCAAACTCTTTCTTTTTTGTTAATTTTCTTTTCCGTAACTTTTTCCGTTAATTACGTTTTTTGTGTCAATTTTAAAAGACCTTTTCTTCTTGACCTTTTCTTTTTACTATCCACAACATCCAGTTTTTCTTTTTCCTTCTTTATTTCTTTTTTGTTTCTTCCTCCTCTTTCTTCTCTTCATATTCTTTCTCCTCTTTTTCTTATAATTGTTTTCTTTCTTTCTTTCTTTCTTTGATAAAAAAAAAATATTTCCTCTTTTTCTTTTCCATCACTTTCTTACCCATCACTTTCTTTCTTTCTTCTTTCTTTCTTTCTTTCTTTCTTCTCTTTGATTTAAAAAAATATTTTCCTCTTTTTCTTTTCCATCACTTTCTTACCCATCGCTTTCTTTCATTCTTTCTTTCTTTCTTTCTTTCTTTCTTCTCTTTGATTTAAAAAATTATTTTCCTCTTTTTCTTTCACATCGCTTTCTTACCCATCGCTTTCTTTCTTTCTTTCTTTCTTTCTTTCTTTCTTTTGTTTCCTCCTATTTTTTTCTCTTCGTTCTCTTTCTTTTCTTTTTCTTGTCATCACTTATTTTTTTTTCATTTGTTTGTTTGTTTGTTTGTTTATTTATTTATTTCTCTCTGTTTCTTTCTATTCGTTCTCTTTCTCTTCTTTTTTGTATTCACTTTCTTTCTTTCTTTCTTTCTTTTTTTCTTCTCACTCATTTTCCCTTTCTTTTCTAATCTTTCAAGTTCTCATGATTATTTCTTCTTCTTCTTCTTCTTCTTCTTCTTCTTCTTCTTCTTCTTCTTCTTCTTCTTCTTCTTCTTCTTCTTCTTCTTCTTCTTATTATTATTATTATTATTATTATTATTATTATTATTATTATTATTATTATTATTTGTTGTTGTTGTTGTTGTTGTTGCTGTTGATGATGATGATGATGATGATGATGTCCATGTATTTTTAATATCAATTCTCTCCGACGGTGATCTTTATGGCCAATTAAGTTTTTTCTTCATCTTATATTTTTTTCTGAAATTTGTCACAAACAAAATAAAGACGGGATTTAAATGTAATTAATTATTAAATAGCTTAAAAAACACTTTCAATTTATTTCCAATGATACAATTTTTCTTTAATTCTGTCTCCCAGTTAAACCGAAATAATAACTTTTTTAAGCCATTTAAAAATCTCAAATTACACATTATTCACGGCGAACATAAACTTTCGGAAAGAAAAATAAGCCATTTCTTCACAATGGAAAAATAAAATAAAACAAAATAAAAATGACACAAGCAAAGTCAGAAAAAGATGCAATTAATTTTACCAAAAAGATTATTCAATCTCCCACTTTCTATTTTTATTATTTGGATTTTTCGGACTGTTGTACTCATCTTTATTGTTATATACACAACATTTCGGTCTGTGTGCCCTCTGACCTTCTTCAGGTGTTTTTTGTCGAACTCGGGAACCTTCTCGTTGAACTCGGGAACCTTCTACCGTGAAGGTTACCAATTACGAGATGAAGGCTTTCAAGTTCGACAAGAGGGTTCCTGAGTTCGACCAGAAGGTTTCCGAATTCGACAAGGAACACTTGAAGAAGGCCGGAAGGCACATCGGCTGAAAATTGTGTATATAGCATTAAAGATGAGGACAGTCCAAAACATCAAAATAATACGAATTATAAGCCTCATCTAAAAAATTAAGAAAAATGTTTATTTTTTATTGCTTTTTTCTTTCTCTGATAATAAATGCCAGTGCGTCATATTTTCAATTTTACTCCTAGAGGCCGTAACCTATTATATCATACCATTTTGGAATCAGGCCAACTCTGCGAGAAAATTAAAAACATCTTGTGTCGAATCCGGACCCGCAATCCTGAAATTTTGGATTTCCAAGCTTTAATTACTTCGATTATTTTCGGCGATTTTTTACGTGATTTTTTCGACAAGTTTTTTTTTGTACGATAACAACTTTTATAACAGGGAAATAAATTTAGGAATAATTGAAATTAATTGTGAAATCCAGCGAAAATCACCCATAAAATAGAAATAATTGTTTGTGTGGAAAGTAAGAACCTGTGTACATCAAATTGCCTTTAAATTAAGTGGCAACGGAAGAGTTATCGTTGAACTTTTAAAAGGTAAGTTTAAATATTAATGCAATACTTAAATGTAGCGGCCGGTTTTGAGTCATTCTGTAGCTTATTGTTGCCTATTCTGAAAAAAAAGGTGGGTTGACTAGTGACTTACTGGGGTGTGGCTGGTTCAGTCGAGGAAGTCTTTGAAGGCATGTGAGTACTAAGAACGCGAGACCAAGAAGGGTAAATTTTATAATCTCCTGGCGGAAGTTGGAGGGGGTGAGGTAGTTAAATAACACCTATAAATAGGCTGCCCTCCTCTTTCAGCATCATTCTAACATCTTCTGCAGAAACCACTCTCCGGCTGGAGAGAGATTGTCATGGATATCTGTGTTGATAGCGTGACATGATGATGATGATGATGATGATATATGTATATAGGTGTATACATTGCGTCCAACACGTTACTTTATCGGTCCACGTATAAGTACTCACATGATATAGGCTTACGTGAAAAATGGTGATCCATACACACACACACACACACACACACACGATTATACATTTCGTTCTCATGCACTTAAGGACATCTGTGATATACAAATATACACATACACATACACATACAAAATGCCAATATATATATACACACACACACACACACACACACACACATATATATATATATATTATATATATATATATATATATATATATATATATATATATATATAAGTCATCCCCAGACACGTGTTTCAGCGTTTCACGCCTCTTCATTGTGGCCAGACACAACAACTACCTCTGGCCAGGAATGAACACCGACTGACTTTTTCCCAGCCTGATTTCTTAACCTCTCTTTGACAACTGCCGTAACGGGGGTGGTGTTTAAACTATTAAATATATAGGTTTGTTTATATATTTTACGATCACCAGAGAGATCTAGTGTGCGAGCAGACGATCATTGCTTTATATATGCTGGCAGTGAAAGTTGTTTCGGAGTCCCCATTCACAATACCACACACCAACATCAAGATCCACCCCCAACTTACTTGCCGCAGTGCCACATACTACTACAAAAAGTTAACAACACAAACTAACAATTAGACCAGGGTCTCAATAAGCACATATAGCGAAGTTCTTCAACAAACCAGAACACGATTTAGTCAAGCTAAAATATATCCTAATAGATCACAATTTTCTATTTACTCAAAAGTTCAAACAAAAATAAAAATAAAATGGATAGAACACGTCCACTCACACACACAAGGTTTAAACTCAGATCTAGGAAATTTAAATTCATACAAATACTCCAACACATCTCCACCACACATAAAGCAGTCGACTGAAAATCCTCATTCCTCCACTCCAGCCACTTCCAAACCCAGCCATGGAATCCTGAGAAACTGGGGACAGCATAGATATCAATATCAAAGACTGCCAACCAGCTAGCAAGCTAGAAAAAAAAATAAACAAAAAAAAAAACAACAAAAAACCCCTCCCCAACCACAACAAAAAAACACCACATGACCCCAAAAGGGACCACAGACTGGAAAATAACAGTCTGTCTATCAACAAACCTTTGGCAAAGAGGGACGTACGCTTCCTCGAAATATCGGTAAATAAATGAGATTTAGAACACAATATTCAACATCTAGTCTCTGATCTTCATTTATTTCATTCATTTTTTCATGCTTCTGAACAACCAAATATTATTTTCACACACACACACACACACACACACACACACACACACATACACACACACACATATATATATTGTTTAGACTGGTTGCCTAACCAAGGCTAAATAACCCAGTCTGCTCTACTATCTAACCATGGTCATATACTATTGTTCATAACAGAGCAGTATAACTTTGCATGTATTTACCAAACACTCCACCACGGTCAGGATGTCACACAAGGTAAATCTTAAAACGGAATAATGCTGGTTTTCCTTCTCCTAGACTAGTTGCCTAACCAAGGCTACATAACCCAGTCTGCTCTACGATCTAACCATGGTCATATACTATTGTTCATAACAGAGCAGTATAACTTTGTATGTATTTACCCAACCCAACATTTAAGGAACACGAGTATTGATATATAGATTTAACTCCTATCCAAACTCTTGGGGACCATTCCAAGTGTACCAACTACAACTGGTTACACCTTCACCCTCATGTTCCCCAGTTTTTCATTTCTCAGGCAAGATTCAAGTATTTGTTCATCTTTTCGTTTTCTTTCATTTTTTCTCTGTGGTCTGAATTCTCTTTTTGTATTAATACTAGGTCTGGTCTTCTGACCGGGATTAGGTGATCCATTTGTATCTCAAAATACCAGAGAATTCTGAGTCTCATTCCCTGGGGTGGGTTCTGGTTTGTGTATATATCATTTTTTAGTATGATTAAATTTTAGTTTCTTGTACAATTCGCAGTGGATTATCTTTCCCATCCAGTTGTGCCTAATCTTGTTCTCTTTGCGACACTCACTTATTGTATGATTAACAGTTTTAACTTTGTCTTCACATTATTATTATTATTATTGTTTTTCACACCTGCCGTAGCTGGTGGTTCACTGGAGGCTGAGTGACAGCAAGTCTCCTTAGGTCTCCAGGCCTCTTCTGAGTATTCTAGCCGATCCCAACTGTGCCGTAGTTTGGATGGTCTCGATTCTTCTTCTGATTTCTTGTTCACCCAAATTCTTTTCTAGTGCTTTGGGGATCGTTCAAAGGGCACCAACTACAATTGGTACGACCTTCACCTTCATATTCCACAGGTTCTTCAGTTCTCCGGCAAGGTCCAAGTATTTGTCTATCTTTTCGCTTTCCTTCATTTTCACTCTGTGATCAGCCGGGACAACAAAATCCACGAGATGGCAGGTTCTCTCTTTCTTGTCAATTAATACTAGGTCTGATCTCCTATTATTATTATTATTATTATTATTATTATTATTATTATTATTATCTGAGTTTTCCACGCCCGTTTTAAATTGTGGTCTTTCACTGGAGTCAAATTGTGGTCTTTCACTGACAGCAAATCTCCAGGACTCTTCTGGGTATTCTAACCGACCGTAATTATTATTATTATTATTATTAATTATTAATTATTATTATTATTATTATTATTATTATTTAAATGTACTGAGAGTATCGAAATACGCAAAAGGATGTTATTCTCTTGTACACAAAGAAACACTTTACCGAATAACGGACGACACCGGAATACAAAATGGCGGCGGAATAAAATTGCCGGAGGCGGGAAAATGAGGCGGTAAGGCAACAGACGTTATGCCATTAACAAAAGGATTACGACTTTGGCTGCTAAATGATTGTTGCTGGAAAGCATCGACGCTATAGACAAACACTATTATCAATGGTAGCTGTTAGCAGGTACGATTTGGACGAATAAGAGTTATAACAGACGCTAACCCGTGACAAACAGAAAGTATCATCGGCGATATGGAGTAGATGGATAGAACTTGTAAAATATTTGCGCTCATATTTAAACCCTGGGGACATGGTACTTCATGCAGGAAATGGACTGACTCTTACAATGTGGGGGGCTTTTGTCATCAATTGAAATAGACTTTTCAGTATTATTTTGCTCTTTGCAATTATTTTTTTTTCACCAGAAATAACTGGTGACTTTTTATGAAAATCCAAGGAACAGCATATCATTGGTATGACGTTAAACTATCTGATAGTGAGGTTCTAATTCTGGAGCTCTGGGGAATGCGGGGTACCTCTTCAACACCATTATTCCCAGGTCCGCTCCGACCAGGAGTGGTAGTACCTGTTAGTGTTACAATTTTTTGGCTATTTTAGGTTGTAAGAGAGTACTTTACAGTGGAGATTCCTTGTGTTCCTTAGTAAAGAATCCTTGGTTGTTCCTTAGTGTTAGGCAGAGTCCTTAGTTGTTCCTCGGAGTTCTTTAGTTTTAAGCAGAGTTCTTGGATGTTCGTCGGTGTTCTTTAGTATTAGGCAGAGTCCTTGATTGTTCCTCGGTGTTCCTTAGTGTTTCGTAGAATCCTTGTGTTCCTTTCGTCTGATACGTTCGTCCGTGGCGAATACGTGTAAATGAAGGGCTTTCAAAATCGGTGATTAAATAGTTAACTAACCACGTATTCGAGCGTGTTGATTGGCTGGCTTTAACGCATGCGCCCACGCAGAGACTATAAGTTTAAGTGGTGGGCCGCAGCACACCTTAAATGTACCAAAATAATGGAGGTGCGTGGTCTAATGGTTAGAGTAATAGGAAATGGACTCGTCGACACGAGTAAATAGCTGGGCTCTTTAACCTTGGCTAGATAACCAATCTAGGAGAAGGAAAACTCTGAATTCAAATCTGTTAAACTCCGCTTAAGGAACTGATCTTGTGTCACATCCTGCTCGTGTGGAGGGGTTGGTAAATATATATGTACGAAAATAATCCAACAATTAGGGTCTGCTCTGTAATTTACATATTCCATATTGATGGATGCTGCTGCCCTGTCGGCTGGGGCTGTAGAATACGACGACTGCACTTTTGCTTAATTCCCGACCCTACTGCTCTTATGGCAACATCCCAACCCTTTTATTATATATATTATATATATTTATACCTCTGCGCACGAGCAGGATGTGGCACAAGGTCAATTTCTTAAGCGGAGTTTAACAGGTTTGAATTCAGAGTTTTCTTTCTCCTAGACTGGTTACCTAGCCAGGGTTAAAGAGCCCAGTCTGCCTTGCTATTTACCCATAACCGAATGGAGAATTGGATTCATACCTCTCCCAAGGGTATTAGCGCCTTGTGAAATGCAAACAGCTTCGTCGAGGAATTGAACTCGGGTCGACGAGTCCATTTCCTATGACTCTAACCATTAGACAACGCACTTCCATTTTTATCATATATGTACTGGAAAGGCAGTAATTGAGTGTCTTAGTGTCCGGGGAATGCCGTTAAACTGCATCTTGAGGTAAGGTTCCAATTCTGGAGCTTTGGGGAGTGTGGACTAACTCTTCATCGCCATTACTCCCAGATCCACTTTGACCCGAAGTGTTAGTACCTGTTAGGGTCTCATTTATGGGTTAAATGTATAAAAATGAGTTAAAAATATGTTTTAAAAATGAGTTCAAAAATTGAATACTCAACAAGAATGAATAAAACAAACATCTCCGGTATAAAATAACCCAACAAGGGTTGACATGCCGTAAAACCCATCCAACCAACGAACCAACCAACGAACCAACGTCTAAGATGATGATGCATGTATCATTTTTTTTATGGTCAAAATTTAGTTTCTTGCACAATTCCCAGCGGATCACCTTTCCAACCCAGTCATGCCTAATATAGTATTCTCGTTGTGCAAATTTGTTGCATTCGCTTATTACACGGTTGATCGTCTCATCTATATCATTATACATTGCTGTTTTGTTGTGCATTATCTATTTTTGCTTCGATATAATTTGTTCTTATGGCATTATTTTGTGTTCCACTTATGAGCGACTCAGTTTCTCTCTTGAGGTTTCCTTTTCTTAACCATGTCCAGGTCTTTTCATGTGCAATCTCTTCAATTTGACGTTTGGAGTATCCATACAATTGTTTTTCTTCCCATTTCTGTTTTCTCGTTTTTGTTGTTTTTCTGCTTGTCCATATGTTGCAATTGCTGCTATTGGCTGCTGTAATTGATCTTTTCTTGCTCTTTTTGTGTATTCTTCGAATCCTTGGATCTACGCAATCTTCAATGTTGGTGAGACCTATTCCACCGTATTCTCTTGATACATATATATATTTACCAACCCCTCCGCACGGGCAGGATGTGACACAAGGTCAATTTTTTTAGCGGAGTTCAACAGGTTTGAATTCAGAGTTTTCCTTCTCCTAGACCGGTTGCCTAATCAAGGTTAAAGATCCCAGTCTGCCCTACTATTTATCCATAGCTGGAGGGAGAGTAGGATTCATACCTTTCCCAAGGGTATTAGCGCTAAGTGATACATATAGCCTGTCTCTATCATCTCTTTGTGCATTGTCATCAATTTTCTTGTCCTTTCGTCTATCTGTCGGAGTTTTTCTATTGTCCATTTTAAGAATGTTCCAGAATATCTTATAGTGGGACTACCCAAGTATTTATTCTCTTGATGAGATTTCTGCTGCAGAGTTTGGTTTCTAGAAGTTTTCTTCTTCTCAGATATTCTTCTTTTTTAAAAAACCCTTTTCTTTGATTTCTGTTTGTTTGATGGTGTCCGCTTCCAAAGTTTCCAAGTATTCATAATTCTCCATTTCTCCAAGAGTTCTTATATTCTCTTGATTTGGTAATTATATCCCATCCATTACTTCACTTTTCTTCTTTTTCATCACTAGCATGGCACATTTTCTGATGTCGAATTCCATTCCTATATCCTGGTTGTATATTCCTATGGTGTATACGAGGGTTCCAATTCTGTTTCATTTTTGGTTAAAATCATTATATCATCCATGTACATAAGGTGGTATATTATTATTATTATTATTACTATTATTATTAGCTAAATAAAAAAACGCCCTCTGGGCGACGTAAAATAAATATTGCCTGAGGGAATGGAAGTTGAAAATTTAATATCAGAGAGTTTGTATCATAAGTAAAGTAAAATCATCAAATTTATCAAAGGAGTAAAAAATAAAATAAATCTATTAAAGGACTAAAAAATATTAAAAAAATTGAAATAAAAACTTAGTTCTGATAACTTTAAATATATATCAAAATAAAACAAACTATATATAGATAGATAATACCAGGTATGTATTTATTAAAACTTGTTTAAAAAAAAAAAAAAAAGGACTGTCTAACATTGCATGCTCAAATTTTGAATGTATTTATTGTACGTTATGACGTTTTAGTTAGTGTGACGTAATCTGTGACGTCGTTTTTGTTACAGACAAAAACCGGAAGCGAATCTCCATTAATAATAGATTATTATTATTATTACTGGCAAAATAGAAAAACACCCTCCGGGCGATCTAAAAGTAGATTTTTGAAAGACATTGCCTGAGTGGTGGGAGTTAAAAATTCAATGTCAGCGAATTTGTACCCTTAGTAAGTAAAACCATCAAATTCATTAAAGGATTAAAAAATAAAACAATTTGAAATGTAAACTTTAAATATATACTAAAATAAAACAAACTATATATAGATATTTAATACCAGTCATGTATTTATTAAAACTTGTTTTAAAAAAACAATAAGGACTGCCTAATGTTGCATGTTCAAATTTTAAGTGTATTTATTCTATGTTATGACGATTTTGGGTAATGTGACGTAAGCAGTGACGTAGTTTTTGTTACAGACAAAAACCGGAAGCGAATCTCCATTATTATTATTATTATTATCATTATATTATTATTATTATTATTATTATTATTATTATTATTATTATTTTATCACTCCTTGTGAGTTTTTCTCACCGGTGGTACCTTGTAGTCTTTCGCTTGAGTGAGGGCCAGCAAGTCACCTCAGATCTCAAGGACTCTACTTATCTAGCTGACCTTAAATAGCTATTGTCTAGGTCGTCTCGATTCTTCCTCTGATTTTCATTTCCTCCAGTCTTTTTACCAAACCTTTAGAGACCGTTCCAAGGGCGCCAACTACAATTATTAGCACCGTTAGCCTCATGTTCTACTGTTTGTTTTTTAGTTCTTTGGCAAGGTCTAAGTATTTATTTATCTTTTTACTTTCTTTCAATTTTACTCTAGTCCACGCGAACGACAAAATAAACTAGATGATAAGTTATTTTTCCTTGTTAATTAACACTAATTATTAGAGTTTTCACATCAGTGTTAGCTGATGGTCTTTCACTGGAGTCTGAGTGACAGCAAGTCTCCTCAGGTCTCCAGGACTCTTCTGAGTATTCTGGCAGATTGCAGCAGTGCAGTGTTCTGAATGGTTTCAATCCTTCCTCTGATATCCAAACTTTCCAAACCCTTTTCCAATCCCTTTGGGACTGTTCCAAGTGCACCAACTACAATTGGTATAACTTTCACTTTCATATTCCATAACTTTTTCAGTTCTCTGGCAAGGTCCAGATATTTGTCCATTTTTTCATTTTCTTTTAGCTTCACTCTGTGATCTGCTGGAACTGGAAAAATCCACCAGGTGACAAGTTCTTTCTTTTTTGTTAATCAACACTAGGTCTGGTCTTCTTGCTGGGATAAGGTGATCCGTTTTTATTTCAAAGTCCCAGAGAATTTTATGCGTTTCGTTCTCAAGAATAGATTCTGGTTTATGCATATACCAATTTGTTGTATGGTCAAAATTTAATTTTTTGCATAATTCCCAGTGGATCACCTTCCCAACCCAGTCGTGTCTAGTTTTGTATTCTCGTTGTGCTAGTTTGCTACATTCGCAGAGTATATGGTTAACAGTCTCATCTCTATTACCGCAAAGTCTACATTTACTATTATTATTATTATTATTATTATTATTATTATTATTATTATTATTATTATTATTATTATATGCAAGTGTTTCACTGGTGTTTTTTTTATTTTTAACATTTTTTTTACTGAAGTCTGAGTAACAGTAGGTTTCCTCCGGTCTCCAAAACTCTTGAAAGAACTCTAGCCAATTTCAAGAGTGCTGTTGTCTGGGTGGTCTCGATTCTTTCTCTGGTCTCTAATTCATCCAATCTCTTTTACAGGCCTTTGGTCACCAACTAGAACTGCTGTCATCGTCACCTTCATGTTCCACAGCCTTTTCAGTTAACTAGCATGATACAGGTATTTCTTTATGTGTTGGGTTTCTTTTATTTTCATCCTATGGTCAACTGGAATAGAAAAATTCACTAGATGGTAAATTATTATTATTATTATTATTATTATTATTATTAGTTTTTCACATCAGCGTTAGCTGATGGTATTTCACTGGAGTCTGAGTGACAACAAATGTCCTCAGGTCTCCAGGACTCTTCTGAGTATTCTAGCCGATTGCAGCAGTGCAGTAGTTTGGATGGTCTCAATTCTTCCTCTGATTTCTAGATCCTCCAGTCTTCCAAGTTTATTGGGACCGTTACAAGTGCACCGACTATAATTGGTATCACTTTCACTCTCATATTCCACAGTTTTTTTTCAATTCTCTGGCAACGTCCATGTATTTATTCATCCTTTCATTTTCCTTCAGCTTCATCCTGTGATCTGCTGGGACCGCAAAGTCCACCAGTTGACACGTTCTCTTTCTTTTTTTTTTTTTTTTGTTTAATCAGCATTGGTCTGGTCTCCTGGCTGGGATAGGGGGATCCGTCTTTATTTCAATGTCCCAGAGAATTTTATGCGTTTCATTATTATTATTATTATTATTATTATTATTATTATTATTATTATTATTATTATTATTTGTAGTAGTAGTAGTAGTAGTAGTAGTAATGAAAGGATAAAAACAAATTCATGAAATTATTATTATTATTATTATTATTATTATTATTATTATTATTGGAGGTTTTCACACCTGCCATAGCCAGTGGTTCACTGGAGGCTGAGTGACAGCAAGTCTCCTCAGGTCTCCAGGACTCTTCTGAGTATTCTAGCCAATCTTAACAGTGCTGTAGTTCAGATGGTCTGGATGGTCTATTATTTTCTCTCCATTCGAGTTTTTCACACCTGCAGAAGCCGGTGGTTCACTGGAGGATTTGTGACAGCAAGTCACCTCAGGTCTCCAGGACTATTCTGAGTATTCCAGCCGATCTCAATAATGCTCTCGATTCTTCCTCTGGTTTTCAATTCATCCAGTATTATTATTATTATTATTATTATTATTATTATTATTCACAGATATATTAGATGACCGTCCTAGTTGCCTCCGATCATCAACGAAGACATTTATCAACTCGGGTGTTAAAAGCAGCCTAAGCGGATTAGGCGTAATGAACAAAAATAACAACAAAAAACCAACCTCCCCGGTACTTGGCTTAGCCACGCCTACAATTAAAGAATGCTTGTCAGTCACCTATTATATGACATCTCGATTCCAACTCCACCGCCTCTTTTTTTTTTTTTTTCTATCCCAACTGCCTTCCCTTTTCCCCGTTTAGTGGCCTTCGCACGCGACAGCCAGCCAATTCACGGCTCCGCGTTTCTTTAAAATCTCTTGCTTGAATGATAATATTTTGCAGGCAGTGATTTTTGTCTCTCTTTATTTAAAAGTCACTTTTCATCCAGAATTGTTTAGCGCCTGTTTAAGAATGAGCGATGAAAAAAAAAAAAAAAAAAAAAAAATGAAAAAAGAAAAAAAAGATCATTACTTTATAATGATTTTAAATTGTTTTATTAATAATCTTTGGTCTACTTTTTTTTTAAATTTCCAGTATATATATATATATATATATATATATATATATATATATATATATATATGAGGTTAAGTAAACAAACAAATGTGTTTATTTTTTTATATGGCTTTAAGCCGACAATTTTTGGAGGATATGTGCTTAACTGAAGTCGTACCTAATTTTGAAAATTAATTAGTTAATAATTAATGAATTTTATATATATCACAAGGTTCCTAGTTTGATACCGGCCTCGCCAACTCAGCCTATGAGTAGCACAGGGATCTGTACGGTAAAGTAAGGAGCTGGGGTAGGTGTGGCGCTCCACCCAGACGCAAAAACAATCTCCTTGGTCTAGCGCTAGTGAAAAGGGGATAGACTCCCTCGCTGATTGGCTGATACCGACTTTAGGCCACCCGACTTACTTACTTTTAAAACACAAGATGTGTTTTGATATGGCTTAGGAGAATAGTGCTTAATTGAAGTACTATAAGGCTAAAAAATCGAGAAAAATCAATCTCTGTATGTACACATTAGGCCTCATCAGCACTATAGATATATATGCATATTATACTATATTTATTTATTTATTTGTTAGCACAATAATGATAACAAATAAATAAATACAGCTCTTACACACGTAAAGGAGCACTTTATTTTCAATTCTCCAATACTAACAAAGCACTACCAATACCGCTCCTACTGGGGATTTCAGTCTCGTATACCATAACGCAAAATCAACGAAAGTACCTGCGCCTTGTAGCCCCAGACAGTCGAGCATTTTTCGATTTAGATGACAAATAAATAAATACAGCTCTTACACACGTATTTTCAATTTCCAATACTAACAAAGGACTATATATATATATATATATATATATATATATATATATATATATTAGTATAGCGTTCTATGTAGTTCTAGTGCGATTACGTGTGTAAGAGCTTATTTATTTATTTGTTATCTAAATCTAATTTGTATTTATTTGTTATAGGGTAAATACATCTTAGAAACCTTAAATGTATCGTACCCTATAAGAAACATATATATATAATATATATATATATATATATATATATATATATTGTTTTTCAAAGTGTATTCGCGACTCAGTCTCTATCTCTGTTTCCCCCTCTCTCTCTGTGTCTGTCTGTCTCTATCTGTCTGTCTGTCTGTCTGTCTGTCTCTGTCTCTGTCTCTGCCAGTCTTTCTGACTATCTGTCTTTGTTTCTCTTTGTTTCTCTCTCTCTCAGTCTCTCTGTCTCTCTTTCTCTGCCCCCTCTCTCTGTCCCTCTCTTTCCCTATATATATATATATATATATATATATATATATATTATATATATATATATATGATGGATGTTGTGAAACTTCTGGGGGTAGAATTCAGGTAAACTACTTTTCAAGAAAGGAGCTGAAATACTAGGATAAATAATATTAAAGACAACACAATATTCAGCACTTTGAATTTTGATGCGTAACACAGATTCTCAAAGATAGGTGGTTCAAAGTTAACTGACCTTAACAAATGTAAAAGTTTTTAAATAAAATAACTGGTGCATTATATCTTTTATTTCTTAATATATCAACACTGAAAATTTCATTAAATTCGGTCAATTCCCTGATTTTTGGTATTCTTTTTTCTTTCGGCAGAGTGACATACGATGGTGGAACTTATGTCCGTTAAGTTCGATTTAACCCATTAAAATATTGCCTCTTGTTATCGTTTTGGAATGATGCAATGTGTAATTTTTATCTTTCTCATTCCGATTATAAGAATACTGTTCGTACTCTTCTTCGATATTCACTCTTATATTAATCTATAGATATATAAAGGGCAGTTGTGTGTAAGTGTATGTCCGGAGGAAACTTTGAAAATAAAACAATTAACTACAAAGTAAATATATATACACATTAAATATCACCAGGGCTTGGTTTTTGAGCAAAAATAATAGAGATTTGATTTATATTCGTGAAGTTAATTAAAAAATAAAATTCAAATGATAACAGCATGGATTTTTTTATTTAATGTTGTGAATAGTAGACATTAATTTTTTTTCAGATTGGCTGGATCAGCACAAGGTCTTTTTTTACATGGGGATTTTAATGGGACATCCTGTGGGAAACAAACTCACGATTCAGTAATAATGGATTTATGAGACTAAATTTACCCCCCCCCTTCTACCCAGGCGATTCTGGGTAGCCTCTTCTAGTACATATATAAAGGGCAGTTGTGTGTATATGTGTGTCCGGAGGAAACTTCGAAAATAAAACAATTAACGACAAAATAAATATATATATACACATTAAATATCATCAGGGCTTTTTTTACCAAAATAATAGAGATTTAATTTATATTCATGAAGATAATTAAAAAATAAAATTTAAATGATAACAGTATGGATTTTTTATTTCATTTAATATTTTAGATAGTAGACATTAATTTTTCTTTTCAGAGTAGCAAGGATTTGTAGATTTTACTGCGTCCTTTTAGATTTTTGTGCGTCAGAGACGCAGAACGCGTACCTATCAGCATCTTTGTTGTCCGTTACGAACTGTTCGACAATAATCAGACAATCACCTTTAACCTCACCTGCAATCAACTTCGTCGCTTGAATAAAACCTTGGACAGAAAACTTATATCTTTAGTGAACAAAAAGAGATTCTTCCTCCATCATAATAATGCACGTCCTCACTGACTAGAGGACCCCGTTTGATAAAAACTGCTTTATACTCCATATTGCTCCTTCTAATTATCACTTATATATGGAAGCGCGTGGTGTAATGGTTAAAGTCATGGGAAATGGACTCGTCGCCCCGAGTTCAAATCCTGGATGTGGTAATTGCGTTTCACTTAGCGCTAATACCCTTGGGAAAGGTATGAATCCTACTCTCCCTCTAGCTATGGGTAAATAGTAGGACAGACTGGGCTCTTTAACCTTGGTTAGGCAACCGATCTAGGAGAAGGAAAACTCTGAATTCAAACCTGTTGAACTCCGCTTAAGAAATTGACCTTGTGTCACATCCTGCTCGTGCGGAGGGGTTGGTAAATATATGTATGTGTTGGTGCAGTGATTAGAGTCGTAGGAAATGGACTCGTCGACGCAAGTTCAAATCCTAGACGATCCTGTTTGTATTTCCTTGGGAAAGGTATGCATCCAACTACTCACTCTCCAGCTATGAGTAAATAGTAGGGCAGGCTGGGCTCTTTAACCTCGGCAAGGTAACCAGGCTAGGAGGTGAAAAAACTATGAATTCAAACCTGAAAATTGACCTTGTGTCGCATCCAGCTCCTGCTCATGTTGATAAATAAATATATATGGGGATTACAAAATTATTTGGATGGACTAAGGTTGGCATCAAGAGAAGATGTTGTGACCTCGTGGCGTATGGGCTAACGTGCTAGACTGTAGCATCGCAGTAAGCGAGTTCGAACTCCAGTCGCGCTATTACGTTCTCTTTTTGACTCATACCATTGGGAAAGATATCAACCCTCTCACCCCCTAACTGTAGATTAAATAGTACTACTACAATTTACTATTAGGATGGTTTTGACATTAAATAACCCACATAGTTTGATATAACATTAAAATAAGAAACCAAACCAAACTAATCAGCTGCGGTCTTTATTTAAATTTTAGATTTTAAAATGTTTAAGTTTTTAAAAAATTTAAATTTTAAAGATCAGTTTTTCTTTATTTTTTCTTTCTTATTTAAAATTTTTTAAAATCTAATCTCGTAAACATAAATCCAGGCATGCAAAGCTTTTGAAAGAATTTGCAATGTACTTCTCATTCCTATGTAAGAAAGAACATTTTTTTTCTTCTTCTCCTGTTTTCTTGCCCATTAAAGATATTTACATTATTATTATTATTATTATTATTATTATTATTATTATTTGCTTGTTTTCAATTTTTTTCTTCACTTAGAGTTTTTCTATCTCCCAGGACATTTTAACAGATTTTTTTCTAATTCCCAGTTAACGCACAAGTTGATCGATTTGTGATTCATAATTTGAAAATGCCACACAAAAATAAATAGGATTTATGAATGATATGATATAATAATTATTCTATCTATCTATCTATCTATCTATCTATCTAAGTGCGATTGTGTGCGTATGTGTATGTGTGTGTGTGTGTGTGTGTGTGTGTGTGTGAGTGTGTGTTTGTACATTTTTTATTTATGATCTTTATCTGTATTCTTTCTAGTCTTTAGTGGCTTTTCGTAAATTGGGATCAAGATAGTGAAGACCCTAGCGCTTTCGACTATTTCGCCGGTCGTCATCGGGAGATTTTAGTTGGTATGTTAGGATATATATATATATATATATATATATATATGTGTGTGTGTGTGTGTGTGTGTGTGTGTGTGTGTGTGTGTCCGTGTGTGTATGTATAAAAGGAATGACTTATCGGTGAAAATATTGGGTTGGTCTCAATATTTGGTTGGTACAAGTGTTATTCGGATAAGTCAGCGTTATAACAAATATTGGATTTAACCCTGAAGACATTATGGTGAAACTCGAGTAGGCTATATCTGTACACACTATAATATATATATATATATATATATATCAGTCGCTTCATATCTATCGATCTGTTCGTGTATGTGTGTGTGTGTGTGTGCGCACCATCGCGCGTATATTGACAACCACTCAACACGAGCAGGGTACGACATGAGGTCAAATTCTAAGCAGCGTATTGCTGTTTTTAATTCAGTATTTTATTTCTCCTCGACTTGTTACCATACCACGGTTACAGTGCTCAGTCTGCAGCATTATTTACCCAAAGCTTAGGAATAATGCCTTTCCCAAGAGCACTAGCTTGTCCAGGATTTCAACTCGGGTCGTCAATCCAATTTCCTATGTCTGTTTGTTTGTGTCTTTGTTTAATGGCATATCAACCTTCGTAGGTTATTTAATGCCAAAGCTGTCCCTCTAGAAGAACATTAGTGCCCATAGCAGGGTAATTTTCTAATTTTTTTCCTATGGGAATCTTCACATGTATCTTCACATGTATATCCATGTATATCGACACACCTACACAAACCTACACATACATGTGTGTATAAGAAATTTGAGAAAGGATATGTCAGTGTGTTAAACAGTAGGGTAAATATATGGAATAGCATGCAAGTTTCGTGGCGCTGGGCCTTCCCTTTCTTGGTTGGGACGAGAACTTAATTGCATAAGTTACGCAGTCTTCATTTAAATTTTAGATTTCAAAATGTTTAAGTTCTATTAAAAAAATTAAAATAAATCAGTCTTGATACTTTTTCACGCATGCAAGCATTCTTGAGTGATTTGCGATGTGCTTCACATCAGCAAAAAACAAAAAACAAATAAGATGTGACACACACACACACACACACACAGAGAGAGAGAGAGAGAGAGAGAGAGAGAGAGAGAGAGAGAGAGAGAGAGAGAGACACACACACACACACACACATATATATATATATATATATATATATATTCTTTTATCTATCATTTTGTTTTATTTATGAAGAGAGCTTAATATTTAAAAATTGAACAATACTACTACTACTACTACTACTACTACTACTACTAATAATAATAATAATAATAATAATGATCATAATGATAATAATAATAATAGATAAGGCACTACAGAATAGCAAGTGTAGGACGTGTAGAGACAGAAACGAAACTGTTAATCATATAATAAGCGAATGCCTCAAACTGGCACAAAAAGGAATACAAGACTATACACGACAGGGTGGAAAAGTTGATTCACTGGGAACTGTGCAAGAAATTAAATTTCGACCATGCTACTAAATTGTATATTCCCAAACCGGAATCCGCATGAGTCGCGTATAATTCTCTGGGACTTTTGAGATATAGACGGAACACCTAAATCCGGCAAGAAGACCAGGCCTAGTGTTTATCAACAATAAAAGAACTTGTCGTCTAGTGGATTTTACTGTCCCGGCGGATCACAGAGTGAAAAGGAAATAAAACGAAAAGATAGACGAATACTTGGACCTTGCCTGAGAACTGAAAAAAACAACAAAAAAAAAAAAAACAAAAAACAAAAAACAAAACAAAAAACAAAAAGAATATATAATAATGGAATATAAGGGTAAAGGTGGTACCAATTGTAGTTTGGTCCCCAAGGGTTTGGAAAAAAGACCAGAGAAATTGGAAATTAGTGGAAGAATCGAGATCATCCAGACAACAGCCTTATTATCATCGGCTAGAATACTCAGAAGAGTCCTGGGGACCTGAGGAAACTTGTTGTCATTCTGTCTCCAGTGAAAGATCTCCGACTAACGCTGGTGTGAAAAACGTACAAGGAGTGAAATGTTGGTGCCTTAGAACGGTCCTCAAGTGTTTAGAAAGCAGACTAGAAGAACTGGAAATTAAAGGAAGAATAATAACCATCCAGAGAACAGCATTGTCAAGATCGGCTAGAATACTCATGAGACGTGTTGTCACTTACACTCCGTTACGCTGGTGGGAAAAACTCGCAAGGGGTGAAATGATAATAATAATAATAATAATAATAATAATAATAATAATAGTAGAGGTACAGACGGATCACCTAATCCCGGCCAGGAGACCGGACCTAGTATTGATTGACAAGAAGAAGAGAACCCATCATCTCGTGGATTTTGCCGTCCTGTGCGACCACCCAGTGAAAATTACAGA
>CM042147.1:74925549-74933049 GCA_023376005.1 Doryteuthis pealeii | reverse complement strand
TTTGCTAGTTTTCTGTCAGATTATACTTCCCACAAAGCAAACATCACTGATACGAACGGTGTTGGTTACTAGGAGTTCCGTTTTGTTGTTGTTGTTGTCGTTATCCTTTTTATTATTATTCCATTTCATTAATTATTTTTTTGTTGTTGAAAACGTCTCCAGTCATCCGATTTGCACAAGTAACCGACAACGACCAAGAGAAAACCAAATTGAACGAAAAAAGGACTAAGTGTTCATGGAAATTAATAAGGACTAATTTTTTGGTAATTTTTTTTTTCTCGGGGCAAATATTCCAGAAACGACTACGAATTCTTCGACCTATTCAGACTTGCTTTCTCAGTTCGGAGAAAAAAACAACAACAAACAAAAAAATCAACAAAAAAAATATATATATATATATATATTTTATTTCTCAAGTAACAATTTGCACATTGTCTAGAAGTTGCTGATTTATTTGGAACCCAACTATTAAAAATCGCATTTTTATTAACTTTAAATTTGAAATAACTTAATTTAATATTTTTTTGAGTGGTTTCATTTTTAAAACTTATACCTGTTATTATTTGAATAACTGTTAATTTTTTACTTTTTATTTTTTATTCTTCAATGTATTCTTAAAATCTGTTCATCTAACTCGTTCCAAATTTTAAAGAAATTTCCTGTTTCCTCATTTTTCATTTTATCTAATATTATATTATATAATTTTATTCTATTTCTTTTTTTCGAAGTTACCTTAAAAAACAACAACAAAAAAAAAATACATCATATAGAAAAAAGAAAAAAAAAAGCGCGAAAAATTGGAATGGTCCTTTAAAAAATAATTATTATAAGAGAAAGCAATAAAAAAAACGTGAGAGAGAGGACACACATATAATTTAAACAGTAATGTAAAAGGATTTACAACAACGATAATGCCAATAATTGCTCAAGTCAGTTTTTGGATACGATAAGAAGAAAAAAGTGTAAAACATTCTTAAAGACATTGGAAACTCTTGAAAAAAAGGAAGAAGAAAGGAACTGCACACGGAGACCATTGGAATGTTCAAATAATCTCTGTCTCTCTCTATCTCTTCCTACTCTCTCTTTCTCTCTCTCTCACCATCTATATCTCTCTATATGTATGTACATATATATACATATATATATATATATACATATATATGTGTGATTGAAAAAGAGAAGGAATTAGTAAAAACATCTTAAATTTTGTCTACTACTTTTACACACACACACACACACATATATATATATATGTGTATATATATACATATACTAATACATTTTGACATACAAATAAGTAATGGTGATAATATAAACAGCAGAAAAGTACTTATTTAAGTCTATTCTTATCGACTTGACTGTTTTTCCCCATATATCTTATTTTTCAATCAATCAAGAAAAGAGTTTAAGAAAGAGATCATTGATTAGTACAATAAATTTCATTCACATTTCCATCTTAAACGACCCGAAAAAATACAATATACAATATATGCATACTTACACATTGATAAATAAATAGATAGATGAGATGAATATAAAAAGATAAATGACAGGTAATACGTTAGATTATATTCATATATAGAAACGTCTAAACGGAAACAAATTCAAGTAAAGATAATGTTTAAAGTTTTAAACAAATCAAGATTACCAAACAAATTCGACCAATCAAATTTATTTTGAAGAATTCTTTTTTTTCTAAATCTCCGATTTTACATACATATTTACCAAACTTTTTTTTTCTATACCTATTCAGATTGAAAGAGAAAGAAAAATGAAATAAAAATGAGTGATTACTTGAATACATATAAATAATAGTAAAAATCACAAAAAAATTCTCAGAAATTTAATCTCTGAAAATTTCGCGCGAAAAAAAAAGAAAAAGAATTCTAAACTGAAAGTGAAAGTAAAAGTGAAAGTAAAACAACAACAAAAAACAAAAAAACAACAAAAACAACTTACAAATGAAAACAGAAAAAAGACAACGACTATTTTCTTTGGTTGGAAGCTTAAGTCGCTAATAACAAGACCACAAACCGGAAACATCAACAACGTCAGCAAACAAACAAACAACAAATACAAACAAACAAAAAGAGCATAATAACAATAAAACAAAACAACTAACAACAACAACAACTACAACAACAACAACAATATCATCAGTACCTAGCAGCAGTAGCAGCCAAATTAACAAGAATAACAACGTCGACAACTTTTTAATTGGAGGTTCGCAATGGAGTCGGAACGTTGAATAAGGAAGGAAGAAATCTTTTAAAGTTTACGGAAAAAAGGGGGGCTTACGTATCATTATCGAATTTTTCATTTCAACTGGAGACTGTTTGGAGAAACAATTTAAAGGTGAGTATTATTTTTTGTTGTCATAATTGTTATTGTTTTTCTTGTTCTTGTTCTTGTTCTTGTTCTTGTCATTATTATTATTATTATTATTATTATTATTATTATTATTATTATTATTATTATTATTATTATTATACTCCTTTCAATTCTTTCACACCAGTTCTAACTAATGGTTTTTCACTGGAGTTTGAGTGCCCGCAAGTCTCCTCGGGTCTCCAGGACTCTTCTAAGTATCGTAGCCGAATTCTATTAAATTCTTCCTGTAATCTCCAGTTTATAAGTTCTTGGTAATTGTTCCAAGGACCCAACAACTATTGGCATCACTAAAAAAATCATGTTTCATAGCTTTTTCAGATCTCTGGCAAGATCCAAGTTTTTGTATGCTTTTTCTTTTCTTTTTTACTCTGTGGTCCGCCGGAACGGCAAAATCCATGAGATGACAAGTTATTTTTTTCTAGGTCTGGTCTTCTGGCCAGGAATAGGTAATCTATTATTATTATTATTATTATTATTATTATTATTATTATTATTATTATTATTATTATTATTATTCATAACTATAAATCTTCCTCGATCTCTGCTGATTTTATTAAGTGCATTAACATTGGCTTCTAAAATTGGTTGTTTTCGAGAAAATATATGATCGGAGAGTGAAAATGAAAACCTATGAAAAAAAATAGACCAAATACTTGGACCGTGCCAGAGAACTGAAAAAGCTGTGGAATATGAAGGTTATTGTGATACTAATTGTAGTAGGTGCGTTTAAAACAATCTGCACAATATTGTAAAAAGACTAAAGGAATTGAAAATTAGAGGATGAATCGAAACCATATAGACCACAGCATTGTTAAGATCGTCTAGAATACCCAGAAGAATCCTGGAGACTTGCTGTCACACAGTCACCAGTGTAAGAACACCAGGTAACTATGGTATTAAAAACTCACAAAGAGGGAAACAATTCTTAATCCTTTTTCTTTTTGAATTATTATTATTATTATTATTATTATTATTATTAATATTATTATTAATATAATAATAATAATAATAATATAATAATAATATAATTCCTAAATTTTTCAATTTGAATTTATGTTAGCATAGTTATAATTTTAAGAATGTATTATTTGTTTCAATATATATATATATAATATATATATATATATATATATATATATATATATATATATATATATAACTCGGATGGTCAGGGGACAAATACTACACTCTGATCATTTGAAGACTTACTGATTTCTGAGTACAATATATATACGTGTTGTGAAAGACCAATTTTCACCTAAAAACAAAGGGTTCGTTCGTTACACACATTATAAGATAAAACACTTTTTTGGGTGTTAAGAATTACACTTTGGGGAACTGCCCATCTCTTTAGGAGAGTACTATCAATGTGATTGGAAAAATAAAACCCAAAACATTGAATGGATGAAACATAGAATTCATATTATCACTGCGTTCTCTAACCCGAGGTCTAGGGAAAAGAATTGGTAAAGGAGAGTAAGAAAGCAAAAATAGAACAGAATAATAATAATAATAATAATAATAATAATAATAATAATAATAATAATAATAATCGGATGGAATTCTCAGAAGAGTCCTAGAGACCTGAGGAGTCTTGTTGTCACTCAGCCTTCAGTGAACCACAGGTTTGAAAAACTCGAATTGAGTGAAATAACTCGCAATAATAATAATAATAATAATAATAATAATAATAATAATAATAATAATAATAATAATAAGTTGGAACGGCTCCCAGGGGCTCAGAAAAAAAGACTGGTGGAATTGGAAATCAGGGGAAGAATCGAGTCCTCCATTGTTAAAATTGGATAGAATACTCAGAAGTGTCCTGGAGACTTACTGTCACTCAGGCTTTAGTGTAAGACCAACAGCTAACGTTGGTGTGAATAACTCGCAATAATAATAATAATAATAATAATAATAATAATAATAATAATAATAATAATAATAATAATAATCATTATTATTATTATTATTATTATTATTATTATTATTATTATTATCATCCACTGGTAACTATATAAAGTTATTTTCATTCTTATTAGAATTAGTTTAGTTTATTTATTCAAACATGGATGAGAATCTGTAATACACAGGATTTTAACTGTAACCCTTTCTTGTTTTCCTGGCAATGTGGAATAGTGACTTCTACAATGAAGGGGAAATTGTCATATGATAAAACAATAAAGTCTCATTGATCCTTCAAGCCAATCTGATCTCATCATAAAAAGATATGAATCGTAGATATAGGAACATGAGAGGGATATGTTGGTATCATTATTATTTAAAGGTTTTTCATATATTGAAAATTCACGCTCTGAGTATCACACAAGCCGTATTTTCACCTCTCATCCCACCATATATATATATATATATATATATATATATATATATATATATATATATATATATATATACATAATTATATATATATATATACATATACATATATATACATATATATATACATATATATATATATATACATATATATACATATACATTACATATATATATATATATATATATATATATACATATATATATATATATATATATATTATATAATATATATATATATATATATATATATATATATATATCAACTCTTTTAAAAACTGTTCACAACGAAACTATGGTCGAAATATTTGTCTTATCCCTCTTGTTTATCTCCGTGTCCACGCTACCCCAACATAGATACACACATTCTATCCACGATATTGAGCACTCTTTACTTAATATAGTACCCATACTATTATCAATATATAATATATATATTATATATATATATATATATATATATATATTAGCAAGAATATGCACCTTCAGTTTTAATGCAATGAGATATATTAAATTAGAAAAACTTACGAAATTAAAATAAAAACACATATAAAAATATTACAGTTATTTAGATTATATTTTAATTGGTTTCTATATAAAATTATTCATAAGATTGATTTTAATACGTTGGAGAATAAAACAATAATATTAGAGATCAATAGCACTAAGTAATTATTTATTAAACCCGGTTTTGTTAAAACCTGTATGCAAATTATTCACACCGTATAATATGTAAACCCTTATTTCTTAGGGATATATAAAACATATTGCCGGATATTAAATGTGCTAATAACATGGGCTGTTTTGACGTAAATCTAGACATCGTTAATAAATAAGATTTATTCTAAGTGTTAATTAATGATTTTGACTATAAATCATATACTCCCTGATAAACTTTCTTGTTTATGACGTAGTTTCGGTTATAGACAGACAGACAGACAGACAGCAATTCTTCATTATACTAAGATATATATATATATATATATATATAACTTAGGGTCGAGCAGACATAAAGTTAACGATGCTTGGTAACTGTCTGTTTCTAGCTAATGCGATTTTAAACAAGTGAATTATGTACGTAAACCAGCGTTCCCATCATGCCACCGAAACTTAACCAACGTTCCCATGATGCACCATACAATATTATATAATGAAAAATATGTACGTATTTGGTTTGAAAATCACATAGATAAGAATCTGACAGTTACCAAACTCCTTTAACTTCATATCATCGCTACCCTAACATATACATAAATATATATATATATATATATATATATATATATATATATATATATATATATGGTCTATCAATATTATTGAAGATTCTGTACATATAAAGTTAAAAAAACTATATTATCAATAGTAATATATATATATATATAGCGAATGAGTAGCACAGGGATCTGTGCGGTAAAGTAAGGAGCTGACGGTAGGTGTGGCGCTCCACCTCAGATGCTAAAATAATCTCCTTGGTCTAGCGCTAGTGAAAAGGGGATAGACTCCCTCGTAGTCTTGCCGATACCGACATTAGGCCGATCCGACGATATATATGTATGTATATGTGTGTGTGTGTGTGTGTGTGTGTGTTAAAATACACATATAGATATATTTGTATAGTTTAATAAACAACTCGTTCTAAAAATGTTCTTTTCTAAATAAAAAAAAAGATCAATATCGACCAGTAGAGCAGGATAAAATCTAAAATTAATTAACTTTTATTGACACCTCTGTGACATTCTGATTACCATTAATTTGAACAAAAATACAATCATATATATATATATATATATATATATATATATATATATATATATATATATATATATGAGTGTCCGTATGCATATATGTATATGAGCATAAGCACACACAAACCCAAAATTTTGTAATATATATATATATATATATATATATATTCTTTATGGTGACGATATAAAAGACCTAAACTATAACGAATATATATATATATATATATATATATATATATATATACCAGTCACATAACGTGATCTAACTACTGGGTCATTAAGTATTCCTTTGTTATCACTCCATAAGCTTAGCTTAATTCCGCTTAAAGACAGAATAATGGGAAACCCAGTGAGAATCGAACTCACTAACAATGATCTCTATATGTATGTGAATATAGTCATGATTTTTATTTTTCAATTTAAAAAAATTTTTTTTTACTTTAAAATATTTATATTTTATATCTTATATTTTTAGTAGGATATTCACGGGTACACTTTGATCCTAGTAAAGAACAGACACCGCCCACCGCCAAAAACAAAAAGCAAAAACAAAGAAAGAAATTACATATATAGAATGCATATCATCACTTGCTTCCTTCATCGTAGGTCTTGGGTAACGATCTGCTAAAGTATTCTAAGAAACTGAAATTTAATAAATAATAATAATAATAATAATAATAATAATAATAATAATAATAATAATAATAATAATAATAATTTTTGGAACTGTGCAAACGATTGAATTTTGATCATAGGGACCAATGATATCTGTACATCATTATACTAATGATGTCTTGAAAAAGAAAAGGAAAAATTATCTGGGATTTTAAGTTATAAATGGGTCCCCCAATTTAGAAGGAAAATTAAAGGAAGGCAAAGCTCTAGATGAATAAAGAAAATACAAAAAAGATGAGTAACATGAAAGTAACCAGGAGTCCAATCAGAATAGTTGGGAGCACACACACACACACACACACACACACACACACACACACACACACACACATATATATATATATATATA
>CM042147.1:74909729-74912229 GCA_023376005.1 Doryteuthis pealeii | reverse complement strand
TGGGAGTAGAATTGTTACTCTGAGGTTTCACAATTTTTTTTTTTCAATTTTTCAATTTTTCTCGCCTCGCTAGATTTGGATATTTCTCCAACTTTTCACTTTCTTTCAATTTCAATCTGATCTGTTGAAAAGCAATATCTCTTTAAACAAGGTACAGTAAGGTCTCACAACTTACAGAGTTATACAAAAAAATTTAAAACATTCAGAATATTTTGGAAAACTTCTGGCTTGATTTTTTATAAGGTTCCTCGAAGTTATAAATAGCTTGGGGCATCACCAAGTACGCATCTGACACAGCATCTATCGGAAAATATTAAATATCTCAGTTACTAGAGCGTCCGACTGGGAACCACAAGGTTCCGGGTTCGATACCGGCCCTCACCAACTCAGCGTTTGGGTAGCACAAGGATCTGTGCAGTAAAGTGAGGAGTTGATAGTAGGTGTGCAGCTCTACCCCAGATGCAAAAACAATCTCCTGGAAAGGGGATGGACTCCCTCGCTGTCTGGCTGATACCGACTTTAGACTATTCCGATGACTTTACTTTGATTGGATTGGGTGATCTATTTTTGATTTCAAACTCTCAGAGAATATTATCATTATGGTCTTTATTAACCACATAATTCTATGGCCGACATACTTAGAATGCGTATATCAATATATATTTTAGGTTCTCCAAACCTTTTCTAAGAAAAGAAAAAACTTAGGTTTTAAAGTAGTTTATAAACTGTTTTATTTACTCAAATCTTCCTAGTAGTGTGTATACAATGGATGCGACAGTCACTTTCAAGTTGACGATTTAGAGAATATCTTTGACGAAGACCTGCTATTTTTTTCTATTTAAAAAAAAAAATATCTGTCCTTGTCTACTGTTACGAACTTGATTTTCTGCCTAAATTCTGTTATTATCTTGTCAGCAGGATTGTATCAAATGGTCTATGTGCCTTTGTAAATATGAGTACATGTTTATTATTATTATTATTATTATTATTATTATTATTATTATTATTATTATTATTATTATTAATAATAATAATAATAATAATAATAATAATAATAATAGTAGTAGTAGTAGAAGTAGTAATAATAACACCTATGACATATATATATATATATATATTCAATAATAATAATAATAATAATAATAATAATAATAATAATTAGTGCTCTTGGAACGATCACCAAAGCACTGGAAAAGAATTTGGGTGAACTAGAAATCAGAGGAAAAATCGTGACCATCCAAACTACGGCACGGCTAGAATACTCAGGAGACCTGAGGGGACTTGCTGTCACTCAGCCCCCAGTGAACCAGCTATGGCAGGTGTGAAAATCAAAATAATAATATATACATATATATACATTATATATATATACACATATATACGTATATATATTTAATCATAATGATATATATGTATATATAAATTCATACCTAGACGCACACATACACACACACACACACACACACACATATATATATATATATATTACTAAAATGCTCATTATGTTTGTATGCGTATATGTGTTTGTGTGCGTATATGTGTTTGTGTGAACGCGCGTGCGAGTGTTTGCGTGTGAGTGTTTATGTATATATGTGTGTGTGTGTATGAATGTGTGTGTGACGATAATACATGGGAAATGCACATCATAGAGATTATGTTATTAGGGTTATACACTTAAAGTGTTCAACAGAATAACACCATTTACAGCACAATAAGCAACTGATTGGTATTTTTATGGGGTCTGTATCACACAAGATATAATATTCTAATCATTTAAATTCTCGTTATCATAGATATAAGTATGAAATGCCTATCAGACTATTTCACTCTTTCATAAATAGAAGCATCAATATCATCATGGACCGCGTTACAACGGAAACTAAACGGATTCTCGAGTCGTCATGTTTTTTTAATGATTTTTGGAAAAGTTATTAACTCTTTGCCTACCAAATTTCACCCACGGCTGAACCAAATTTTCTTGGTATATTTTTTCCTGTATGATGAAATATTTCAAAGTTCATTATCTATTTACCTCAGAATTCATTGTATTCAAATAAAGTCCTATTATTATTGTAATATGAGCCCTTCTACTCAATTATGAAGAACTAACCATGAGCTTTTGTGAGAACCGTTACCAGCGGTTTATGGTAGGATCACAGTGGTAAGAGAGCCGCTGAGAGCGGTTTAAATTATGCAAAGAGTTAACATCCCAAGATGTTATCTTTGTTGTTGGCCGACCTATTCTACAACCTTCTTCAAATGTGTAATCTACAAAGAAAAAGAGGGGCATTTTTGCTACTACTTTTTACACTATCTTGTTCTTTAAAAAAAAAAAAAAATAGAAAAAAAAAAAAAAAAGAATGAATGAATAAATAAATGAATGAATAATTCTAAAAATTCGTAATGAATTATACGCTTGAAGAAAGTTATTGAATGGATCGGCCGAAATATTTTAGTAATAACAAAATTACAATAAAAATAAATTCTCTTGTCTGAACAA
>CM042147.1:74902229-74904729 GCA_023376005.1 Doryteuthis pealeii | reverse complement strand
TGACACGAGATAGCAAGTGTGGGGAATCCAGCGGGGATCGAACTCGGCTTTCCTGCCTTTAAATAAATAAATAAATATATATATATATATATATATATATATATATATATTATATATATATAAAAGAAGGTCCGCAAAATGGATTATGCTTTTAGAAAAAAAAATTATTTTTATCTTACAATTTTTATAAAAAATTTAAAAGAATTTCTAAAAACATAATCGATTTTGCGAACCTTATTTTTATAAAATATTTAATTTTCTCCTGTTGGACCCATAATAACACTTTATATATATATATATATATATATATGCAAATTCATTTTGGGGGTTGAAAGGTGTTGTAACCTTATAGTAACATTTTATAATAAAATACTGTAGTAAAATCCCATTCAAACTGAAATAAAAATTTTATCAAAATATTCTTAAGGATATACTTATTTATGGACGATATTGTATATATTTTCATAAAGAGATGAAGAATGGTGTCGGTATTTATTGCCCTTTTTTTGTATCGATTAAATACCTCTCTGTCTAAAGTTAAAAACAGTGAAATACAGAGCTGCACAGAAATAACAGGTATTGAATGTTGCTATTTATTATACTAGATTTTGCCCAAAATCTGTAGAATATAAAGATTCTTTGATACCATAAAATAGGTCAATATATTCGATAAGTTATCGGGGTGGCCTAAAGTCGGTATCAGCCAATCAGCGTGGGATTCTATCCCCTTTTCATTAGCGCTAGACCAAGGAGATTGTTTTGGCGTCTGTGTTGGAGCTCCACACCTGCCATCAGCTCTTACTTTACCGCACATATCCCTGTGCTACTCATACGATGAGTTAGCGAGGGCCGGTATCGAACTAAGAACCTTGCAGTTTCTAGCCGAACGCTCTACCGACTGAGCTAACCCGGTCCCAATAAATATATTCGATAAAAATCAAAATAACATTTTTTTTTCTGCTAATAGATTTTTTTCTGGGCTGGGAAATCCCAGAAGATATTGGTGGTAATTTTCTAATGATCATATAGGGGACACTAGGTTTACTTTAGGCAGCAGAGTAACTGTCTAAGAACCACAAGGTTCCGCGTTCGATACCGGCTCTCGCCAACTTAGCTCATGAGTAGCACAACTTGTATCTATGCGGTAAAGTCAATTGTAGTTGGTGCACTTGGAAGGGCCCCAAAAGGATTGGAAAAGAATTTGGAAAGTCTGGAAATCAGAGGAAGAATTGATACCATCCAGAATACTGCACTGCTGCAATCTGCCAGAATACCAGAAGAGTCCTGGAGACCCGAGGAGACTTGCTGTCACTCAGACTCCAGTGAAAGACCATCAGCTAACACTGATATGAAAACTCAAAAGGAGTAAATAATAATAATATTAATAATATTAATAATAATAATAAGAAGAAGAAGAAGAAGAAGAAGAAGAAGAAGAAGAAGAAGAAGAAGAAGAAGAAGAAGAAGAAGAAGAAGACAGATAGCAAACAGAGGGGTTACCAGGACCTTGTTCAATAACTGAAAAAGATTTTTGAATTCAAATTCATCACCTGATCCAGACTAGATTTAATCTGATGAACATTCACAAAAAAGTTGTTCAAGCAGATCACAACGTAATTTGATATATATATATATATATATATATATATATATATATATATATATATATATATATATATATATATATACTAGCAAAATCACCACGGCCACCACGAAAAAGAAAGCTTGAAGAGGACACTCGTAGCCAATATTATAAACAAACTTGGAAAAGGTCAAGTGAATAAACGGTAAAAGTATTTTTTTTTAAGCTAGAAGGATTGGAAATTCTATTATTCAGACATCATCATTACTAAAATTCAAATACCGAGGACAGTACCTAGTTGACATGCGGTCACTTGATATCCAAATTTGGTGTTATTGGGATGGTCCCCCAAAGGTTTGGAAAAGAGACTAGAGGAACCGGAAATCAGAGGACGTATGGAGACCATCGAGACCACAGCACTGATAAGATCAGTTAGAAGAGTCACGAAGAGATAAGGAAATATGCTCTCAGACTCCAGTGAAAATCTCACAAGGTGGCGAATTATAATAATAATAATAATAATAATAATAATAATAATAATAATAATATAATAATAATAATGAATGGGTAATAGAATAATATTTCTTAGAGATAACTAGTTATTTGTCTATGGATATATTCGTCTGTTTCTCGGCTATTCAATTATAGACAATTAAAATATCATTTTATAATATTTAAGTACTCAGGTATTCAATAGAATAAATTGTGTTGGAATAATAATAATAATAATAATAATAATAATAATAATAATAATAATAATAATAATAATAGCCTCCAGTGAACCACCAGCTACGGCAGGTGTGAAAAACAAAAATAATAATAGGAGACTTGTTGTCACTCAGACTTAATGAAAGACCTGGTGTGAAAAATTCGCAAAAATATTAATAATAATACAATCACACGTATATAAAAATGTAT
>CM042147.1:74882229-74889729 GCA_023376005.1 Doryteuthis pealeii | reverse complement strand
ATTCCTATAGTAAAATCATTAAGCAATTTCATATCATAATAGCTGTATTATATGAGTAACGCTTGTAATGGTTCCTGACCACTAACAATCCCTTTCTTCTTTATGTCCTATGCATTCCTATACTAAAATGAACAATGCAATTATATTTTGCATATATAATTCCTATTTTAGTAATAATGCTTATATCAATTCCTGACCACTGACAATCCCTTTCTACATTATTTTCAGTAGATTTCTAGTAAAATAATCCGCAATATATAGAGGTACCTTGACTTACGAGTGCCCAACTTACGAATTTTCCGAGTTACGAGCTGTCACTCAGATGATTTTTTGCTTTGTGTTGAGAACTAAAATTTGAGTACGAGCGAATTTCAGATACACTAATGGTAATAAGATCACTAAAAAAAAAAATTAAGTTTCCAAATTTATTACACAAAGAAAAATGTTATTCATAAAAAAATAAACATTAACACATATTACAGCACATAATTCATTACATTTTATTTTATTATGTTTTTATACAATACAGTGCTATATTTTTGTTTAAAACAATGTATCAAAAAAGATTTGGGGGCTGGAACGGATTAATGGCATTTCAGTTTATTTCAATGGGGAAAATTTTTTGATATACGAGAAAATTGAGTTATGATCGGAACGAATTAAACTCGTAAGTCAAGATACAACTATATCTATATTATACGTACGATAGCCTCATTAGGTTAGTGGCACTTACTTTAATTCCTAACTACTGATAATCCTTTCCTTCTTGATTTACAATGCACTTCTATAGTAAAATAATAGGCAATGTATTTTGTAACTAGAAGCGGCTATCCAGCATCACCTGAGTAGAGGGAGGGCAAAAAAATAGCATATTGATTTGTTTAATTTTGAGATTTACAAATGCTGGACATTTTAAAGTAGAATTTCAATGCTATTTCTATGTATATTTTATTTTTTTTAAATATCTTCGAATATAAATCAAATCTTCATAATTTTTGCACAAAAAGTAAGAATCGGTAATATTCAATATTTACTTTGTTGTTAATTGTTTTATTTTCATAGTTTCATTCGGACATACATACACACCAACTACCCTATATATATATATATATATATATATATATATATATATATATATATATATATATAGATAGATATATATATAACTCTATTCTTTCACAATACTTAAAATCATTACTGACTATTGACAATAACTTTTTTTTATAAAAAGTATTAACAATGTATTTATATTATATATAATAGCCCTATATATCAGTAATATTTACATTAATTCCTAAACACTTTTTCCTGGTATTCAAATAAGTTCTATCATAAAATCATTACCAAAGTATTTCATATTATACTCTTATAATAGTCTCACTTAGTCAGCAACGTAATTCTGGCGTAGTCCCTGTAGCGTAGTGGTTAACGTGCTGGACTGAGTAATCGTAGTAAGTAAGTTCGAACTCCACTCGTGCTATTACGTTCACTTACAGATTAATACCCTTGGGAAAGATATGATCTCTCCAGCTATGGGTTAAATAGTACCACAACTGTTCTTCTACGAGTATAGCTTTAGCATTAAATAACCAATGAAGGTTGATATGCCATTAATAAAAGAAAACAAACATTATCTTTATTCCTGACCACTGACAATACCTTTCTTCTTGATTTTCAATGCACAGTGTTTACGGCAATGTTGGGTAGAATACTGCGAAATTTTATCATTTTATACCCATTTCCTTTTAGTCATTATTTTTTGTATATAGAAAATGGGTAATGTTTATTGAAGGAATTGAAGAGTAGTAGTTTAGTCGGTGGGCACAATAAAAGAAAAAGTCTGAAAATTTGCGTATAAAAATACTAGGATTATATACAATCGCACTAAACCATAACTGTGATGGTTTCATTTTTCTTCATCCCTTTAAAATTTATCATATCTCATTATATACAAATAATTAGAATAAACTAGAAGTGGCTACCCGGCGTCGCCTTGATAGAGGGAGGGAATTTTTTAAATTAGTCTTGCAGATCCATTATTACTGAATCTCGTAGGATACCCCATTAAAATCCCTACATAAAAAAGACCATGCATTGATCCAGCCACTCTGAAAAAAAAAAATTAATGTCTAATATTTAAAATATTAAATGCAAAAAAATTTCACGCTGTTATCATTTAAATTTTATTAATCAAATTATTATTATTTTTACTCAAAAACCAAGCACTGGTGATATTTAATGTGTATATATATTTACTTTGTCGTTAACTGTTTATATTTAAGTTTCCTCCGGACATACACTTACACACAACTGCCCTTTATATATGTATAGATGACACCTCAGACGTGTTATAAATTGTACCCATCTTATTAATGCTTTCTGACCCCCCCCCCCAAAAAAAACAAAAATCAAGCAACTAGTTTTAATATATTAAACATATATTCTTTTGATCGTCATTATACATATTATTTTCACGGTTTAGTGTGGCCCGAAAGTCTTGTCATCCCCTATATATGTTTAAATTTTAAATAATTACATAATACAACCCGGAATTATAAGAAAAAAATTTAAATATTAAGGATTTTTTTAGAGGTAAGACAATTACATAACGTGTATATTATATCATATCATATCATTATATATGTATATCATTGTGGAGATGCAATAGTTACGGTCGTCGGAAATGAACACGGCGAGACGAGTTCAAATCTTGGACGCTAACACCATTTAGAAAGTTATGAATCTAACTATTCTACCTCCAGTATGAATATGTAGAATATCATGTTTCATGCCTCTGTGTCATTCCTTCTAGTGGTAGAGTAGCGGTACGGTCAGTGGGCATAATAAAAAAAAATCTGAAAAGTCGTTCATAAAAAAACAAACAAGATTAAATGTAATCGGCACTACAATACAACTGCGATTGCTTCATATTCCCTCTTTTTCTTTATTGTGTATTATTATATAAAATGTTTACAATGAATGACACTTCTGACGTCTTATAAATTGTATCCATCGTATCAATTACACGCTTTAAAAAAATTTTTTTTTATTCAGGATGTTAAAAAAATGATATCATTCGAGATGTACAGGGTATCTCAGAAAAATTAATATCATTTTATAATCTAATATTTTTTCAATATTAATCTCAAATTTTAATAACATGTGTAGAAACAATTCAAAATTCCATGTTTAATGTTTAAATGTCTTTGCTTTTTCAATGAATGGCATTTGTTATATATATTATATATATATATATATGTGTGTGTGTGTGTGTGTGTGTGTGTGTGTGTGTGTGTTGAAAATAGAAATAAAGGAAAGAAAGTATAGAATGGATAAAATAGGATATTTTAATCAATTTGACTTACTCGTGTTTCGGTCAGGAGTTTATCCGTGTGTACATTATGCAATCTATTATTATTTTTAAATAATTAAAATGAAATGAAATAATAATAATAGAAAAAAAGTGTAGAAATGTTCCGCACACAAAGAAGTATCGACCTTCCTCAGACTATACTTTCTTTCCTTTATTTCTCTTTTCAACACACACACACACACACACACACACACAACACACAATATATATATATATATATATATATATATATATATTATAATGTGTGTGTGTGTGTATCCACAGACATGTGTTTCGAAGTTTACTTCTCATCAGTGCGGCTCGACTTTTTAACAGCTACCTCTAGCTGGGATCGAAACACGACAGAATTTTCGTCTTCCAAGTTTCTTGCCCTTGCGGCCATCATCGGCTGTCAGTCCGGGGTAAACAATTAATTGATACATACTTAGGGCGTATGGTTTTACAATCACCAGAGAACTTTGTTGGTTAGTCCATTCATTATGATTGAGCAGAAGGACTCAGATTACAATAATAATAATAGGACTTTAGTTAAATAGAATGAGTTCTGAAGTTAATAGAGAGTGAACTTTGAAATATTCCATCATACAGGTAAAATATACCAAGAAAATTTGGTACAGTCGTGGGGGGAATTTGGTAGGCAAAGAATTAAGTTACTAAATTACAAAATGATATCAATTATTCTTAAACATGTTGTATATTGAACGTATATTTGATTGATCGTCATTTTATCAATGAAATTATTACTATCAGGTATATTTGACAGTATGTTCCGATTGAGGTCTTCTTTTTTCCTGTCTAGTCTTTAGCAGATAATTCCAACCATTTTTCATTATACAAATCCTAAATATTATTGAGAGTCTTCGAAAATAATATGAACGTATACGTTTATATTTACCAAACCCTCCCCACGAGCAGGATGTGACACAAGGTCAATTTCTTAAGCAGAGTTCAACAGGTTTCAATTCAGATTTTTCTTTCTCGTAGACCGGTTGCCTAACCAAGGTTAAAGAACCCAGTCTGCCCTAATATTTATCCATAGCTGGAGGGAGAGTAGGATTAATACCTTTCCCAAGGGTATTTGCGCTAAGTGAAATACAATTACCACATCCAGGATTTGAACTCGGGGCGACGAGTCCATTTCCCATGACTTTAACCATTACACCACGCGCTTCCATATGATATGAACGTATACGTTTATATTTTTTCTTAATTAAAAAAAAAAGAAAGAATTCTACCATTTCATAAAAGAATAACAGAATAAAATCGAATCCTTTAGAATTTCAAGAAGAGTCTGATCTTTAGTAAATTTGGATTATTCGGACCATTGCCCTCATCTTTATTGTTATCTGTACAACGTTTCGACCAATGTGCCCTCCGGCCTTCTTCAGGTATTTCTTGTCGGACACATTTTCATATGAAATATAACTATTTCAAAGTTCCGTGATGGCCCCCGATTACGACAAGAAGGTTCCAGAGTTCGAGAAGGCTCCCGAGTCCAACATGAAGAGGGCCGGAGGGAACATCGACAGAAACGTTGTACAGATATCAATAAAGATGAGGACAAAAGTCCGAATAATATTAATTATCAAGCCTCATCTCAAAAATTCAGAGAAAGAGACTCTGATCTTATATCAATCAAATAACATGCGTCTAGATATTAAATGACAGATATTAACAGGGTTTATAATATTCTGCTGTGTCCCCTGCAGAAGGGTACCTTCAAGAGATACCCTGTGTATGAAGTGCATCTGATAATAAGACTCTAGTTCTGGAGGTCTCGGGAGTGTGGAGTATCCTTTTATTGCCATTACTCCCAGGTCCACTCTGACCCGGAGTGGTAGTAACCTTTAGGGTTCCATCTGTGGGTCAAATAGTTCTGTTTGAAAATCATTCGGATTCGATAGGAATACTTGCCATATAATTGTAAATTAGTTTTATCGATAATAGTTACTTAAAGCTATAATTGTTTAATAAGGATTATTATTAGTTACTTACAAGCGCGTGGTGTAATGGTTAAAGTCGTGGGAAATGGACTCGTCGCCCCGAGTTCAAATCCTGGACGTGGTAATTGCATTTCACTTAGCGCTAATACCCTTGGGAAAGGTATTAATTCTACTCTCCCTCCAGCTATGGGTAAATAGTAGGACAGACTGGGCTCTTTAACCTTGGTTAGGCAACCGGTCTAGGAGAAGGAAAACTCTGAATTCAAACCTGCTGAACTCCGCTTAAGAAATTGACCTTGTGTAGCATCCTGCTCGTGCGGAGGGGTTGGTAAATATATATAAAAAGCATATAACTGAGTGCAAACAAATGGCTATTATTAAATTGAAATAATTACTTGAAATCGTATAATTAGATAAAATAATATTAGCATATTAGTCTAAGAGAAGGAATCCAACTCTTCACCCTCCAGCTATGGGTAAATAGTGGGACAAACTGCGCTCTTTAACCTTGGTTAGGCAACCAATCTAGGAGAAAGAAAACTCTGAATTCAAACCTGTTAAACTCCGCTTGTGTGGAAAGGTTAGTATATATATATATATATATATATATATGAGGAAAAATGAGTAAAGAAAAGAAATGTAAATGGATAAAATGAATTTAATCGATATCACATTAATCGAATCACTTACACATGTGTTTCGGTCAGTTTATGTGTGTGAAATATTTCGCACACATAGAAGAATCGACCTTCATCAGAGTGAACATTTATTTTGAATAATATATATATATATATATATATATATATATATATATATATATATATATATATGTATATATATTGGGAGAATGTGTGTTTAATTGAAGTCGTACCTAATTTTTGAAAGTTAGAATAGGTATGCCCGCCTAATTAATTAATTATTTATTAATTAACTTTCAAAAATTAGGCACGACTTCAATTAAGCACATATTCTCCCAAAAATTGTCGGCTAAAAAAACGCCATATCAAAAACACATCGCTTGTGTATTTACTTCTCATATATATATATATATATATTATATATATATATATATATATATATATATATATATGAAAAATGGAAAGGTTCACCCGAAATATCGGTATTGATTAAATCATGAACAGAACAACAGTTCAATAAGTAAGAAGTAAAGAAAGAAGAGGCAATAAAAATATAGGATTGGGAGGGCATGGTTAGATAGAATCATTAATCACCTCTGCCTATCAACATAAGTTTGACCTATCACTAACTTCAAAGGAACAATGTTTGGGGACCCAAGTTAATTGACTTTTAGGAGATATAGAATAAAATAAGCTTAAATCAGGCGAATATATATTTCATTAGATTTTACTTTCCCTGAAGACGGTGTACTAAGAACACCGAAACCGTGGTAGGGATATAACTTTTCTACAACTATTAATGCTCTATATTTTACAAGATATATCGAGCCCTTTAGGATTAACTACTTATGCTACTACAATGTTTATATGGTAGTACCCCTTTGATATATATATATATATATATATATATATATATATATATATATATATATATATATACTTACACACATGGTTACACAGACACCAAATGAAAAACGATTAATCTACTCACATTTCCATACACACACACACACACACACACACACACACACACACACCACTCTCTCTCTCTCTCTCTCTCTCTCTCTCTCTCTCTCTCTCACACACACACACACACACACACACACACACACACACAACGTAAGGGAATGTTCAACGTCCTCCTTCAAAACCGTTTATCCCAGCATTTCATAAATTTCGAACTATTAGTTAGCAATAAATTTAAACGTGGCCTTTTAACATACAAAGGTTCTCCTACCGCTAATCTGCGCCGTAGTAGATGAATTGACAACAACAAGGCATTTTATAGAACCACAAAGATAATTGATATGTTTTCTTAAATTTATTTATTGATCTGACCTAGTTGTTTTAGCTGTTGTATTTTATTATGCTATTTTTGTACACTTGAGTTGGAACTTTTTGTGCTATTGTTTTTAGTAGTGGCTGTCATTTTTTTTTATTAATAAGATATCATTGCTATTTACACCTTTTTAATTTCTTATTATTATAAATCTAGTTTGAATAGTTTATTCCCTCTCAAAACTGAAGGAAATCAAATATGATTCTT
>CM042147.1:74877229-74879729 GCA_023376005.1 Doryteuthis pealeii | reverse complement strand
TTATTATTATTATTATTATTATTATTATTATTATTATTATTATTATTATGTGAGTTTTTCACACCAGCCTTATATGATGGTCTTTAATTGGAGTCTGAGTGACAACAAGTCTCCTCATGTATCCAGGACTCTTCTAAGTATTCTAGCTGATCTATTGTCTGGATAGTCTTAATTCTTCCTCTGAATTTTAATTATTATTATTATTATTATTATTATTATTATTATTATTATTAAATGATCTTTATTATCATCTGTTGATTGAATTTGGCACTAGGTGATAAACCGATCTTTAAATGTTGTAAGATTTACCTAAACCATCATTTTTGCTTTCAACTCCCATGGACTACAAACATTTCAGTGATAAAATCTATGCGAATGAAAATGTCCTTATCTTCTCAAGAAATCTTTTGTTGATTACTTTCGTTTGGATAAAGCGACTAAGCCGGGAATTTTACTGAAGTCTGCGATCATTTCTTTTGTGCAAACATTCAATCTTTATAGACGTGTATTATAAGGAATTTCCTGGTGTTATCCTAATCTATCTATCTATCTATCTATCTATCTATCTATCTATCTTACTATCTATCTATCACAGTTTAGTCTTACCAGCTTTAAACTTTCTTTATAAACACACACACACAGACACACACACACAGACATATATATATATATATATATATATATATATATATATATATTATATATCAATGTGTATTGTTGGCCCGATTATACTTGAAGAAGCGGTAGTAATCCAACGTACAGTGTTATTAGAAGAGTGCTCAATATCTGTGATAGAGCGTTAATAGATAAATAAATGAATAAATAAAAGATTTAGCTTTAAAAAAATTATTAATTTTTAAAATGAATAATTGTTCCAATGATAATAAAAAAGCTAAACTTTTTATATATATATATATATATATATATATATATATATATATATATATATATATATACATGAATGTATGAGTTTGTGTGCGTATGTGTGCGTGTGTGAGAGAGAGAGAGAGAAAGAGTATGTGTGTGTGTGTGTGTGTGTGTGTGTGTGTGTCAGCGTTATATCTATATATGTTATGTCAGAGTTATGCTATATTATTACATACATGGTTGTGCTGCTATCTGCACACACATACGCACACATACAAATATATACACACACACACACACACACACACACACACACACACATATATATATATATATATATATATATATATATATATATATATATATATATAAAGAAATCTTGAAGCAGCTAAGAATAAATTATGATATATAGATAAATGGAAAGAGAGATATGAACATGTAAAGATTAAAACTTCAGAAGGAAAATTCTTTATAATTGTAAAATAAGATACAATTCCATAAACATATATAATTGAATGGTAGCATTCATTATCTATCTATCTATCTATCTCTTTCTCTCTTTCTGTCTCTCTCTGTCTCTCTCTATACACACACTCACTCACACACACACACACATACACACACACACACACACACACACACACACACACACACACATATATATATATATATATATATATATATATATATATATATATATATATATATATATATACGTAGATGGGTTACTAAGTAAGTTGGTATTAGGATGATTATAAGTTTGATCTACTTCCAACAGCGGAATGTTAGAGTTGTTCAGGTCCAAGTATATATATATATATATATATATATATATATATATATATATATAACAAGACCCCAACCCTTCTTATCATATGGGTACTAGAAGGCCGTGGGTGAAGGTCTTCATGTTCTAGGAATGATGTTAAGCTTTATCTGATGGTGAGTTTCCAGTTCTGGAGGTTTGAAGAATGGGGAGCACCATTTCATCACCATAGCTCCCATGTCCACTCTGACTAGGAGTGGTGTACTACCATGTTAGGGTCCTATCTATGGGTTAAATAGTAAAATGTGTTTATTAAAAATTGAGTATCCATTACGAATGAATTTATTTCAAAACTTTATTCGCATTACATGAACCACTGTGGTTGATATGCCGTAAAACAAACCCAACCAAAATTACTGCCTAATTTGTTGAGGAAATCATTCGAGTACCATCATAGATTCAGCATCTACTAATACCTCCCCCCACCACAGAGGCAATTTTATTATCACAACTTTTAACCATAGTTGGAGGGAGAATGCATACCTTCCCCAAGGGTACAAGCGCAATGGGAAATCCAACCAGCCTCGCCCAGGATTTGAACTTGCTTCGCCATGTACATTTTCTACGACGATAATCATTGCACCACTGGCGTTTTAATATAATCTGAAAGCAAAATAACTAAAAAATAGTTATCTCCTTACCTCAACTAATTGCCGGAACTATTTCATCATGAATGGATAGGACAGCTTTTAAAAAGGTCCATAAATATTTTGAAAAATTAAAATTTTATCGTCTCTAAAGTAAAAGCGTTTTTAACCAATATAGTAAAAAGCGATTATGTTTGAATATAATAAATGATACGAAAGT
>CM042147.1:74849729-74872229 GCA_023376005.1 Doryteuthis pealeii | reverse complement strand
TTCCTATAACTCCAACCTAAAAAGGGGAACCACTCTGTATGAATTTTATCTGCTAATTAATCTACCCATTATTTTCCCATTAAACTAACCCTAAACCCTAACCCTAAACCTAAACCCTAACCATAACCATAACCATAATCCCGTCGTCTTTTTTCCTAGTAGATCAATAAATAAATAAATAATTTATCAGTCAATCAGAGTGGTTCTCCTTTTTTAGGTTGGAGTTATAGGAAATAACCAAATAAAGTATAATTATCGTCCCATGGACAAAAAAAAATAGATAAATGAATAAATAGTTGGAAATATAAAAATTGGTAAAAACATTGATTATAATTGAGTGGTTCCCCTTTTTTTAGGTTGGAGTTATAGGAAATAATCCTGAATCCTTTGGTGAGACTCCTTACTCTCCAGATCTCCAGAACTGTGTCTCACCATCAGATGCAGCTTAGTTTCATATCATGGACATCCTTTTTTTTGGGGGGGGCGTATCTTATTTCTTTGGGGGAGATACAGTCAGCATATTCTAAGCCTCACCGACATGGCGGCCAACATCATTTAGTCAAAAGCGTAGATGCAGTTTAGGACTGCCGTTAAGGTAAATGTTCACTTACCAACCATAAAGGTCGAGAGATATGCGATTCGTTGGTTCGGAGCTCTAGCTGTTTTACCACAGTACACACTCCGCCTCGGGAATAAGATAAAGATGAGCGTTATGATCAATTAAAGGAAGTAGAAAATGCTTTTTGCGTATTGTAGTTTGTGTGTTTCTAGAAGGGCACAGAATCTGTGCTTCTGTTGCTGTTCACACAAATGGGTCGTTGAAGGATATGAGACGATTAGAGAGCAAATTTTCTTTTAAGATATCTCATTTGCTTATTATTTAATGAAGGACTAATTTCAAGCAAAATTGATCTTAGTGTGAAAAGGAGAAATGATTTGTTGGGAAATTACGAAGGGTAATAGAGTTAGCTAATAAATGCGCAGCCAATTTAAAAATTTGTTCCCGTTGATTACAGCTTGAATTTTAAGAGTAAGCATACCACAATGAGATGAATTCTTTCTCTCTTATTCTCTTTTTCCCCTCTCTCTGATTGTATCTAGAGAAGAAACTAAGTCTTATCACTTTCCTTGAAAAAGACTATCTCCTGAACAAGAAATCGGAGTTAAGTAGTAAATGTAGACATGAAAATAAAAATATTGAGTTCATTAACACCTGACTGAAAAAGTATAAATTAATTAATCAATGAAAAAAACACGAGTGCAGGTTTAAATAAATTAATATGAAAGGTAAAATGGACATTGAATCCGACAATATGTGTAGAAAGTTTAGTAGAAAAAACAACAAGATGTTAAAAGTTTTGCTGGCAGAAATCTGTTTCGACATTATGAAGATGTCTTTATCAAAGCAACATTGTAAATGGAAAGACGAAATAAAGGAAACTGAATTAACGAAACTGATCGAGAGCGTTCTGTGCCTCGTGATTAATGATATATTTATTTCGTCTTTCCGTTTGCAATGTTGCTTTGATAAAGACCTCTTCATAATGTCGAAATAGATTTCTATCAGCAAAACTTTTAACATCTTGTTGTTTTTTCTACTAAACTTTCTACACATAAATTAATATGTATGTTTATATTTCGTGAGCAACGAATTTGACTATTATCACCGGAGTAAGAATAGGTTGACAGTGTTCCTTGCAAAGGAATAAGCCCCCCCCCCCCAGAAAGGGATGTGGGTATGATACTAAACTGCGTCTGATGATCAGCTCTAGTTCTAGAATTCTTGGCATTTGGAGCCACGATTTCATTGCTATTACTTGCTGATCTTACTATGACCCGGATATATATTATATATATATATATATATATATTATATATATATATATATATATGTGTGTGTGTGTGTGTGTGTGTGTGAGGAAAAAATGATTAAAGAAAAGAAATGTAGATGGATAAAAATTTTATCGATTCACTTTTAATCGATATCACTGACAATATGTTTCGGTCTGTTTATCAAATGTATACGGATTTATGTTATTATTATTATTAAAATAATCAGATGGAGTTGAAATGATGATAATAATAATAATAGGAAACATGCATAAATTTCCGTACACAGATTTTTTCATCAGAGTGGTTCACTCTGTATACATTTTGATAACAGACCGAAACACATGTGTAAGTGATATCGATTAAAGTGAATGGATAAATTCATTTTTATCCATCTAATTTCTTTTCTTTACTCATTTTTTTTCTCATATTGTCGGATTCATTTATCACACACACACACACACACACACACCATATATATATATATATATATATATATATGTGTGTGTGTGTGTGTGTGTTAATAATATAGTGTGCTATATTCATAAGTGAATAATGCTCAGTATCGTTGATAAAGCATATACATTTAAGGACGTGAAGTTAACGGCGTTTGGTTACTGACAGTTTTCTCGCCTAAGCGATTTTAAAACCAAGTGCTTGTGTGAAAATCGTATAGACAAGAAACTTAGTATCCAAGCATCATTGACTTCATTTCCACGCTAGTCTACACACACACACACACACACAACACACACACATATATATATATATATATATATATATATATATATATATATATATATATATATATATATATATATATATGTATATATTTATCAAAGGGTTACTACTATATAAACATTATAGTAGCATAAGTAGTTAATCCAAAAGAGCTCAATAAAATATAGAGCATTAATAGTTGTAGAAAAGTTATTTCCCTACCACGGTTTCGGTGTTCTTAGTACACTGTCTTCAGGGGAACAGTTCCCCTGATGACGGTGTACTAAGAATATATATTCAAATATATGTGTATATGCACAACACACACACACACACACCACACACACACACACATATATATATATATATATATATATATATATATATATATATATATATAAATTTGTTGTATATCAAACATGAGAAAATCAAGTATTTTCTAAATGTCTGCATATATGAGTCTCAACACATTATAGTATTAGCTTGAAGAGGAATTTTAAACAATTGGAAACACGTGTCATGCCCAGCAGAGTAAATATATATATATATATATATATATATATATATATATATATATATATATTAATATAATATAATATAATATAAATATATAATAATAATACAACTTCGTGATATATATATATATATATATATATATATATATATATATATATATATTTCCATATTTAATGCATTATCTTACTCACATCTACGATTTCCACAAAGGATGGGCTTCACCACTCACACCTTTCAATTTATCTATCCATCTAGTTATATCTATGTAAGTTTTTATCTATGTAATTTTGTTAAAATTTATTTATCTATCGATTAATCATTTATAGTGAGCCTACAAACATATATATCTAAAGGTTACATAGCATATACAATAAATATTTAAAATAAAATACTTATAGATACTGAAACATTTTAAAACAATGATTATATATATATATATATATATATATATATATATATATATATATATATATATCGCGAAGTTGGATTATAAAGTCCGTAAACTAACACACAGTAGTTATTAGCAGATTGTGAGATAATAACACGATCAGTGTAGCGTCAGACCTTATATCTCGTAAAGGATAAGTATTTGATATCCTACCTTAATCAGACCAAAATAATGCCATCTGACATAAAACTTATCACATTCCTTGTTAATTATGCAGGTTTTACCAAAAATTAATCGGGTGGATTGGCAGCATTGTTTTTATTTATTTATTTATTTATTTATTTACGAATATGCTAGTCCAGTAGCAGCTACGACAGACGTTCTTTGACTACACGCCTATGAAGGTCACACTACCACAGGGAGACTGGTATTTAAACAAAGCGATTTTAAATCTCCGACAGTCGTCGTTAACGTCCGTCGGAAAGCGGGGCTGGTCAACTTGAAGGCTTTATAAACTGGTGGGCGGGGCCAGTCTGCGTTGACGCGGAAGTAATGCACGTGTTTGAAGCTAAGATCTTAGAATTGGCGGGAAAGAGACGGATGTCCGATGGTTCTATAAACGAGCGGGAAATGTGCAGTTACATCAAATATCTACTTGTCTATCACTTCCCTTTTCTTTCTGTGTATGTAAACACTTATATAAACTAGCTAACATACACATCTACGCTGGGTAATAAAATCAAATATCTACTTGTCTATCACTCCCCTTTTCTTTCTGTGTATGTAAACACGTATATAAACTAACTAATATACAAGTCTACGCTGTGTAATCAAATCAAATATTTATTTGTCTATTAATCTCATTTTCTTTCTCTGCATATATATGCTTATATAAACTAGCTAATATACCCGTCTACGTTGGGTAATCAAATCAATTATTTACTCGTTTATCACTCTACTTTTTATTTCACTGTATATTATATATGCTATATATGTTATATAAGTTAATTCCTCTGTGTGTTACATACGTTTATACGTATACAAACTAGTTAAGATACTCGTCTTCACTTGGTAATCAATTAAAATCAAGCAAATACTTGTCTCCTTTTTTTCTTTGTATGTTATATACTCATATAAACTAGCTAATATACGCGTATACTCAGGGTAATAATAAGTCTTTTGTACTCGTTTCATTTTTTTTACAAATAATGTCAGCTTTTCCGGCTAGAAATCACAAGGTTCCTAGTTCGATACCGGCCCTCGCCAACTCAGCGTATGAGTAGCACAGGGATCTGTGCAGTAAAGTAAGGAGCTGATGGTAGGTATGGCGCACCACCTCAGACGCAAAAACAATCTCCTTGGTCTAGCGCTAGTGAAAAAGGGAAAGACTCCCTCGCTGACTGGCTGATACTGACTTTAGGCCACCCCGACAACTTGACTTTACTTACTATATTTGTTGCCAATTAAGAATTTACAATGAATTGTTATAAACGGTAATTGTTATGATGAAAAGAGATTTACCAGTAATAATTTATATTACCGTAATTATTTATCTATAAAAAGCACTATTTTTCCAGACCCAAAAATTAATTTTATACATGTTAAGTATGTAATTAATTTTTTTTCTTAGCCACATACCTTATCCTATTAATGACGGGAACCGAAAGATAGTTATGTCTATAATCTAAATTAATGTAGTCCAGTAGAAATAAAATTTTAAAAAAGGCCAAGCTAAAATTTACACCAAGTAAAGGACATATGGTCAACAATAACATATCCAAAATCCTCTCAGATTGGACTAGGGAAAAAAATTATTGAGATTTCAAAAAGCTCGATATTTCTCAATTATTTGGCTAAAATGAGAAAAATGGTTCTGCTGAACTTAAGTAAAAAAAAAAAAAAAAAAAAGATGAAAATATCATAACAAGATCTCCCAAATAAAAAACTAATAAGTAATTACTGTAAGTAAAGATAATTTATTGCCCATCTATGCAAATCAGGGCAAGGTTGGGCAAATCCGGGCAACATTGGGCAGACCGTAGTACATACATTTTTCTAACACGTCATTTCTTTTTACTTACAAGTCTTAATGTGTCTTACATCGTTACAGGGAAATACAGAGAATACGTTTTTATAATTTTGTCTCTAATGAGGGTTTATTTTCACCCCAAGGTGGTTGCATTTTTGTGTATTTGCTCAAATATACCGTGTAAATTTTGTGTTTTAAGAAATAATGTAACCTATATTTTTAAAAAAAGGTGAAGAAATAGTAAATTTACGTTAAATTTAACTGCTACAAATTTTAAAAAGGCTGTTTGTATTATATACAAAAATTTCAAAATAGTTTAATGTTAGAGGTGCGTATTGTACGCAAATGATTAATAAAGATGCCACTTTATAGATTTATCGATTTAAGAATGTACCTTTTTGTTTCGTTTGATTTAAAAAATTCTAACCAGATAATAGTACTAAGTATTAAGTATAATACTCAGTATTTTTTTATCAGTTTGAAGAACTAATTAAGCTTTAATTAGTAATATTTAATTAATGTAAATAATTATGTAAACAGACGAGAACAAACAATCGTTTAAGAAGTCTTTCAAAAATTGAAATGTGCTCAAAAGCTGGCCAGCAGAGCAATATGAAAAAGGTTGGTTTCTAATCTGTAAAAGATAAATGAAACTAATAGTTATGAAACATTAATAAGAGGATGAATTTCTTTTAAATCACACACACACACACACACACACACACACACACACACACACACACATATATATATATATATATATATATATATATATATATATATATACACATATACATAATATATATAATATACATATATCATTAGTTGAATCTATATATATATATATATATATATATATATATATATATATAATATATATATATATATATATTAGCTAAATCTTTATATATATATTTATATATATATATGTGTGTGTGTATGTGTGTGTGTGTATGATCTATCTATCTATCCATTCATAATATATATATATATATATATATATATATATATATATATATCTAATCCTAGTACTAGCAAATATATGTACCCTCCGGTGCAAGTATTTAAGTTTAATGTATAAATATTATATGAAATTAGAAAGGCTAATGAAACTAATAAGAATGCAGATAAAAAGATTTGAAACAGGGGGGTATAACGAAATAGAACAACTGAAACTTACACTTCCATCACTCTCGTCTTTCACATGTCAGTTATTTTACTTGTTAATGGATTTCATTTAAGATTCATTTTTGCTTATATTCACCAAACAATTAGAAATCAATAATACTAAGCACATATTTATTAAATTCGATTTTTTAATATTAATATGCAAATTAGCCTTCTCGTTCACACTGTAAACCGCTATTTTGTTGTATATATATAATTGCATGTTGTCACTATGTAGACATAGTTAGTATTAATAAAGTAAGATAATTTTATTAATAATTGAGGTTTAGATAAAAATAAAATCATGGAGAATGTGATGTCAATAACTAAGAGAATTGTGACTTGAGTAGGAATATAGTTTCGGTTACAGACAGAAAAACACACACTCTCCATTATAATAAGATTGGCGAAATGAGAATAAAGTGCTCGATTACTTCTGTAAGAGCTGTATTTATTTATTATAGAGTACAATACATTTAAAGTGCGATTGCACTTTAAATGTATTGTACATATATATATATATATATATATATATATATATATATATATATATATATAATTAAAATTGGTACAAATAAAAAATCAAAACAGTAGTAAAACCACTAAAACTATCAGAGTGCACAAAATACTGAAATAAACAAAAAACATAGTGCAAACATCGCAATGTTACAATATTAGAACATTTTAATATATAAAACGACTCACTACCTGGCGTTGCACATAATCGATTGTCAGGCGAGATATTTTTAAATACCTATACATATGCACACACACACTCATACGACACGCATACATGCATGCCGATAGATAGAGACACAACTGCGGACTACGATAGATAGATAAAAAGCAAGGTGATGTGGCTTAAGAATAAATCCTGCGACAACAGCGAATTAATTTATATAAGTGTTGACTTAGGTTACTCTGAACAGGTAGATAGACAGACAGACTGACAGATAGTCATACATTTATGTTGATTCGATTATCATTTGACTCAATCAACAATCAATTTAACTGTCAATTAACAAATATATGAAATTTCCGTTTCATTTTCAATTTTTCGATTAATTTTTCCTATAAAAATAAAATGACAACAAGAAAAAAAGAAAAAAAGAAAAAAAAGTCGATTCGTCGGAGAATGTTTTGGGGCAGTATAAAGATTTTATATTCAATATTTCGGTAATTAGTAAATGCCCAATTATTCGCCAAATTCTGATCAATATCGACAGGTTGGAAGGAATTAAAGACCAATTTTCATGACAGATTTTTTTCGGATCAGAACAAAGAGAATGGGAATGGGATTAAGAAAGAAAGAAAGAAAGAAAGAAAGAAAGAAAGAAAGAATGAATAGAAAAGAAACAGAGAGAATACTAAAAAAACACAATGGACAGAAAAAAGAAAGTTAAATAAAATGTAACCGAAAGAAAGAAAGAAAGAAAGAAAGAAAGAAAGAAAGAAAGAAAGAAAAGAGAAACTTTTTAAAAATACGGAGAGAAAATGGAAGTTAAATAAAAAGTAGTAGAAATGAAAGAAAGAAAAGAATAAAAAAAAAACAGAGAGAAAGCTGGAAAACAATTGAGAGAAAAAAGAAAGTTAAATAAAATGTAACAGAAAGAAAGAAAGAAAGAAAGAAAGAAAGAAAGAAAAAGAAACAGGAAAGAAACATAAAGTTTAAAGAATATGGAAAGAAAGAAAGAATAGAAAAGAAACAGAGAGAAAGCTGGAAAACAATTGAGAGAAAAAAAGTTAAATAAAAAGTAGTAGAAAGAAAGAAAGAAAGAAAGAAAGAAAAAAAGAAAGAAAAAAAAGAAAAACAGGAAAGAAACAGAAAGTTTTTTAAAATATGGAGAAGAAAAAGGAATTTAAATAAAAATTAGCAGAAAGAAAGAAAGAAAGAAAGAAAGAAAGCTCAGTTGAAGACGATGAAAGGAGAAAGAATGAATTTGTTAGAAATGGGAATGAGAAAAAAATTGTCAAATGAAGACATGAATTTCAAAATATCTAAAATCAATCCAATTATTTTCTTTTTATTCATTATGACTCTCATGTAAATAATTTGAATTATATCATTTTGATGCAACATTTTTCTTATATCTACTAACACTCACCTAACCCCCTCTCTCACACACACATGAACGCAAATATATATATATATATATATATATATATATATATATATATATATATATATTGGTTTGCTGGTTGGTTTTGAAGGCTATCACAATGCAAGTGTAAAGAAAAAAGAAGGTAACTGTGGTGTTGTTTGTTAACCTGGGATTTATTCTCAATATTTCGGGATAAAAATCCCATCTATCTTCTTTTTGCTTTACACCTGCATTATGATAGCCTTCAAGACCAACCAGCAAACCAATATAAACACAATGCTTCAAGCAAATTACAAAACCCTATATATATATATATATATATATATATAATATATATATATATATATATATATATATATATGGGGGGGGGGTGTTGATTGCCTGATTGTTCTAAGATTCGTTTTGAAAAACGTCTCAGTTATTGACTGATTAGAAACAATAAATGTATGAATGAAGTAAAATTAACTGACACGCTATTTCCTGTACCCCTTCTCTCTCTCTCTCTCTCTCTCTCTCTCTCTCTCTCTCTCTCTCTCTCTCTCTCTCTCTCTCTCTCTCTCTCTCACACACACACACATACTCTCTCTCTCTTCCCCCCCTCTCTCTCTCTCTCTCTCTCTCTCTCTCTCTCTCTCTCATTAGACTGATTTTCTTTCAGGTTGGCAACCCTGATTTAAAATCAACTGATGAACATGTGTGTTCGTGTTTGCCTCTCAGAACTAACGTTCAGCTGAGTAATCGAGAAATCAGCAGTATTTAGTCCTTCTTCATTTGAAGCTACTCTATCCTTTCTTTTGTGAGTGTCCTTAGCTCCCTTAGTCGTTTGGGGTTTCAACTTACTTGGAGGGTCTTTTAACTATAATTTGAATTGCCCGTGAGGGTAGGAAAATGAGTTTGGACTATTAGGGCGCCTTGGGGGTCAGATCATGTAACCCCCCTTTATGGCATTTTCCAGGGCAGTGAGAGTTGCTTGACGAAGTCTCTCTCTTCACGTGACAGGTTGCACTATTATGAAATACCATAGATTACAAGACTATCCTAACTGCGTGATCTAATACCATGGCGTTGAGTCAAACTAAATTTTGGCGCTAAACAGTCTTTTATTTTGTGTCGTAATAATCTTAGCTTAAGTTTTGGCGCTAAACAGCGTAGTAATAATCTTAGCTAAAAAGTTTTGGCGCTAAACAGTCTTTCATTTTGTGTCGTAATAATCTTAGCTTGGCGCTAAACAGGTGTCGTAATAATCTTAGCTAAAAGTTTTGGCGCTAAACAGTCTTTCATTTTGTGTCGTAATAATCTTAGCACTTTGGCGCTAAACAGTCTTTCATTTTGTGTCATAATAATCTTAGCTTAGAAAATATTAAAAAAATGGCGCTAAACAGTCTTTCCTTTTGTGTCGTAATAATCTTAGCTTAGTAAATATCAAACATTTTGGCGCTAAACAGTCTTTCATTTTGTGTCGTAATACTCTTAGCTCGGTAAATATAAAAAAATTGGCGCTAAACAGTCTTTCATTTTGTGTAGTAATAATCTTAGTAAATACCAAAAAGGCAAAATCTTTGGTGTCTATATTCTGGAACGAAAAGTAAAAAAAAAAGCTTTTATTTTTGTGATTATTTTTGTACACGAACGACAATTTCGATTCTTTTATCGTAAAATATAATGGCTGATCTTCAGTTTCATGTTTAAGATTACTTATTATTTTAAATAATTTGATTAAAAAAGAAATAAATGATATGCAAAATTGTCAATAGTAAAGTAAAAATGTATAAAACAAATAATATATGCAGTTGAAGTATTTACAAAGATAGTGCTTGATATATGTGGTATAAGCAGTATGTGGCGTCAGGTATGTGTCATAGGAGGGATAGACGAGTTCAAAGACGAGAGCTAACAGATAACTTGGTATCAGTCTCCTATGCTACCTTAACTCCTTAACTGACTATATATATATATATATATATATATATATATATATATATATCTATCTATCTAGATATCATATATAGCTATCTAACTATTTATCTATCATGACAGTTTGTTTATATTTATTACATTCTATTCATATCTAGCTATCACGGTCTGTCTATATCTATCTATCTATCTATTTATCTATCTATCTATCGACCAAGTATGTTCACATCTATCTATCTCTTTTTATGACAGTCTGTTGATATATTTGACAATCTATTCATATCTATCTATTAATTAGTTTGTTCATAACTATCTATCTATCTATCTATCTATCTATCTATCAATTAGTCTGTTCATATCTAGCTATCTATCTATATTTCTATCTATCTATGACACGACTCATCATAAACATTTTTGAAGTAACACCAACTCTACATTGTATTGGTCTTTAAATCATCCAGACATTTCTGTATACACTTGACATTGACTTGGTTAGATTTGGTGGACCATATGACATTTAGGCACCCCTTTTGCTTTGCAATTCATAAGTACATTTTTTTTATTTACACCGTCAACATTCGGTTGTTTGTTAGGGGTTATGGTTAGGGTTTAGGGTTAGGGTTATGGGTTAGTTTTATAATTTAAAAACCCTCTAAAATCGTCTGTTAACAAAAACCGGATATTGACGGTGTAAATGAAAAAATGTACTTATGAATTAGCAAAGCAAAAGGGGTGCCTAAAGGTCATATGGTCCGATTTGGTTAAATATTTGTTTCCGGTGACTGACTTATGCTTGCAGCAAAAATTCTTTCTTTATATACATTAAGTTAAGGCTAAACACTTTAGCTATCTATCTATCTATCTATCTATCTATCTATGGGCAGTGTGCCATGAGGAGCTGGTTAGAATTTAGCAAAGGCATTCGAAATAGAAATTCTCTGTTGTTGACCAAAATATGGTTTCAATTGGGATTTCGATCTTTTGAAATAACAGTCTTAATAGTTGTCATCAAGCATGCTGGCCCGCGTTTATAAATTTGAAATCTTTTGCCGGCGGGTGTTTTCTGCAGATCTCAGTATCTTTGTCAGGTACGCCTACAGGGTGGATTTACGTTCTCTTCAAATATCCTAATATCTTGGAAAACAGGTCTACAATCAGTTCCATGTTCTCAGAATATCGCAATATTCACCAAAGTAATCTTTTCTTTTACTACTTTCTGATTCTGAATTACGGAAAGATGAATATATTGTTGTGTTAGTTGTAATAAATTTAGCTAACACTATACATAGTCCAAAGATTTTACTCTATCTAGAGGGCATTGCAGCAAATTAAAAAGTTTCTACAGTCAGTACAACTTGTGCAAAAGTCTTATGTGAATTTTATTACTTACTGAAACTTGTTATAATTTTGGAAATTTTCATAAAAGTTATTTCCATTATAATTGATTAAAAGAAACTAAATATTAGCATTAAACTCTTGTTAGAAATACTGCTTGAAGAATTACTGCTGATAACAGCATCTATTATAGTCTTTTTTTGTAAATGGTTATCTATACATATATAAGGGGCAGTTGTGTGAATCTGTATGTCCAGAGGAAACTTCGAAAATAAATCAATTAACGACAAAGTAAATATATATACACATTAAATATCACCAGGACTTGATTTTAGAGCAAAAATAATAGAGATTTGATTTATATTCGTGAAGATAATTAAAAAGTAAAATTTAAATGATAACAGCATGGATTTTTTTTTCATTTGATATTTTAGATAGTAGACATTAACATTTCTTTTCAGAGTAGCTGGATCAATGCAAGGTTTTTTTTTTTAAATAGAAATTTAAATAGGGCATCCCCGAGGATTCAACTCATGATTTAGTAATAATGGATCTGCAGGACTAACTTTAAAAAATCCCCTCTACCCAGGCGACGCCTGGAAGCCGATGCTAGTACAATATTAGTTGCCTCTTGAAAATGCCTGTGTCTCATAAGATGAAAACAAGTTCAGATTCTGATGTCTGTTTTAATAACAATGTTGTTAACTTCCATTTTGATGATTTGCAAAGTATCAGCTGAATTTGGTGGTTTCATACTTTCATTCAGATTTCCAAACAGCGCAATATTCGGAATATTTATTTTTATGTAAACATTGCTGTCTGATGATCGTGTGCTTCACGTGAAACTCTAAGTAACGGATTAAACGGAAACACGATTTTAATATTTTTTTACGTTTTAAACCTGCTCTGCACTTTTCATACAAATTTTCTTACTGGCCTTTTATGTCCATGGAGAATCGAACTCTCCATCTTGAGAGGATCGCTTCGGAAACAGAACTCGACTCTCTCTCTCTCTCTCTCTCTCTCTCTCTCTCTCTCTCTCTCTCTCTCTCTCTCTCTCTCGTACACACAAGAACGCACACACGTAGGCAAAAATAGAAGATATACATTCATATGTGTATTAAAAACAAATGACTAGAACTAAAAGTGCCATTATATATAAGGTTTCCAATCTGCCAATAGAAAACAAGAAAATCGATGACGTGTCACGTTGTACACACCCCCTCATCCTCACTATATCTCCTTATTAAAATTTACTTAATGATTTAAACACAGTTTTTCAAACATGTTAAATAATCACCATCTTGGTTTTTTTTTTAAAATTCATTTTCCTATTTTCATTTAAAATTTGTACTTTTTTCGTGTCTTCGCTTGTTTGTCTGTTTATTTGTTTGTTTGTTTTTTTTCTTTTTTCTTTCTTTTATTCTTTAATTCAGCTTCTTTTTTTTTTCGTTTTGCCAATATTCATTCATTCATTGATTAATATGACACTCAGGGTAATTACACATATGAATTAATTGCGATAAACGATTTTTCTTCTTTTTTTTTCTTCTCCCGATAACATAACAATAATAAGCATCATTGGGCGGTGGGAGATACAGAGGTGGGTGATGGGCCGAGAGGGAGAGCTCAGTGTCATGTGATTGCTTAATTAGACATTCTTTAAGCAATAGCAGAATATATGACATTAAAAATAAAAGAGAATTGTGGAAATATGATAAACCAGTGAATGAGATTTAAATGCAAATGAATATATTCTAATTTACAAACACACACACACACACACACACACACACACACACACACACATATATATATATATATATATATATAAATTTATTGGCTATAAACTTTGTTCTTGTGAACGTTGTTTGTTTTTTAAATATCCAGCTGTTGTTCTGTCCCTGGTTCGATTAATTCCGATATTTCGGGTGAACATTCACCCTTTGTCAAGGTTTAAAGACTGTTTGGGGAAAAGTGAAATCCAGTATATGGGAGAAAAATCATATATATATATATATATATATATATATATATATATATATATATATTTGTATATGTATAAGTATTAACTTACCGGTGGGTATAAGAACGATCGTTGGAAGCGCACAATATCCAGAGGTTAAGGTTGAGAAAAAACAAATACAAAGTGCTCAATACAATGTAGAGCATAAATTTATTTTAAGAATGGAAATGAGTAACCTACTCGAGTTTCATCGATAGATTCTTCAGGGTTACTTTTAAATTAATCGAGTTTACGATTAACCAATAATTATATAACATTAAAGGTTAATCGTAAACTCGATTAATTTAAAAGTAACCCTGAAGAATCTATCGATGAAACTCGAGTAGGTTACTCATTTCCATTCTTAAATAAATAAATATAAATATATATATATATATATATATATATATATATATATATATATATATCCTTGGATCTATAACATTTTAATTTAGAGTTTTCTTCTCTAAGAACGGTTGCCATACCAAGACTAAAAAGGCCAAGTTCTGATTTGCTATACAAGTTATTTAGTCCCTGCTCTTTGGCAGGCGCAGTAGGTGTGTCCAAATGTTTCCCTATGATTATAGGTTTTTGAGATTTCAAATGCTGGAATATTCTTAAGAAAGGAATTAGATAAATATATACATTGAAAACCTTAGTACAATGGACGATTATAATGTCAAAGCTTTAAGAGTATTTTCCATTAACAAGGCAGAATTCACTTTTGAAAAACTTACTTTCATTTTCTATTCTCTTACGCATTTTTGATAGCTTCTGTCTCTCTGTATATATATATATATATATATATATATATATATATATATATATATATATATTAATAGATAGGAAGACAGACAGACATATGAGTATTGCGTACATGTATTATGTATAGTCAGGCATCCACACGTACACACATATATGCACACATATATTCTTGCTCATGAGTATGTATTAATGTAGGCACATATATATATATATAAACCTATATATATATATATATATATATATATATTATATATATATATATATATACAAACACATACACACACACACACATATATATATATATATGAGAATTGCGTATGTATTGCGTGTACACGCGCACGTGCATAAATGCATAAACACACACACACAAATATATATATATATATATATATATATATATATATATTATAGCTAATGATCATGTTCTTAAGAAGTATATGTTAATGTGCAGATATATGTATTTACAAACCTATATATGCGTGTTACTGTGCCTGCGTCTGTTTATTTAAATGTGCGTACGTGCATATACGCGCGCTTTTGTTGGTAATATATATATATATATATATATATATATATATATATATATATATATATATAATCTGCAACTTAGTATGGTGAGCACATTTCTGTGTGCTCGTGTACTTACGCCACTGTAAGGTATTCATTACAGAAGTCTTGGGTTTGCGGCTTGAAAAAGCGAAAAACATTAAATGACGCTTGATCCTCGGATCAAAATGCTGTCATTCAGAGGTAGTATTGATCCCGGGGGCCATAGAAATCGAAAGTCGAATCAAATAACTCGATAAGTTCGTCTAGTATTAATGTGAAAAGCGGAGAGACAGGCAAACAAATGGTTTGATTGAATAGACGTACATGATAGAGCAACGTTCTTTCGTTTTTTTTTCTTTCTTTTACCTTAGTCTGTTTTTATTGACTTAAGATGTCTTTTTTTTTTCTTTCCTCTTCTTTTTTTAAAATCTCGTGAGCTCTTGGTAACTTATTTTGTCCGACTTGGGAATTGACTCACTTGTAAAGGTTTTATGTCCGCCTTTTCTTTTTCTTTTTTTTTTCGTTTCTTTTTTGTTTGTTATTCTTCTTTCATTTCATTCCGTTTTTCCTTCCTTTCTCCCTCCCTCTCTTCCTTTTCTTTCACTCATTTTTCTTTGTTTATTATTATTCTTTTATTTCATTCCTTTTTTATTCCTTCGTTTCTTTCACTCTTTTTTCATTGTTATTCTTCTTTCATTTCATTCCTTCTTTCCTTCCTTTTTTCCTCCTTTTTTCTTTGTTTTTCGTTTGTTTGTTATTCTTCTTTCATTTCATTCCGTTTTCCCTTCCTTTCTCCCTCCTTCTCTTCCTTTTCTTTCACTCTTTTTTCTTTTTTATTATTCTTCTTTTATTTCATTCCTTTTTTATTCCTTCGTTTCTTTCACTCTTTTTTCTTTGTTATTCTTCTTTCATTTCATTCCTTCTTTCCTTCCTTTTTTCCTCCTTTTTTTCTTTGTTTTTCGTTTGTTTGTTATTCTTCTTTCATTTCATTCCTTTCTTTCCTTTTTCCCCTCTTTCTTTTCTCTCTATTTTATTTTTTGTTTGTAATTCTTTTTCCCTTTATTCCTTCTTTCTTTATTTCCTTTTCTTTCCCCCTTTTTTCTTTGTTTTTTGTTTGTTTGTTATTTTTCTTTCATTTCATTCCTTTTTTTCCCTCTATTTTAATTTTTGTTTGTAATTCTTTTCCTTTTATTCCTTCTTTCTTTCCTTCCTTTTATTTCCCCTTTTTTCTTTGTTTTTTCTTTGTTTGGTATTCTTCTTTTATTTCATTCCTTTTTCCTTCTTCCCCCCTTTCCTTTCCCTCTATTTTATTTTTGTTTGTAATTCTTTTACCTTTTATTCCTTTTTCATTCCTTTCTTTTCTTTACGTATTTTTCTTTTTTCTTCTTTTTGTTTGTTTGTTATTCTTCTTTGATTTTATTCTTTTTATTTCCTTCTTTCCATCCTTCCTTTACTTTCCCTCCTATATTTTTTCTTCCATTCATTCAAACATTTCTTCGTTTCTTTTTTTTTTTTCTTCTTCCATTTCTCTTTCCAATTTCTTTTTTCACGATACATTGTTTTTCTTTTGCTTTACTTAGCTTTACTCTCAAATTTTATCTTATTGCCGTATATAAGTAAGTAAAGTCGTCAAAGTGGTCTAAAGTCGGTATCAGCCAGACAGCGAGGGAGTCTATCGCCTTTTCACTAGATTGTTTAGATCGATTAAAAGCCGATTTCGTGTGCAGTTACCGTATATGTATTTATCCAACTCCTCCGCTAGACACAGGATGCGACACAAGCTCATTTTTAAGCGGAGTAAAGCTGGTCTAAATTCAGAGTTTCATTTTTCCTAGGCTGGTTGCTGTACTAAGACTAAAAATATCAGTCTGTCCTACTATTTACCCATAGATGGGTTGAGATCAGATGGATTCATGCCTTTAGCCGAAAGGGCATTAGCGTGAAGTGAAACACAAACAGCCTCGTCTAAGATATGAACTTGATTCACCAATTCCATTTCCTAGGACGATAACCATTACGCAAAGCGCCCCACCAAAATATTACCGCATATGTCCATGCATTAGTTGATCTTGTGCATAGGTCGACATCTAACTTATAGGCACACTCTCGGTAAATCAAGAGTTCTTCTTGTCCCATTATGTTTGGATTTCAATCTTACCAAATTATTATTTGTGTACCAATTTTAGGCGCTAGTTGTGTAATGGTTATTGCTGTAGCAAATAGACACGGTGACCTGAGTTCAAATTCTGGACGAAGCTGTTTGCATTTCATATAGCACTACTATCCTTGGGAAACGTAGGAATCCAATTATTCCCCTTCTAGTTATGGGTAAATAGTTGAGCAGACTGGGCTTTTAAACTTGGTATTGCAACCAGTCTAGAAGAAGGAAATGTCTGGATACAAACCAGTTAAATTCTGCTAAAAATGACATTGTGTCACATCCTGCTCGAGCGGAGGAGATGGGTAAATAATATAATACACCTTAGCTCAGCATTCTGCTAGAAACCACAAGGTTCCTAGTTCGATACCGGCCATTGCCAACTCAGCGTATGAGTAGCACAGGGATGTGTACGCTAAAGTAAAGAGCTGATGGGTGGTGTGACGTTCCACCTCAGACGTAAAATCAATATCCTTGGTCTAGCGCTAGTGAAAAGGGGATAGACTCCCTCGCTGATTGGCTGATACCGACTTTAGGCCACAAATTTAATATATATATATATATATATATATATATATATGTAGAGAGAGAGAGAGAGAGAGAGAGAGAGAGAGAGAGAGAGAGAGAGAGAGAGAGAGAGAGATTGAGTATTGCCCATAAATAAATACACGGCCATCAACTTTTTTAAGTTAATTCATCTTCGAAACTAAAATCCTATTATTTCTCTTGAAACATTATATAATCAAAACGGTTATTATTAGGTATCCTTTATTACCAAACTTTGCAACTAAAAATAAAAGTACTTCTGTAAGTCCTATTTTGATATGATTCTGCGCAACAGTATTATTTTAATGTCTTTATAAAACCATTAAATATTTGCCTTAACATTTTTAGTTTTTGTTTCGGAAACAATCTTGTGTTTCGCCAAAGCAACTGTTCAAAATGTATCTAAACTGGCTTCAGATATACTTTTTCAAACTGGCACCGAATCGTCCAGACTGCTTCAGTACTTATATTAAATTGAATCGTATAGTCTCCTGTCCAGACGTCCAGACATCGTCTCTTTATTAAGTTGTTCATATGTGCACACGGTCTTATTTAGATCTTGAGTGTAAAATTTGAAAAATATATAAAAGATACTTTTTGATAACATATTGTATAGCCTGGACTGTTCTCTTTTAAGTTTTAACTAAATAAAAGAAACTTTTATGTGTTTGCTCTTTAAGAGCAAAATTTGCTGATGGCTCAATAACAAGCGTCAATAAAATGCTGACTGTAATGACACAAAGTGTTGCCAATGACTGCCTAAAAACTTTATGTTATTCACAAACAGTTTCGGGGCCTTAACAAGTACTTATACTAAGATAGATTTAAAAACATTGCCTTTTCGTTAAGACTCTATAAAGGAAAAGGTCTTCTGGTCCTGACATTAGGTTAGTAAGGTTAGTCCTTCATTATAACACCAAGAATTTTGTAAATTGCAATAGTCCTATAAACTATGGTTTTTGTATAAATTTTCCTATACCCTAATTTAAGCCCATTAGTAAGAAACTGGGCCTCACGGCGAAAATGTCACATCTAAGCGTATTATTATCTGTAAAGTTATATATATATATATATATATATATGAGGAAAATGAGATTGGAATGAATTCGACAGAAGGAGGTAAAATAAGGAATGAAAGAACAAAACTCAGACAAAATGTGTAGTATATTTCGCTGGAATATTGAATTCAGCTTCTTCTGCTTTTATATAAAAGCAGAAGAAGATGAATTCAATATTCCAGCGAAATATACTACACATTTTTGTCTGAGTTTTGTTCTTTCATTCCTTATTTTACACACACACACACACATATATATATATATATATATATATATATATATATATATATATATATATATATATGAAGAGAAATAGAAGTGAATCTTAAGCTTAAGCTTAAGAAATGACCTTGTGTCACATCCTATTTGTGTGGAGGGATTGGTAAATACTCACCTATATTGTCATCTGGTCTGTTAAGTTGAAGAAAGTTTTCGTTATTGAGTTAACGGTCCCTTTCGGGAAATATTTCGACTGCGCCCATCAGCGTAATTTGGAAAAATATGAAGATCTGCGAGGACAATATGTTTGAAATGGCGGCTGGATAACAAATGTATTACCTATCGAGGTCGGATGCCAGTGTCTCATTACCAACTCAGCCTGCGCACAACTGAATAATCTTGGACTTTCACCATCAGACAAGAGGAAATATATATAACAAGATCCAGAATAACACCCTAACTGCATCCGTATTGATACGGTAGTCCCACAGTCTGGAGACAATCCAACAAAGCCTGGTGGTATCGTGAGATACTGCAGGGGTGCTCTAGGGTATTGGTAATGATGTTTCAGCCCCGAAACCAAGCTTGAACTTGGAGTCATCATCTGATGAAGGCTTTGTTGCAAGAACTAATGAACAAACAACAGTCAGTGTATAAATTTATCATTTTGACGCTAATAAAAATGCTAACATTTTATAGTGGGATCTTTTATATAATTATTATTTTCACTCTATCCGAGTTTTTCATACCAGTTTTAACTGGACTTTCAGTAAAGTCTGAGTGACAGCAAGTCTCCTCCGCCCTCTTCATGATTCTATTAGCTGACCTTAACAGTGCTGTGGTCTGTTTGATCTCCATTATTCTTCCAATCTCCAATTTCCCCAGCTATCGGTTAAGTTAATTTACCACTACTGTTCTTCTACAAGGATGTATTTAGTGGAGCCGTGTTATCGTCATACGAAATGGACTCGGCGACACGAGTTCAAATCCTTGACGAATTTGTTTGCATTTCCCAGTGTTAATACACTTGAGAAGGGTATGCTTCCAACTATTCTCCCTCCAGCTATGGGAAAATAATAAGGTAGACTGGGCTCTTTAATCTTGGTTAGGCAACAAGTTAGGAGAAGGAAAACTTGTTAAACACCACTTAAGAAATTGATCATGTATCACATCCTGCTCGTGTGGAGGTGTTGGTAAATATATACAAGCATGTATTTGGTATTAAATAACCCACGAAGGTTAATATGCCTGAAAAAAAATGAGGAATTCAATAAAATTCTCTATATTCTTTTAAGTCATGTAATAATAGGAACGAATTTTCAATTAATATTGTTAAACATCTGTTTGGATGGTTGGTTGGGTTTTACGGCATGTCGACCCCTTGGGTTATTTTATGCCGAATACTTCTATTGATAAAAAAAGTTTAATGCTGACAAAGTTTTGAAATAATTTCATTTTTAATGGATAACACAATTTTGTTTATAAACTCAATTTTTCTATTTAACCCATAGATGGAACCCTAACAGGTACTACCACTCCGGGTCAGAGTGGACCAGGGAGCAATGGTGATGAAGGGGTGCTCCACATTCCCCAAAACTCCAAAACTGGAACCTCACCATCAGATAGAGTTTAACGTCATTCTCAGGACATGTAGACCCTCAGTCACCGCCTTCTAGCAACCATATGATAAAAAGGGTTTGGAGCTTGCCATAAAGGCAATAGGGTTGGGAAAATCATATAGGTGCTATGGCTTGACGTGACCAGCCGATTGATCGGAGGGGTCCTCTCCGACCGCCCGTCTAGCCCAAGATAGGGCCAAAGTGGAGTATTGCAAGTCATGAACTGCTCATCCACCTGGGCTCTATCCTAAAGCATCACGGGTTGCCACCCACAGCCAACAGGTGGCCCCATTGGGGGAGTCTTACCCCTCTACAGAGGTGCAGTCGGTGCATTCTAATGCCCCAGACGACAGGGCGGTTAAACATCTGTATGGAATAGGTAATGTGGTGGTATTGGTTAAGGAGCCAATAGTTTTTGTTACGTCCCAGGGGCCAAGTCTGGCCCTTTTTTATCGTAGTAAAAATACCATTGTAAAGTGACGCTTCTAAGCTGCTCTCTAAGTCGTGTACGCTTGCCTCTTTCATCTCATCATTATTGGAGAACATCTGTCCTCTGCGTTTCATTTTCTACGACGATAACCGTCACGCTAAGCGCACCTATCAAACTATAAACCTAGTGACGCCGACTCAAATGTTCTGACTATACGGCTTTCACTCTACGAGATTTATTGACAATGCCATTGTATTAAATACGTTCGTTCAAATGATTAAAGACGTCGAGGGATTAATTTACTTGAAAATATTTTTTATCGTACATAAAGAAACGTCATACATATCAATATGGTGCGTGGTGTAATGGTTAGAGTCATTGGAAATGGACTCTTTGATGAGAGTTCAAATCGTAGACGAGGCTGTCTAGATTTCACATAGCGCTAATACCCCAAGGGAAAGGTATGCATCCACATGCTCTCCCTCCAGCTATGAGTAAATAGCAGGACAGACTGGGCTCTTTAACCTTGGTTAGGCAACCAGTCTAGGAGAAGGAAAACTCTGAATTCAAACCTGTTAAACTCCGTCTAAAATGTCCTTGTGTCACATCCTGCTCGTGCGGAAGGGGTGATAAATCCATAAATCATATGTGAATATCAATATATATATATATATATATATATATATATATAATATATACATGTGCGTGTGAAAAAGTTTTATAAAATTGTAATAAGTTACTTTTTTTCTGGTGTGCTGGATATGACACTTAATTGCATCTAGTGGTGAAATTCCACTTCTGAGCTCTGGGGAGTCTTTTTAGGGATGGGAGTCATTCTCTCGTTGGCATAATTCCTAGGTCAACTCTGAGTAGCAGTATATGTTAGGTTCGCATCTACGTTTCTTGTTAGGTGAACCAGTATGATTGCTTGAAACACTTGAAACCATATAATTGCTTCCAAAATCACGGACTTCGGCTACCGATATCAACATTATTAAACGCTATTTATAGATATTGCAAAACTACATGATATATATATAATATAATATATATATATATATATATATATATATATATATATATATATATAGAGAGAGAGAGAGAGAGAGAGAGATAGAGAGAAAGTGGGGTTCAAAAATTTAATTTTGGT
>CM042147.1:74837229-74842229 GCA_023376005.1 Doryteuthis pealeii | reverse complement strand
TTACCTGAACACACCTTCTCGAAAGTATTTACTAACACACGTATCACGCATACAAATGTACATATACAGCACACACATAAGTATGTATATTAATATGCAAGGGAGTACACTTACGAAGGCTTAAACACACAGAAAGTTACAAACGTTGATTGCCATTTATGTTGAGAAACGAGTACAACGCTCCTCCCACGTACCATCTCGCACACACACACACACACACACACCGTCAGACCGGCCGACCGGCCCGCCCTCTCTTTTAATACGCGTGCGCATTTCTCAGTGGTCCCAAGCCATTTCGGTGTACGATTGGAATAAAAATAATCTTTTGACAGCCCCGTCAGAGTCTTGTAGAAGGAGGAAATGACAGATTTTTGGAAAGGGGAAACGTTAACGGTGTGCCAAAAAAAGCGAAATGGAGGCAAGGCGCGAAAAGAAGAAACGAAGAAAGAAAGGATAGACGAAAGCGGCAGGGACGGGCGGCGGCAGCGGTGGTGGTGGTGGAAGAGGAGACGTGATGGGGGAGCTGTATGAAAGGATCAACGAGAAGAATGAGTGGGGGAGGGGATGATATTTTGGTAAAAAGTGTTGGTGGTGGGGAGAAATTGGTACAATGAGGTTGAGTGAAGGATGTTGATTTTATTGAAGAAAGGGGGGAAATGAGAAAGATGGAGAGAGAGGAGAGAGAAGAGAAGAGAGAGAGAGAGGGTGAGTAGAGGAGAGAGAGAGAGGGTAAGAAAGAGAGAGTGAGAGGTGAGGAAAAGGAAGAAAATAAAAAGAAGAAAAAAGTCAGAAACAGTTGAGGAATGGAATGAAATATGAGGGAAGAAAGAGAAAAGACAGTACTAAAATAAGAAAGAAAGAAAGAAAATGAAAGAAATAAAAAGTTGGAAGGAAAGAAATAAGTAACTAAGGATGGAACGAAGGAACGAAAGAAGAAAGGAAGGGAGGGAGGGGGAAGGAAACAAGGAATAAAGGAAGGAAGAAGTATAAAATGAAGAAGTAGGTACTGGAAAGTAGTAGAAACAAAATATGGAAGAACGAATGAGAAATTTGAAGAAGAACAGAAATACAGTAACCCCCTCCCCCGTAGGAATGAAAATATATTGAAATATATAAGCAAGAAGAAAAATCGTATAAAAAGAAAGTTGATGGCGAAATGAAGAAGAAGAAGAAGAAGAAGAAGAAGAAGAAGAAGAAGAGAAGAAGAAGAAGAAGAAGAAACGACCAATGGGGAGGAGCAGCTTGGAATAATTAATAAATAACGGTAGAAAGAAAAGACCAGTAAGTGATGAGAGGGGTGGGTAAGTAGCAAAACAGAAAAAAGAGGAGGGGGTACGTTGAATTTGATGAAGAGAAAAGTCAATGAGATGTTAACGGTCAAATCCGATAGAGGACTGTCACTCATCACACATCCATCTCCCCTCCCCCGATATTTTTTTCCTGTCGACTGCACACATTTGACTGGCACAAAATGAAACAAGGAAAAAGATGAAAAATACTGATAATAAATAAGAGAGACTCCGAAAGAAACCAATAAACACAAAAACATTATAAAGAAGAAAAAAGTCATGAAAAGAGGAAGAAAAAAAACCGCTATGGAAGCTTTTATCGCTAAAATTCTTGAAAGGTTTCAGCGTGAGGAGTGTGAGATATGAGCAGGTTTTAGTCGATTTCGTACAGGTTTAATGTTTCGGTTGTGAATAGGAGAGTAAAGAGTATCTTTGGAGCTCTCCAATGGAACCTATCACTCCCTCCCTTTCATAGATCTTGCCTCTTGATAGGTGTAGAGTATATGGCTAATAAGAATTAGGAATCTGGTATGATGAGATATGAGCAGGTTTTAGTCGATTTCGTACAGGTTTAATGTTCCGGTTTTGAATAGGAGAGTAAAGAGTATCTTTGGAGCTCTCCAATGGAACCTATCACTCCCTCCCTTTCATAGATCTTGCCTCTTGATAGGTGTAGAGTATATGGCTAATAAGAATTAGGAATCTGGTATGATGAGATATGAGCAGGTTTTAGTCGATTTCGTACAGGTTTAATGTTTCGGTTGTGAATAGGAGAGCAAAGAGTATCTTTGGAGCTCTCCAATGGAACCTATCACTCCCTCCCTTTCATAGATCTTGCCTCTTGATAGGTGTAGAGTGTATGGCAATAAGAATTAGGAATCTGGTATGATGAGATATGAGCAGGTTTTAGTGGATTTCGTACAGGTTTAATGTTTCGGTTGTGAATAGGAGAGTATCTTTGGAGCTCTCCAGTGGAACCGATCACCCCTTTCCTTTCATAGATTGTGCCTCTTGATAGGTGTAGAGTATATGGATCGGCAAATAAGAATTAGGAAACTGGTATGATGTATAGAGGGACGAAAACATTTGGCTTAACATATCGTTATTGATGTGGTGCATATATTCTATATACTCGAGTAATGAACGACTGGTATAAGTAAGAAGTAAAGTCGTCGGGGGTGGCCTAATGTCGGTATCAGCCCATCAGCGAGGGAGTCTATCCACCTTTCACTAGTGCTAGACCAAGGAGATTGTTTTTTGCGTCTGAGGTGGAGCGCCACACCTACCATCAGCTCCTCACTTTACTGCACAGAATCCCTGTGCTACTCATACGTTGAGTTGGCGAGGGCCTGTATCGAACTAGGAAACTTACGGTTTCTAGCCAAACGCTCTACCGACTAAGCTAAAGCATATAACTGTGTGCAAATTATTTCTATCAAATTTTGGCCTAATGTGACCCATAAGTTGTTTGATATGCCTCAAAACAAATAGTTAAAAGTAAAATCAGCGGAGCGGTTTAATGGCGATATCAGCCGGACAATTTCACTAGCACTATATCAGGGAGATTGTTTTGGTGTCTAAAGGGGAGCGCTACTCCTACCTTCAGCCCCTCATTTTACCGAAAAGATCCAAGTTGTACTATTCAAGCGCTGAGTTAGCGGGGACCGATATCGAACCCGGAACTCTGTGGTTCATAGGTGGGTTCTCTACCAACTAAGCTAAACTGACCCTAATACCAAACAAATAAACCTACACTATACATCTTTGCTTTTGCATGCATCATTTCCCGTTTCTTGGAAAAAAATCCCCACGTAGACACTCCCTCCGTTGCCCCCCCCCAGACAAAATCCCACATGTACCAAAATCCCACATGTACCAACCCCCCCCCCGGACAAAATCCCCTCATGGTATTAATAAAAATTAGAAAACAACTGAGGATAGATGACAGAAGAAAGATTAAAAAACACAAATAAAAACAAAATACTATAGAAATGTAAAAAGACAAACCCCAACCCTAACCCTAACCCTAAACCTACCACAAAAATAAAAATAAAAATAAAATAAAGCCGCTAGGGGTATTTCTTTGAGAGGAGATTTCGTCCGTTGTAGATTTTATCCTGATAACCGATTTTCCCTACACACACACAAAAGGGGAAAATATTCTTTAAGCCGTAAATGCCAAAACGTCTAAATAGATTATATTCTTATGATCATGACAATCGATATTTGATATTTTCATATGAAATTTCTAACCGGATTTTTCTATTCCTTATATCACTCTTTCCTTCTTCTTTACGATAGTTTTTTTTTTAAACTATTATTTTTCAGATTACATTGCGTTTTCGTCTCGTTTAGTATTTTCCTTCCGATTTTTATATTTTCTTGCGTGGATTTTGTATTGATCTTTAAGCTCACCACAAAATAAATTATGAGATAAAAATAATGTTTTATTTTTGGAATTGACAAATAATTTACATTTTTCCCCCCATTTTTTCCGTGGATAAATAGATAAAATATTTATAAATATTTATACGCTTATGATATTATCTTAAAAAATTGTGAATATGAACTGATATTGAATCGATTCTTCCTCTGATATCCAGATTCCTCAGTCTCTTTTCCATTCCATTAGGGACCGTTCCAAGTGCATCAACTACAGTTGGTAAAACCGTCGCTTTCACGGACCACAGTTTCCTCGTCTTTTGTTTTTAGCTTTTTGGTAATATCCAAACAAACTTGTAATAATCTAAAATTGCTCAGTTGAATATAAATTCTGGGTTGCCAAAATGAATGCTTTCCCTTTTTACAAGGTCAACACCGACCAGCTGATATTCAATGAACCTAAAAAAAATGGTATCTTTCTCCAACTTCAAATAAAATTTTAAAAAAATCGGTTTCATTACTTTCTAGATATACTTCATATACATAATGTATGAAACAGGTTCATTGATGGCTCTTCTGGCTGGCTGAATCTGTTGAGTATTTCACACCGGTTCATTTTTCTTTCTTTCTTTTTGTTGACAGCTATTTAGAACTGAATCGTTACTTACTAGAACAGCACCGTAACCGCTAAAACCCAGACTGATAGAAGCAACAGAATAAATCAATATCGCTTGCTTTCTCTCTCTTCTCTCTCTCTCTCTCTCTCTCTCTCTCCTCTCTCTCTCTCTCTCTCTTCTCTCTCTCTCTCTCTCTCCTTGCTCACCTTTCTTTCCTTGCATACCTTTTCTCCGTGTACTCTTTTGCTCCTTGCTCTCATTTTCTCCTTGCTCTCTTTTCACCGTGCTTCTCTTTTTCTCTTTCTCCTCTCACTCTCTCTATCTACCCCCTGTCTCTCTCTCTCTCTCTCTCCCTCTCTCTTCTCCTTGCTTATCTTTCTCTCTTCGAACCCTTTCCCCCCTGTTCTCTTTCACTCTTTCTCTCTTTCGCTATTTGCTCTCTTTAACTCTTTGCTCACCTTTTCGTGCTCTCCTTTCAGCTTGCTTCTTTTCCTCTTGATCTCTCTCTCTCTCTCTCTCTCTCTCTCTCTCTCTCTCTCTCTCTCTCTCTCTCTCTCTTCTCCTTGCTTATCTTTCTTTCTTCGAACACTTTTCCCTCTGTTCTCTTTCACTCTTTCTCTCTTTGCTCTCTTTAACTCTTTGCTCCCCTTGCTCTTCTTTCAGCTTGCTCTCTTTTCCTCTTTGCTCTATCTCCCCCCTCTCTCTCCCTCTC
>CM042147.1:74829729-74832229 GCA_023376005.1 Doryteuthis pealeii | reverse complement strand
TGGTGGCGCTCTCAAACCTCTCTAATACTATCTGTTGGCGCTCTCAACACCCTCTAATACTATCTGGTGGCGCTTCCACCCCTCTTTAATGCTATCTGGTGGCGCTCTCAACCCTCTCTAATACAATATGATGGTGCTCTTAACCCTCTCTAATACTATCCGGTGGCGCTCTCAACCCTCTCTAATACAATATGATGGCGCTCTCAACCTTCTCTAATACAATCTGGTAGCACTCACACTTCTCTCTAATACTATCTGGTGCTAAAAAAATTAGTCAGTCTCTATGCTTTCTGAACGAAATTTGTTTTGGACGAAACACAGGATTGTGTTAGTGCATCAACCTTTCATAGTCACCAGACATAACCTCCGTGTGACACTTTCTCGTAATCCTAACTGAAAATTCATCCTGAGGGCAAGATTTGAAGAGATGGAGGATATCATACTAAATACTCAACCAAGGTTCTACAACATTCCATAATCGACATTTTCAAGGATGCTTCAACCAATGAAAATGTGTGTTGAATGCCAAGAGAATCATTTTGAGGGAAATTAACGTTTCCTTCATTGTTCCTTTCTGTTCTTTGTAAATATAGCTTCAGTTTCGACCCTTTTCTGACCACACATAACACAGGGATAAGAAACAACTTGATCATTGAAAGAAATCAATACCATACCAGTTGTGGTAGGAGCAACTGGGTTGATAAAGCTAAACTTTTTAAAAATACCTTGAGACAATACCTGGTAAACCAAACTGCTATGAAGTACAAATAACAGCTATCAAAGGAACATGCTCCATCCTAAAACGAGCCTTAGGATACAAATACTATTTATAAAGGAATCAAGTGTTAGGCCCAGGTAGATGCCCCTTGGTTTCTAAAAATTGTTAAAATTAAATTAAAAAAAGAGAAATCTTTTAGGTATGAATTATTCAATTGATCACTTGATTCGTGATTTGGCTCTGTTTTCTCATCTTGTAAAATCGATTCATGTCAAACGTCCAGTAATTCTAATAAAAAATTATCTTGTTTTTTCTATTAGCCATTCTGTCTAAACAGATGCCGATCGATTTGACAATATAAATTTCTATCTTCAAATAGTAACGCTTCTTTATATGAAAACGTTTTAATATAATATATTTATAATATATATGAATGTATATAAATAATTTATGATTTAATATAAGCTCCTTTTTTCTTGTCTTTGACTTATGTTTCGTAGTAAATGGCAATGAATCACAGCGAAATGAAATTTAGTGGGGTTTTTTTGTTGCTTTTTTATTTTTTATATCTTAGTACAAATAATTATTTTAAAATTTCCTTTTTTTTTTTAATAAAGCGAGAATTCCTCCAAGATAGTGTTAAAATCCAGGTCGCCATTGTAGGGCTTAAGTTGTCCTGTTGTTCCCAGAATCCACTTGGTAAATCCTAGTCTGTATGTTTTATGAATATATAAGTCCAAGTCTGTAGTGAATTGGGGTTCAGTTGTTCTGTTGTTCACAGAATCCAGTTGACAAATCCTAGTCTGTACGTTTCGTAAATATGTAAGTCTTAGATCGTATTGAGTTGGGTTCATTTGTTGATTTCCTCTGGTGTTAATCTAAAATATGGTTCTTCCTCGAAGAAAGTTCAACTTAGCAACTGATTTAAGGACAGTCACAAACGATCTTAAATGCTTTCTGTCCTTGTCTCTCATTGGCCATTTTTTTATCGGAAATGGTTGCTACTGTTGGAAAAATTCATAAATAGAAGTGGCGATTTTGTACATCTTATACCATGATAGTCCAACAGATAGATCACCGAAGTTAAGCAGAAATGAGCCTGTTCAATATCTAATTGGATGACCACTTAAGCCACAGCGATACTGTAAGCAGCATAATTTGTTTATCAAAATGACTTGATTCGGCATTAAATGACCGAAAGGAAGTTGATATGCCATAAAACAAAACAACCAAACCACAGGCAATACGAGTTGTCGCCGTAACAGTGCTACTGTATGGCTGCACCACTTGGACGCTAACGAAGGCTTCGAGAAAAAAAGCTAGATGGGAACTACAACAAGGATGGTGTGTGCTGTCTTGAACAAATCCTGGAATCACCCCCCTCAAAGCAGCTGTACAGTAACTTACCTCATATCAAACAAGCCATCTAAGTAAGACGAATGATGTGTGTGTGTTCCATCTTTAGTTAGTTCTTGATTATTGATCATGAACACGGAGACATATTCGTTTGGTGTACATATATCTCTTTTTCTTTTAACATGCGCGCGCGGAGGAAATCAGTAGAGAACGCAAATATGTGTCTAGCCACAATGACTGTCTCATCGATTTTCTATAATTCTGACTACTTTTCTGGGCTCCTTCGATAACATGCTCCTCCTGTTCTAATGAGAGAAGACCGTTTGGATAATTCTGGGGTTACGGTTATATCCCTGGTGATTTTTTATGGGTTAACGGCTAAGCATTAAATTTAAATGTTATACTACATTACAAAAATGATAGGTT
>CM042147.1:74798931-74811431 GCA_023376005.1 Doryteuthis pealeii | reverse complement strand
CATGGACATCTTTGAGGTAAAACACGTTAGAAACTATTTATAAACACACGCACAGTCGAATCAATAATTTTTAAAGTTCAAATTACATTTACAAGTGATTTCAATCCTATGTCATTCACACATCTTCAGTCTTGAAACATAAACACTCATGAAATGAAAATGCTTCTACTAACGTTCATCTGTCTATTCTTTCGTTTATAACACATAAACACACACACACACACACACACACATCGAGATACACACACACACATACACACACACACACACATATATATATAATATATATATATATATATATATATATATATATATATATACATATATAATATACCAAACTATTGGTAAACCCTTGCGGTAAGAAAAAAAAACGGCAAATAGTTTGATTGTAAAAATATACTACCAAACTTTTCTGTGGAAAATGAAAAAAAATGAAAAAAAAAAGACAAAAGACCAAGATGGTTGTACCAACTGAAAATAATCGGTTAATACTATAACACTTAGCATATATATATATATATATATATATATATATATATATATATATATATATATTATATATATTTATATATATATATATATATAAACCGCTAGGATTATCTAAAGCTAAGAAGTAAAAAGTCCTCAATACTTAAGTAGAGCAAATAATAAAGTTAAACCTAATGAGTCAGATATACCTACTAACAGTTTCACTTAATAGCTCATCAGGGCAAACATCTTAGAGTCACTGTGTGTGTGTGTGTGTGTGTGTGTGTGTGTGTGTATGTGTGTGCGTTAAACTAGCACGGACTTGGAGTTTCTTGTGCTTGGTCTGAAGATCGCATAGACGAAAAACTGTCAGTATCCAGGCGATAGTTATCTCCATATCCGCACTACCTTAACTTATATATAAATACTCTATCCATTATATTGAGCACGGTTTACTTATAAATATAGCATACATATTATTTATTTCTCAAAATCAACTATTTTTTCACAATAAGAAAAAAAAATCCCACTAAACGCAATCCCCGTGGGAGGCTAAATAAATATTGACATACACCCAGAAAATGCCGGTAAACTGGTATTGTAAATTTTTCTGATTAAAAAAAAAGATAAAGATACTGGTCATAATAATTTACAGAATAATGACATTAACATCAAAGAATTTAATTCTAATTTGAGTTCTGTTGAAACTTTATATCACGGGGTTGGGGACGGCTTAAATGAGTTGGTTAATATTGAAATTTACAATAATTTAGTTATGATACGGAAATCACAAAAAATTAAATTAGACAAATTTTTTTTTCATTTTAAAGAAAAAAATCCTTGTCTTTAAGAGATTAAAAGAAAGCAATACAAATCTAAAGAGAGGGGCACGAGAGTGTGTGTGTGTGTGAGAGAGAGAGAGAGAGAGAGAGAGAGAGGGGGGGAAACGAGAGAGAGAGGAGGAGGAGAGAGAGACAGAGGAGGAGAGCACTGATGAAGATAATTAAATACTATAAACAACATGTTCTACCTGAACCAAACTGATAACTGTTATTCAAAATCGACTTTTAATATTTTTATCGCTTTTATTTTCGTTTTTATTTTCCTTTTTGAATTACATCCAAAAAACTAATTTTAAAAAAATCATAAAACGTTCTTTTTTATTCTATTTTTATTATAACAAAAAGATATTTCTCTTTAGAGAAGATATTTTCTTCAGTTTTTTAAAAAACTTTTTTTTTAACATGAAAAATAATTAAAACAAACGTTTCATTGATTTTTATTTGCAACAGATAATAGCCATTTTAATGTTTGGATCTAAAAAAAACAACAAAAAAACACCAACATATAATTGAAATGAAAGAAAACGAGCGTTTTATATATTAACGAAGTCAGTTGGTTGGTTGGTTGGTTGGCTGGTTGGTTGGTTGATTTTAGTGCATGTCAACTCTTATTGGGTTATTTTATGCCGAACTCTGTTTAACAATTATGGTCATCTGTTGAGTACGTGAAAAACATGGATATTCACAATCATTTTGCGCAAGGAAACACTTCATTATCTTAAATAGACTTATGCAACGGTGATGGTTATTAATTTCAAATAGGAAGTTGTTTATGGCTTATACCAAAGACAATAAGTAGGTGATCGTCGTGTAATGGTTTTCGTCTTAAGAAATGGACAAGGCGATCCGAGTTCAAATCCTAGACGAGACTGTTTGCATTTAACAGAGCGCTAATACCTTTGGGAAAGTTACGAATCTAACTATTCTCTCACAGATATGGATAAATAGTAGAGCAGACTGTGCTTTTTACCTTTGTTATGGCAACCAGTCTATGAGAAGGAAAACTCTGAATTCAAGAATGTTAAACCCCGCTTAAGAATTAACCTTGTTTGATCCTAACAGGTATTATCACTCCAGGTTGCTTGTTTGAATTTTAAGACATGTCGACTCTTATTGGGTTATATTATGCCGAACTCTGTTTAACAATTCTGTTGTGTGGCCATAAGTAATGACCCAATTTTACACGCCAATGAAAATAGAGAAATGACATTGTAAAGAAAACTGCTTCGATTAAATGGGAGATTCTCTCTTACAAATTGGATTAAATTTGGGTTGCAGGTTTCTTATTGATTGGTTCTTAAGTTAAATCTAGCTAATCAGTTAAATACCGCCCCCCCCCCAACAACAACAACAACACAAAGAAAAGTCATTACGGATTTACTTGTGTTTAATGATATTTAAAATGATTGGAAAGTCGAAATCCACCAAGATGAAATATCTTAAAGAATGAATGAACACGGATCGATGGTGGCACAAGAACAATGAAAATGAATTAATCTTCTATCTCTGTAGGCGGGACTTAGAATACGCTGACTGCATCCACAGCAAAGGGGTAAGAGTATCCCCCCCCAAAAAAAAAGAATGTCCTGAGTATATTAATAAACTGCATCTGATGGTGAGACTACACTTCTGGAGTATCCTTTCACTGCCATTACTCCCGGGTTCATTTTGTCTTTGAGTGGTAGTACCTGTACGGGTCCTATATATGGGTCAATATATATATATATATATATATATATATACCAACCCTCTGCGGCACAAGGTCAATTTCTTAAGCGGAGTTTAATAGGTTTGAATTCAGAGTTTTACTTCTCCTAGACTGGTTACCTAGCCATGGTTAAAGAGCTCGGTCTGATCAGCTATTTACCTATAGCTGGAGGGAGAATTGGAATCATACCTTTCCTAAGGGTATTAGCGCTATGTGAAATACAAACAGCTTCGTCCAGAAATTGAACTCGAATCGACGAGTCCATTTCCTACGACTCTAACCATTAGACCACGTACCTCCATATATACGTTTAAAAATCATTGGCATTCGACAGGACTGTGTACAGAAAGAAATCCCTCTTAATCTTACTCCCCTACTGTTGAAATATTACTGGGGCCCCCGCTGTACTCGTAGTTCAATAAGCACTATTAATTCAGCACTGACAATATTACTGTGGCTCTCACAGTGCCTGTAGCCCAGGAATCTATAAAAGCATAATTCCCATCTATAGGTCCCATCTATGGGTTGAATAGAAAAACATGAGTTGATAAACAAAATTGTGTTATCCATTAAGAATGAATTTATTTCAAAACTTTGTCGACATTAAATGACCCACTGAGGTTGATATGCCGTAAAACAAAACAAACCAAACCAAACTCACTATTCAGTAGTAACAGATCTGCGACTCTAGCTTGCTAACCATTACACCACGGTTGGACACCCTCTTTTCTAAGTATTCTAGTCTGAGAGGCAGATATCGCGGACTCTACTCAGTATTCTAGTCAATTTTAACAGTCCCGTTGTCTGGTTGGTCTCGACACTTCTTCGGATTTCCAGTTGCCCCAGTCTTTTTGCCAGGTTTTTCGGGATAATTCCGAGTGATCCAGATATGATTGGTATCACTGTCACCCTTAGGTTCATAACATTTTCTCTGATTTTTCGCCTTTCTTTAACTCTGAGATCTGTTTGAACGGTGAAATCTACTAGTTGACAAGTCCCTTCTTTTTATCAACTAAAAGTAGACCCGGTCCTTTGATCGGAATTGGGTGATCCGATTGTATCTCAAAACCTCGGCGAATATTGTGTCTCTCGTGTTAAGTGTTTCCCTGCCACCACCACTACCACCACCGCCGTCGGCACGCTGGATAGCGGATATATCACACATCTGTAGAGGTATAATTGACAGGCGACGGGTTAAGGGTTAGTCCCTTTCGGTATGGGAGCCTGGGAATCGGGATGAAATAGGGCTTTGTATGAAAGAGTTGCAGTTTGGTTCTGTGAGAGATATCATGTGTTAAGAAAGATAGGTCTGGGATTTAGTTAGATTCAAAATGTCAGTCGAGTTCTTGAAGGAATTGCATTTAGCATTCAGACGCCTCAAAAGAGGATGTAAGCCCTCAGGGGCTACGTGAAAGAATTTTCCCCTATTCGAAATGACGACGGGGACCTTTACCTACGAATAAAAAAAGCCAGCTCTTTTTTAAATCTACACCGTAATAAACATGAAAACATAAAAAAAAGGATCGAGAGTTTTTTTTCCCTTTCTGTCTGGGATCAAGATACAACTTTGTAGTCGCCTGGATATATTATATTCGTTCTCCACGACACATTATTATTATTATTATTATTATTAATTATTATTATTATTATTCACCTGGACTGATTTTAACAATGTTGTGGTTTGGGTGGTTTCAATTCTTCCTCTGATCTCCAGCTCAACCAGTAGGAGCTGTGGAACATAAATGTCACGGTGATACTAATCATAGTTGGAGCCCTCGGAACGGTCTCCTAAAACTTTGAAAATAAACTTGATTAACTATACATCAGAGAAAGATTCCAGACCATCTTGACCACAGCACTGTTAAAATCAACTAGAGTCCTGAAGATCAAGGGACATTTGCAGTTAATAATAATAATAATAATAATAATAATAATAATAATAATAGAAGAAGAAGAAGAAGAAGAGAAGAAGAAGAAGAAGAAGAATTGAAAAAGTTGTGGAATATGAGAGTGAAAGTAGTACCAATTGTAGTTGGTGCACTTGGAACGGTCCCAATAAACTTGGCAAACAGACTGGATGATCTGGAAATCAGGGGAAGAATTGAGACCATCCAAACTACTGCACTGCTACAATCGGCTAGAATACTCAGAAGAGTCCTGGAGACCTGAGGAGACTTGTTGTCACTCAGCCTCCAGTGAAATACCATCAGCTAACGCTGATGTGAAAAACTCAAAAGGAGTTATAATAATAATAATAATAATAATAATATATAATAATAATAATAATAATAATATAAAAGAAGAAGAAGAAGAAGAAGAAGAAGAAAGAAGAAGAAGAAGAAGAAAATTATGGATTAGATGGTTTCAAATGGGGTTTTTTTTCTGATCTTTTGGGAAAAAGACATTTCTCTCGTTTCCGTTTTTGCATATAACTTTTTAAAATTGGCGCTTAGAAACATCTCCATCATGTCTGGCTATTGTGAAGTGAAAAATGAAAATAAAAATGGTAATAGCAAACTATCTTGACCCATTTACAATGGTGTATCCCCGAAAGCCCGCCAATTCAACGCGCAGCCATGTTTAACTCTCCAATAATGGCGTCTGTGACGTGGCCACTTTAGAGACATTCGCAGACATTTTCTCATCTCTTCTTTTCATTTTTTTTTTCTCTTCTTTTTTTTTTTTTTTTTCTATTTTAAAACAAATTTTCATTTTTCAAGTATCAACGCCAAGCGTAGACATTTTATAGGGAGGAATAAAAGCAATTTTCCCCCGCGGGTATAGGGAAATGCTTCAGGGTTTTCTTGTTGTTGCATCTTGCGTGTTGTGCACATTTAGCTTCAATAACAAATAGCAATTTATGTATTAGTCGTAATTTTCCTGTTTCGCGAACACTCATTTATTTAAGGTGATTTCTTTGCTGCTTTCAAACGATTTTGCTTAATGCAATCCAATTGTTTTAGACTGTATTGTCAAGATCAACTATTAATGACCCCCACAGAAAAATATTCAGGTGTGTATGAGAAAACACTTAAGGGTATACACAAAAGTCTACATAAACATGCACATCAACTTACTTAAACAGAAGGGTGTCAAAATATTCAGAGTTGAACCTTCACCAAATGTCTTTTTTATCAGTACTAGCAAAATAAGAAATAAGCAAAATAAATTTTTGAAAGATAATGCTTGAGGAGGTGGAAGTTAAAAATGAAATGTCGGAGAGTTTGAACCATAAATTATGAAATCAAATTTATTAAAGGAGTAAAAAAAAATAAAACAATTTCAAATCGAAACTAAGTTCTATTAACTCTGAATATCTATTAAAATAAAATAAACTATATATAAATATATGATACTGGGGATGAATCTATTAAAACTTGTTTTAAAAAACAATGAGGACTGTCAAATGTTGCATGCTCAAATTTTGAGTGTATTTATTCTATGTTATAACGATTTCGGGTATAGTGACGTAAGCAGTGACGTAGTTTTTGTTACAGAAAAAACCGAAAGCGAATCTCCATTATTAATAGATATCTCACTACTCAAATGTAAGCTAGGATATGACACTAAATTGCATCTGGTGGTGAGTCTCCAGTTCGGAAGATCTGGATTAAGGTGGAGTATCCATTCATTGCCATTACTCCTAGGCTCACTTTGACTTTGAGTAAAAGCCATCCTTGTAGAAGAACAGTAGTGGGACTATTTAACTCATAATTGGAGGGATGAGGAACCTTATACCTTTCCCGAAGGTAATAGCCCAAATATGAACATTATACAATGTAGCAATCCAGCACACTAGCCACTACTCGACATGGACTGTCTTTTATGTATAAACTAGAAGCGGCTACCTGGCATCGACTGGGTAGAATGGGGATTTTTAAAAGTTAGTCTCGCAGGTCCATGGGGCATCCTACGGGGATCCAATTTATTACTGAATCATGAGTTGGACCCTCGCAGGATGCCCCATTAAAATCCTTATGTAAAAACAAAACAAAAAACGATCTTGCATTGATTCAACCTCTCTAAAAAGAAAAAATAATGTCTACTATTTACAATATCAATTCCAAAGGTGTCAAATCATAACCGGCGCTTACAACTTCTGAACATTCCGACCTGTCGAGAGCATATCTGGGCGCCTCGGCAGGTCGAGTTTCATATACTTTCTATGAATGATACTATATGAAAATAGACATGCAGTAGACTGGGTCCCGTAGCATAGATTGGGGAGTATCATAGACTTGAGGGGAAGCATCTAGTATCGTTTTTTAGACAAGCGACCGAACAGGACTGGTTTTATAGGTTTTAACAATTTTAGGAGGCACCTAAAAAGGGGGCCTCGATATAGACTTTTGTGTAAAGATGTCCCCCTTTCATTGAGAGAAAATGGAATACCTACTAAAAGACAGGCCCAATTTATTTGAATAATAAACGTGAGAAAAGAATTGAAATGCTTTTTTTCTTGCCATAGGGAACAAACTTATATCCTCTTCGACTTTTCTAATTTGAGTTTCATGAACCCACAGTTAAACTGCATCTAACGGCGTAGTTCCAATTTTGTAGCTCTGGGGAGTGTGGAGTACACCTTTATCGCCATTACTCCTTGGTTCACTCTAACCTGGAGTGGTAGTACCTGTTAGGGTCTCATCTAAGATTTGAATAGAAAAAATGTTTATAAAAATGTTTCACAAAGTTGAGTTTTAAAAGTTTTTGAATACGCAATAAGAATGAATAGAACCAAACGTCTTCTTCATAAAATAACCCAACAAGGGTTGACATGCCGTAAAATCCAACTAACCAAACCAAACCAAGAAGCGACAATGCAACAATATTCTATATCTTCTTTCTTTTTGTAAATAATAAGTGTAAGTTAATCTCTTACTCGGTATCTGTTCCTAGCCGAGCTATGGATAAATAGTAGGACAGGCTGGATTCTTTTGCCTTTTGAGGCAACCAATCTAGGAGAAGGAAAACTGTTAATTCAAACCAGCTGTACTCTGTTAAAAATTGACTTTATCTCACATTTTGCCCGTGGCAGAGGGGTTGGGTAAATACATATGCAGCATACACATTAACTTCAGTTAATTTCGTTTAAATTTTATTTTCTATTTGAGAAATAAGTTCTTGTTGTTTTTGTTGCCTTTTGTCATAAGTTATGTATACTTCAACCATAATATTTAAATTGAGTGAATTTGAAACTTAGAACTAATTTCGTCTGAAGAAAAAAAAAAAGAGAAATATTTAATTTTTGTAATTTTTAAATACTTTATTCTTTGTATGAATTGGAAGTCTCCGTCGCTTAGTGGCTAACGTACTGGACTGCGACATCGTAGTAAGCGAGTTCGAACTCCAGTCGTGCTATTACGTTCACTTTCAGACTAATGCCATAGGGAAAATGTATAAATGCCTATTACCCTTCCCCTTCAACCTATTGGTTAAATAGTACCACTACAGTTCTTCTACAAGGATGGCTTTGGCATTAGATAACCCACAAAGTTTGATATGCCATTAGATTAAAAAAAACCTTTGTAAGAAATATTCTGTTATTTTCTGCTCTGGTAAATCCTTACATTTTACCCTGAAACATTCTTCTTTTAGTTGTTTATTTGTTTTTATTTTTATGTTTAGTCAATATTTTTCGCCAGAAAAATGTTTGCCCAGCCATTGCAAAGGATGTCTAATTGCTGAAAAATAATCTGTTTAAATTTTGCAGTTTTTCTTGTTGTGTCAGCTGTAGTAACAGCAAGAAGGACATCAAGTGAAATCAGGCTTTGAAAGTCACTAAGTGCACAAAATCTGTTGACAGTAGTAGTAGTTGTGATAATGTTTTGATTTCTTTGTTTAATAGCATATAAAACTTTCGTGGATTATTCAATCCAGAGCCATCCTTGTAGAAGAACAGTAGTGGTACTATCCAACCCATAGCTGGGGGGATAAGGGGACGTTGGATTATTTTGCTACAATACACCACCTAAATTTATAGACTGGACGAGGTCACGTGGTCTATTCCTCCGCCGATCAGCAGCCATAATGCGTGGCTGATTGACTACTTAATAGCTGATACTGACAGACGTCCATTTGCAATACTGAGGAACAACTAAAGGATTCTTTACCATGGATTTCCGCTGGACAAGTGCTTTTGCTTGAAGCCTAAAGGATGGCCGATAATATATATATATATATATATATATATATATATATATATATATATATTAATTTATTTATTTTTATCTCATCAAGACCATGCCTTGTACTTGACTGAGTCGATGTCCTTACTTAGTAGAACTTAAAAAGTAAGCATTGACATCGACTTAGTCAAGAATAAGGTAGGCTGCTGATGAGATCATGGTAGACCCGTAACTATTTTCTACTATTCATATTATTACTAATATATATATATATATATATATATATATATATATATATATATATATATATATTTGTTTAGGACAAGTATAATTAACAACACAGGAACACGTATCATATATATATATATATATATATATATATATATATATATATATATATAATTCTGTCTCGGCTCACGTGTATTCATATGTTCTCTCGATCTAGGCGCGATATTTATTGTTGTTTTTGTAGTGTTAATTGAATTCTTAATTCTATTTTGTAAGTAAAACCTAATCAATCATTGTTATAAATTTTGGCTTTTTTTTTTCTGCCTTTTTTAATTGAGAATTTATTGTTTTATCGAAACCCCACATAGATTGTTCATCTTTACACCAGCGAGAAAATGGTTAAAGATAAGCCTTCGGTTAGACTCAAACACACACCACTCTATACCAGCTGCTTTACAAACTACGCCACGGGAGGTATCAATATTGCAGAGTGTTAATTCACACACATAAACCCAATTCCTTACTTTGTTTCTCAATATAGTGGCATCGTATTTGTTGTTGTTTTCAGACGTTGGTAGGGTTAATATCTTATTTTTATTATTCTTATTTTGTAGATGAAACACTGTCAATCATTATCGTTACTAATTTTGACTAGCGTTTTCTTTCATCTTGGAATATATCTACAACATACGTCTGAGATGTTCGTTTCTTTCTTTCTTTCTTCAACACCCTCCCCCGTTTCAGATCTCTCTCTCTCTCTCTCTCTCTCTCTCTCTCTCTCTCTCTCTCTCTCTCTCTCTCTCTCTCTCTCTCTCTCTTCTAATTCAAATCTCGCCGGTATCTAATTAAAAGCGGCGTTAATCAATTCTTTATGTGATTTATATACAAACGGGAAGGCTTGACATAAAGGAGGTGATGGTGTAGGAGCTGGGTAACAGACGAGAGTAGAAGACGACGAATGGGGGGGGGCGGGTGAGAGAGATGCTTGAAAACTTCAGACTTGAAAGTGCGTTGTTGATTGAATGCGCATGGGCGTGGTGGGAAGGTTGTGTTTCACATAAAGCCGAAAAGAGTGAAGATCACGTGGAGTTAAATGCGCCGTAATTAGAAATAAATGAATAAATAAATAAAAGAAAAAGTGTATTATATGTGGGGACAGCAATTAAGAATTACGAGAAAAGACGTCTAAATGTGATAACGAGTATAATCCTTGGACAAATACATACGTATATATACAGTGTTCAGTCGTGATGCAATGGTTAGTAAACTAGTCTCGCAGATCCGTTGCTTCTGAATAGTGATTTCAATCCTTGCTGGAGGATCCGTACTTGTGTCTTTATATCACATCCTGCCCAAGCAGAACGGCTTGGGTAAATACCTATATAAGTCTATATATATATATTGATTAAGTGTTTTTAAAGGCATGTCAACCCATCTGGGGTTATTTTATGCCTGGAGGTAAATATAAATCCATAATAAATGCGATTTCCTAAGTTCTGGGGATATGAATAAACTCAGACGGTTTTTTGACTTGCCGTTAAAATCAATCAATTAATAAAGTTTTATAAAAAGAAACTATTAAGGTGTGTATTCTTTTTGGCCATACTTACCCCCACTTTCTCTCTCTCTCTCTCTCTCTCTCTCATACACACACACACACTCACTCCCTCTCTCTCTCTCTCTCTCTCTCTCTCTCTATATATATATATATATATATATATATATATATATATATATATATATATATCTTTGTCTGCCAAATTTCCCCATTGTTGTACCAAATTTTCTTTGTACTTTTTACCTGTATGATGGGATATTTCAAAGTTAACTATCTATTCCGTTCAGAACTCAAATAAAAGTCCTTCTGTTCAATTATAATGAACTAACCATCAATTTTTGTCCTTTACTTACAGTAATATCGTAGTGGTTGGAAAGACGCTGTGAGCGGTTTAAAGTGGGCATATATATATATATATATATATATATATAACTTTCAAAGAAAGAAAACTTAACCAACCGTCATCCCGGTATAATTTTATTTCGACCAGAAACTCAAAACATCTATAAATGATGAGTATATATGTTTGCACCTACAAGAGCTTACAGTATGGTTGTACAGTGAGATTTCGATGATCCCAAATAGTATCATCCCTTACTTACCAGTCATTTGGGTTACCTTATATCATCATCATCATCATCATCATTTATATATATATATATTATATATATATATATATACCAAACTTATTGGTGAAAAAACCCAGCAATTAGTTTGATTGTAAAAATATACTACCAAACATCAACCGGGAAGAAATTTTTTTTTTCAAAAAAAGTTTTAGTTTATGCTAATTTATGTGATTTATTTGAATCACGGTGGTAAGTACTATATTTAATGCGTTTGCTCCTAGTCTCTTTAGTCAGATCTTAGCCCTGAAGAGCATTAAGCGAAACATTTAGTAGGTTCGTCTGACTCATTGGATTTATCTTTATATATATAAGTAAAGGGTGATCAGTATCATTAAATGAGCATGTATAACTAAGTTAGGATATTTTATTTTATTTCATTTTATTTCATTTATTTATTCATTCATTTTCTTTTCCTTTTTCTTTTTCTTTTTTTACCCCAATTACGGCCATTGTTGGTCATTATCAAGAGTATAAGTTGGCTCAATTTTGTGCTTGATGTCCAGAGGATTGTGATGCGATCAAGAAACGTGGTGAATTTTTACGTGAAAGTTTACTTTATACGCTAAAGGTGTCTTGTTTAGACGGCTTAAACTATCGAGACAGGTTTAATGTTTGAAGCACGTCCGTTAAGAATGATGTGACTGCGACTTCGCCTAAGGTGTAGATTGTTGCTGTGTTAGATGCATTATAAGACACCTACTCCTAAGGCGAAAGGTACTTTACTTGGTGTAGTTTGTTCTTTTCTTTCTTTTTTTTTTTTCTTCCTTTTTTTTTTCTAAAAGGATAGCTTCTAGCATTTAAAGTCTTTATTGCAATTCATGCTTGATAATATTTTTGTGTTAAATAATGGACTCGGCTTTCTCGTTTTATTTCTTGTTCACTTTTGTGTCAATCCTCTTTGGGTTTTTTCTTGTCTGCCTCCACCTTCTCCTCCTCTTTTCC
>CM042147.1:74781431-74793931 GCA_023376005.1 Doryteuthis pealeii | reverse complement strand
CTCCGCACGAGCAGGATGTAACACAAGGTCAATTTCTTAAGCGGAGTTCAACAGGTTTGAATTCAGAGTTTTCCTTCTCTTAGACCAGTTGCCTGACCAAGGTTAAAGAGCCCGGTCTGCCCTACTATTTACCCATAGCTGGAGGGAGAGTAGGATTCATACCTTTCCCAAGGGTATTAGCGCTAAGTGAAAATGCAGTTACCGCGTCCAGGATTTGAACTCGTGGCGACGAGTCCATTTCCCATGACTTTAACCATTACACCACACGCTTCCATAAATGGTTTTACTGTAGGAATGCATTGTAAATTAGTTTACTATACCATTGCCTAATAAAAGGTTTTACTTTAGGAACGCATGGAAAATTGTTTTCCTGTATGAGTGCATTTAAAAGTGTTTTATATAGAATTTCAATTATTAAGATTTGGTAATAAATAACACCTAATATCATCCGTTTTGAATGTATAATATGATATACATGTATATATGTATAATATGGCCTACATATGTTAGGATAACATTGACACGCTGGTGCTTGGTGATTGTCAATTTTTAGTATATGCGATCATTAGAGAAAGTTGTTCTCACGTAGTGTGTACCCTTTTACACACACACACACACACACACACATATATATATATACATACATATATATATATATATATATATATATATATATATACCCTTTTACACACACACACACACACACATATATATATCAATAAAACAACTTTCCACACTCTATCCCTCCTTTCTGTCTCCCATTCATTATCATAGTGCAGATTACTATACAGGATATCTTTAATAAATATATTATATAAATTTGCCCATACCAAAAAAAATCCTGCCGGGCGGTGTGAAAATTAATTTTTGAAAGATATTGCTGAAGGGGTGGAAATTAAAAATTCAATGTCAAAGAGTTTGTACTATAAGTAAGTAACATCACATTTATTAAAGGAGCAAAAAGTAAAACAATTTGAAATGGAAACTAAGTTCTGATAACTTTAAAAATATATTGAAATAAAACAAACTGTATATAAATATATAATACCGGGCATGTATTTATTAAAACTTGTTTAAAAAAACAATGAGGTTGCATGCTCAAATTTTGAGTAGATTTATTCTATGTTATGACGATTTTGGGTAATGTGACATAAAGAGTGACATAGTTTCGGTTATAGACAAATAGAGACTTAATCTTTATTATTAATAGATATTGTATATATATCTGTGGTGAAAGAACTTAACTAATTAGGTTTTTTTATTAGGTTTATGAGTGATTTGTTTCAAGTTCGATGAGGTTAGAATTAGAATTTTCAGTTAATAAAGATGTAATAACTAACGTTGTACAAATGATAGACTCATTTAGTAAAAAAGATTTTTTTGAAAGTTTGACTCTTGAAGTTTTATTCTTAATGTACTTTTTGATTATCCCACTTTAACATAACTGCTGCGAGACATTACGATATATATATATGCGTATATGTGTGTGCGTGTGTGTGTGTGTAATAAAAATAGGATGGTCTATATGATTAACTAATGTCAAAAACTAAAAGAAAGTGATGAAAAAAGATAATGTGCTCAAAATTAAATGTTGATAGAATATATATATATATATATATATATATTATATATATATATATGTGTGTGTGTGTGTGTGTGTGTGTGTGTGTTTCTGTGTGTGTGTTTCTGTGTGTGTAAATGTATTTATATATGTGTGTGTGCGTGCGCGGGTGTGTGGGAAGAAACAACAATTTGTAAAAAAAAATGAACCAATTGTTTGTGTTGGTTTATCTACCTTTCCATTAATATTTTTGACACACACACACACAAGCACACACACACACATACATATATATATATATATATATATATATATATATGTGGTGTGTGTGTGTGTGTGTGTGTGTGTGTGTGTGAGAGAGAGAGAGAGGGAGAGAGAGGGGGAGAGAGGAAGAAAGAGAGAGAGTTTAAGAAAAGTTTATACAACATTAGGAAAGAATTATGACTCTTGTAGAAGGCGGTTTGGTAAACCACCATGTTTAATTTTTCTTCTTTTGTCGTTCTTTATTTCTTTATTTCTTTATTTCCTTCCTTTAATTACTTATTTGGTTGTTTGGTTGGATTTTGCGTCATGTCAACCTTTGCTGGGTTATTTTATGCCGAAGACGTTTTATTTTATTCATTCTTGATGATTAGTTTTTTTAAAAAGTTCAATTTTTAAACACATTTTTTAGAACTCATTTTGTTCCATAGAAGAGACTTATTTATTTGGTATTCTTTTCTCTTCTTGAATTTTGCTTCCAATTTTCATTCTTTATTTTTTCCATTTTTAGCCTGTTCATTATCTTATCCCTCTTTTTCATTCATTCTTTCTTTCTTTCTTTCTGTTACCCTTGAGTTTTTCATTTGTTTCATTCAATATTTTATCATCTATTTTATCTCTCCTTTCATTCATTCATTTATTCATTCTTTTTTTTTTATTCATATTTCTCTGATTTCTCTCTTTATAATTATTTTTTCATTCAAAATTTTATTCAATTCTTTCTTTTATTAATCCTTTTTTTTTTTAAATTAAATGTCTTTGATTCACTTAAGTTTGTGTTATTTATTTATTTTTTTTTAATTTTTGTTTTCAATTTTTTTCTTTTTGTCACTAATTATTTTTCCTTTTTAATTTTTTTTTCAAACTTTATTCATTTTTCATTCATTCGTTCTTTTCCTTTTAATTTCATTCTTTCTTTTCATTCATAGCCCTTCTCTCCTCCTATCTTTAATGACATCCTTGTTGATTTTGTTTATCTGTTATATGTCTTATAGTCATTATTCAAACCTCCTCGTTTCCCTCCATCCCCAGGTGATTTACTTCATTATTTCTATGAATTTTGTTTTCTATTTCTTTAATTCGCTTCTTCCGAAATTCAAAAACCATTATTGAAATATTAGTTTTAATGAGCTGTTCATAGTATTGTCAACTGATAACTGCATCGCAATTATCACTGTTGAGTCTGACAGTCTAAATATTTGTTAAGTCACTCGACAGCTGCTAATAGAGGGCGCCTCGAGAGAAAAATGGCGGGAAAAGCAGAAGAGAAAAGGGCGCGAAAACAAAACGAGGGGACAAATTGGATGATGTAGCATAAAACAGAATAACAAGAGCTGACGATGAGACGTGCCTAGTCGATGAGAGAGTTGTGTCTTTTTTAGATTTCCCACTCGCGCCTGGGGGGTCATTGTGCTTTAATACAGGTACAAGTCAGACAGGCAATTCTTTCCCACTTGACAGTACTGCCAGTGGGGCTTAGAATAAGGGTGCTCTAAGTATATATTTACCCAAAACATACGTACATATTTAGAGGAGCGTGGTGTAATGGTTCCCATCGTAGTGTGGTAATTATGAACTTTTGTTTAGTAAATTAGGGTGTCCCAGAAAAAACAGAACCCACAAACCTACAGACTGTTAACCAACTAGATTCTGCGAACAACAGAACAACGGAACTCCTACAATGGGGAAAAGGATTCTAACACTATTTACCCATAGCTGCGGGAAGAGCAGTTGGATTCATACATTTTCCAATAGTATTAGCACTATGTGAAATGCAAACAAGTTCGTCCAGGATTTGAACTCTGGTCATCGTATCCATGTCATACTACGATAACCATTATACAACGAGCGCCTCCTAAACACCTTTATATGCAGTAGATAATGATCAAATTATTAGGGGGAAAAAAAGAAAGAGATAAAGAAGGTGAACGCAGGTCCGGTCACTGGTTAGCCAATCAGAACCATCGATAGTTGCAAGAGAATTGACGAAACTACTTGCCAAAACCCAACGGGCGAGTATTAAAGACGTTCACGGTCAACATGGCTATGTCCAGTTACGTCCGTAATTTGAAACGTCTTCACTCAACCCCTCCCTCTCACCTTTCCCACCCGCTACTCTATATTTCTCCGCCCTAGACTGACCACTACCCTGCTAGTCATTAATCGTTTCTGATCTTTCTGTATGAAGTGGGTGTTAGTATCGTGTCCATCACTGCCGGCCCTGGCCTGCCCAAACGTAGGTCGCGTGCATTTCATATAAATATTCGAAATAAAGAGATTCTAACAGCTCTTTCGGTCTTAGTCGCCATAATAAAACACCATCGAATTCGCCATTTTGTTTGGCCATTTACAGATGATAGCCTACCCGCTAATATCAACAGCGGGAAACCAGTTACACATTGCAGCAAATAAGTCACCTACATCCTCATCATCCCGTCGGGCTGTCAGCACGGATATCCATGACAATCTCTCGCCATCCCTCCCTATCATTCATTGCTCCTGGGAGATTCTCTGTGCAGCACCCAGCATCCGAGCAGAGTTGATCTATGTACGTCTTCACTGGGCGACCTACTCTGGCGTGCCCATGTGATGGCTTCCACAGAAGAACGTCACTTATTAGTTCATCCTTGCTTCTCCAGCAGTGCCCAGCATGTCTTGTTCGCCTCACACGGATGGTATGTGTGATATAGGGCAGGTGGCCATACAGTTGTGTTCTCGTGGGGTATTGTTTCCACGTCTTGTTTAATAGTGCACGCAGCATTTTCGTGCAAGTCCCGTCTAGCTTATTCTCTAGGCGCTTTGTTAGAGTCCAGGTAGTGCAGCCGTATAGTAACACTGAAACTACTGCGACTTGGAAGAATTTTCGCTTTAATTTGTCAGCGAGGTATGATTTCCATATCACTGATAATTTGTTTAAAGCAGCCCATGCTTTTCCTATGCGTGCATTGACGTCGTTTTCTGTTGAAGAGATATTACTACCTAGATATGTGAATTGTTTCACCGATTTTAAAGCCACCTACACGTGGATGTAAATAAGCAGACCAATGGTTTCTCAAACTGTATTATGTGACGGCAAGCAAAGAAATACATTTAACTCAGGCAACGGAAATTTTTTACTCCGTTAAAATATGAATATGCATTGTCATATAGTTATTTACTAAGCTTAGCTTAGATGTGGCTCAAGGCCAGAAATATGGGGTGTCCATATATATATATATATATATATATATATATACCTTTTTTCATTAGCACTAGACTTGAGAGATTATTTTGCTTCTGAGGTGGAGCCCCAAACCAACCATCAGCTTTCCACATAATTGCTTGTACTGGACATGATCAACCGCCCTGTCGGTGGGATTTAAGTTTGGTTTCGTTTGGTTTCTTTGTTTTAATAGCATATCACACTTCATGGGTTATTTAATGCCAAAGCCATTCTTGGAGTAAAGTCAGCGGAGTGGTCAATTGTCGATATTAACTGGGCCATGAGGGAGTGTATCCCCTTTTCACTAGTGCTAGACCAAGTGAGGTGTTTTGGGTATGAAACTAGACTGTATATGTTGGTGAGGCTCCAGTTCTAGAGAGCTGGTGGTATGTGTAGTACCCTTTCATTGCCATTATTCCTAGGTTCACTAGGACCCTGAGTGGTAGTACCTTTTAGGGTCCGATCTGTCGGTCAAATGTATTCGATAGTTATACTTGATGTAAAATATAAGTAAATAATTTGTATTATGAATATTTACTTGAAGCTATAATTGTTTGCTAAGGATTAGTATTAGTTACTTGAAACTATATAACTGTGTGCAAATAAAATGAATGTTACTACTATTATTAATGTTAGATAGAAATACTTGAAACCATACCGGTTCCCATGTAGCTTGTTTTCCAAACGTTTCTATAGAGTCTATGGTTCAGCCATATAGTAGTACTGACAAGGTTACAGCTTAGAAGTGTACATTTATCAACGTTAGCTTCGTCAGGCGCAAGGTCAAAAGTATGAGTATCTGATTATTATCATTATTATTATGAGGTTTTCACACCTGCCGTAGCCTGTGGTTCACAGGAGTGACAGCAAGTCTCCTCAGGTCTCCAGGACTCTTCTGAGTACTCTAGCTGATCTTAACAGTGTTGTAGTTTGGGTGGTCTCGATTCTTCCTCTGATTTCCAATTCACCCAAATTCTTTTCTAGAGCTTTGGGGACCGTTCCAAGCGTACCAATTATAATTGATACGACATTCAGCTTAATATTCTACAGTTTCCTCAGTTCTCTAGCTAGGTCCAAGTATTTGTCTATCTTTTTTTGTTTTTTTGTTTTTTTTTTTTTTTTCCTTTTCTTTTCATTCGGTGGTCGGTCGGAACGGAAAAATCCACGAGATGACAGGCTCTCTTTTTCTTGTCAATCATTGCTAGGTCCGGTCTCCTGGCCGGGATTAGGTGATCCATTTGTACCGCGAAGTCTCACAGAATTTTATGCATTTCCTTCTCTAGGACGGATTATTATTATTATTATTATTATTATTATTAATAATAGTAGTAGTAGTAGTAGTAGTAGTAGTAGCAGTATTATTATTATTATTATTATTATATTGCTTTTTTAAATAGTTCATGATAACTGTTTCATGTTCAATACAATTATTCAAATGAATTTTTCTTTTTCAGTCTAATTATTCAATTGAGTGTATGTTTTTTGTCTTTTATTTTTGTTTTTCAGTTTTTCAGAATTTTTTTTCTTCTCATGTTTGTTTGTTATTCTATTTTATTTTTGTTAATTTGACTCTACATATTCTTTAAAAAATATATATTTAGATTAAATAAAAAATGAGATAATATCACGTCAAATAAAATTATCTAAAATATGAATATACAGTAACAAAAGGTGTGTCAAAGAAGTGTCGAGATTTTCTGTACTTTTTGACACATCTTGTATTCTGGACAAAAATAACGTTCCATTCTTTCTTCATTTCTATCTTGGTAAATACAGCTTTAAACTTGGTACCTTTTTGACACACCTTGTATTCTGAAAAAAATTAATGAATGGAAGCTTTTTTTTTTCACAATAATAGGTGTGTGAAAAAGTACAAAATATCTCGATACTTTTTTGACACATCTTGTATATATATATATATATATATATATATATATATATATATATATATATATATATTTATATTTTACAAAGTAGTTTTTGTTTAACTCTTTCACTGATCAAGGCAAATTCGAGGTGTCTACTCACACGTTTTTACAAGATTATATCCTTTATTCTATATGCGCTTTGAGAGACACATAATGCCCTCTCTCTCTCTCTCTATATATATATATATATATATATATATATATATATATATATATATATATTGGGGCTATATTTATAAGTAAACAGTGCTCAATTTCATTGATAGAGCATTTATATCTAAGTTAAGAGAGAATTTACATAGAGTTCTTGTACACTTAATTCATCTTTTTATTTTATTTTTAAACTTTACATTATTCATTCGAAATTTATTTTACAAAGTAGTTTTTGTTTAACTCTTTCACTGATCAAGGCAAATTCGAGGTGTCTACTCACACGTTTTTACAAGATTATATCCTTTATTCTATATGCGCTTTGAGAGACACATAATGCCCTCAAACGTGTCACGGAAAATGCAGAGAGCCACATGGGACTATCAAATCAGTGAAATAGTTTACAGAACTTTAAAACACGAACTTTTGGATGATTTAGCCCGACCGCGGATATGTGAAACCGTGGTTATCAATAACGCTAATAGTGAAGTACTAACAGAGTAATTTTTATTAATATTTTGTTTATCATTTTGTGTTTTTTCTTTTTTTTTTTTTTAGATTTCCAATGATGAACCTCAGCTCTTATTCCGATCCCCACAGCAACCGACACACGTCATTCTTTATCGAAGACATCTTACTAAACAAGCCAAAACGGCTTCAAGTACGAGATTACCAAGGCCTCAACTTAGGACGATCACCCTTCCCAGAATACAGTGCGGCGGCCGCAGCAGCTGCGGCCGCGGCCTATCCCTATTCTATGCAACATGCTGCCGCAGCCGCTGCTGCTCTCTACCCACATCAGGTCCTTGCAGCCCAAAATCAACTTTATATACCGAGGGCCTCAGCGGATCAGAACTTCCTGGTTCCCACCACAGGTAAATATCAATAATTTTTAATGTAATTTGTTCAGTGAATCATTAAGTAGAATATATATATATATATATATATATATATATATATATATATATATATATATAAGTCCCCGCTCTTCACACTGGGGTCCACTGGTTCAATCTCTAGTGGCGGAGATTGTGGTATGCACTGCTGATGAGACCAAAGGCGGTCGAAACAGCTGTCCAGTGCTCCGGGTGTCGCAAATGGTGTTTGCCGAGTTGTCTGGTCGTGGTAATATGATTCAAAATTATCATATATATATATATATATATATATATATATATTATTATTATTATTATTATTACTGTATGTACAGAAATAATCTACTCGAGTTTCACCATAAGAATCTTCAGGGTTAAAACCACTGAATTAATCTAGTTATTGATTAATTACAGCTAACTGCAGGAGTTTATAACTACAACATAAACTCCTGCAGTTAGCTGTAATTAATCAATAACTTGATTAATTCAGTGGTTTTAACCGTGAAGATCCTTATGGTGAAACTCGAGTAGGTTATTTCTGTACATACTATAATATTAAATTCGCACTACTTACGTATTGAGCACTTTATATTTGTTATAACGCTGACTTATCATGCTAAAACTTGTATCAACTAATCATTGAGACCAATTTCACCGGTAAGTCATTCCTTTTCATATATATATATATATATATATATATATATATATTCTATTTAATAATTATAATCATTTGCTATTAACAATTATAAATAAATAAGCATTTAGAAATTATTTGTTTTGCAATTTTTACATTTCATTTTATTTCTGGAAATTCTTGCAATAATTGGACCCACAATTTGACCGAAATTCTATTAGTAACACTTGCCTTGATTTCTGACCAATTACACACACACACACACACACACACACACATATATATATATATATATATATATATATATATACGAGGATAAGCTGGAAAATTCATGGGATGACCAAGATATTCTCATGGAATGTGATCAAGTAAGTTTTTCTTCAATATAGTCTTCCTTGCACACTTCCTCCATTGCTGTTGCAGTGCTTGGGTCTCATTAATGGAAGAAAAAAAAACTGGGAAGAGATGCTCTCTGGTTTTCCTTCTCCTGGGTCAGTTTGCCTACCTACGAGGCTAGAGAGCCCAATTTGCCCTACAATTTACTTAGAGGTGAGATGAATGAAAAGAAAGGAATCTAAGCCTTTTGAAAGGGCTTTGACTCGAAAGCGAACCACAAACAACCTCGTCCAGAATTTGAACTCGGCTTATCGAGTCTTTTTCCTTGGAAGATAACTGTTATGCCGCTAAGCGCCTATTGGAAATAACGGAATATTTCAACCATGAGGCAGACCCCCACTCTCTCTCTCTCTCTCTCTCTCTCTCTCTCTCTCTCTCTCTCTCTCTCTCTCTCTCTCTTTCACTCTCCCTATCTATCTATCTATCTATCTATCTATGTTTTTCTTTTATTTGCTACTTATTCACATAATTCTAAACACGTGACCCTTATATTTCATTTCTCTTTCTCTCTCCTCATGTCCACACACTCTCTTTTTCTCTCTACTCCTTCTATTGATATTACTACGGAATACAACCATGAAGCAGACCCTCGTTTCTCTCCCCCCTCCCCTGCTCTCTCTCTCTCTCTCTCTCTCTCTCTATATATATATTATATATTATATATATATATATATATCCTTCTCTATATCTATCTATCTATCTATGTTTCTCTTTTCTTTGCGACTTATTCACATAATTCTAAACACGTGACCCTTATATTTCATTTCTCTATCTGTCTCAAATCTCCTTCATGTCCATACACTCTCTCTTTCTACTCCCTCTACTCCCTCTATTGATATCACTACGGTATATTTCAATCACAAAGCAGTCCTCTCTCTCTCTCTCTCTCTCTCTCTCTCTCTATATATATATATTATATATATATATATATATATATGAATATGATATATTTGTTTACAAATCATGGGCTCATCAGGAGAGAATGTGCAAACCGTTTCGGGGCCTTCCTCACTACGGTTTTAAAAAGCAACATCGGCCCTCCTCACTGATGACGGCCCCGAAACGGTTTGCACATTCTCTCCTGATGAGCCCATGCATTTGTAAACATCCTTTTTTTTTCAATATATCATATTCCACTGTCGGAATAATTTCCATTTTATTTACACACATATATATATATTATATATATATATATATATATAATATATATATATATATATATTTTCTTTTCTTTGCAACTTATTCCCATACTCACACCTCCTTCTATTTCACCTCTCTTTCTCTCTCGAATCTTTCTTCATATCCATACAACCTCTTTTTCTTTCTACGCTATTCTATTCTATTGATATCACTACTCCCTTCCGCGCCATTTAAGTAGGCAATGAACTTTTGAGTTAAACTTTAAATTTTCCTGGCCTAATATTAGCGCCCATTACGTTTCAAGTTTTAAATACCCCTGTCTCTACCCCGACCAATCTATACCAAAAGCAAAACTGAGATTAAAATCGAAATCACATCAACTAACTCTCAGATCATTCCAGCGTCTAATTTCTTCCACCTCTGCTTTCTCCTTTTCTCTTATTCCTCTCGCTTTCTTCTTTCTTTTTTCTTTCTTTCTTTCTCTCTCTCTCTCTCTCTCTCTCTCTCTTCTCTCTCTCTCTCTCTCTCTCTCTCTCTTCTCTCTCTCTCTGTTCTGTTCTGTTCGTTCTGTTATCCTTTCTATCCCTTTCTCTCATGAGACACATCTTCTGCTGTTTGTGTGCGCATGCGTAACCAACGTCATAATGTATTCGTGAGAGAACGTACACGGTTCTAATATCCTTGCTCTTTCCTCCCAGTTATCATTTATAATTAATTTTCTGCTTTTAATTAAGCCAAGTTGATTAGAAAGTCAAACCGCTACGATAAAACATAGATAATTAATTCAGTTGTTCTTTCGTTTTGTTTCTTAATTCTTTGTCCTTTTTATTTATTTATTTATTTTCTTTCCTTTTTTAAATATTCCCACGAACACATATGCGCATGCGCATTCACGTACACACAGACACATACACACACACACACACACACCGTCTTTCTCCCTCTTAATCTTTTACTACATTTAATTGCCACCAAGATTCACTTAATTTGGCGTTATATCCAAGTCGTCAGCGATTATAAAGATGTAAACATTTTAATAATTGCACCGGTTGTTTGCATATTTTCTTCTATTTCTTTTTACTTTCTTTTTTTTTATAGTTTTTTTTTAATTCTTCCTTGTAGTCCGTGAGCAGAAAATAACTTTTCTTAAAGAAAAGATAATAATAATAATAATAATAATAATAATAATAATAATAATAATAATAATAAATCTACACAACTATGAAAAGAGAATCCCAATGAGATTTATTAACGACGATTAGAAATATTTGTTTAAAAGATAATTTATTCTCAGCAGCCTTCAACATCAATTAAAATCATAACCACGATGCATACTATAACTATTGTTAATATTATCATTTTTACTGCAATAATAATAATAATAATAATAATAATAATAATATAAATCAAAAATTGATAAGACCCAACAAAATAGTAAATGTAGACTATGCGGTTACAGAGATGAGGCTGTAAACCATGTACTAAGCGAATGTAGCAAACTAGCACAACAGGAGTACAAAACTAGGCACGACTGGGTTGGAAAGGTGATCCACTGGGAATTATGCAAAAAAATTTATTTTGACTATACAACAAGATGGTATATGCATAAACCAGAATCTGTTCTTGAGAACGAAACGCATAAAATTCTCTGGGACTTTGAGATAAAAACGGATCACCTTATCCCAGCAAGAAGAGCAAACCTAGTATTGATTAACAAAAAAGAAAGAACTCGTCAACTGGTAGATTTTGCAGTGCCCACAGATCACAGGGTGAAGCTGAAAACGAAAAAATGGACAAATGCATGGACCTTGCCAGAGAACTGAAAAAGTTATGGAATATGAAAGTCAAAGTGATACCAATTGTAGTTGGTGCATTTGGAACGGTCCCAAAAAGCTTAGAAAAAAATTGGAAAATCTGGAAATCAGAGGAAGAATTGAGTCCATCCAGACTACTGCACTGCTACAATCTGTCAGAATACTCAGAAGAGTCCTGGAGACCTGAGGAAACTTTTTGTCACTCAGACTTCATTGAAAGACCATCAGCTAATGCTGGTGTGAAAAATTCATAAGGGACGGTTTGGAAAAGAGTGTGAAGGAATTGGAAATCAGAGAAAGAATTGAGATCACCCAAACGATAGCATTATTGAGTTCAGCTAGAATATTCAGAAGAGTCTTGAGACATGGGAAGATTTGCTAAGCCATCTATCTATCTGAAGGAATTGGAAATCAGAGGAAAAATCGAGACTACCCAAACAATAACATTGTTAAGATATCCAAGAATACTCAGAAGAGGCCTGGAGACATACTAAGACTTCTTGCCACTCAGACTCTTGTGAAAGATCACCAGCTAATGC
>CM042147.1:74756431-74776431 GCA_023376005.1 Doryteuthis pealeii | reverse complement strand
TGTATATATATATATATATATATATATATATATATATATATTCTAAATGAGAGACATGCTGGAACGGAAAAACGGTATGCCATCCCGTCTCTTGCCGTCATCTTGATCCAGTTGACTCCAGTCTTCTGACTCCAGTGGCGAGGGAACATTAGTTGTGCCCAGACTACGCTTAATGTTAATATATATATTAAGGGTCTACCGAGGAAAACGACCGCCCTCTCAAGCGTAACCCGAATTCATCTACCTGAGACCCGCAACGGCACTTGTATCTTTCGTATATTTGGAATCCAGGCCATTTTTAATAAATTCCTATAGAGCGTGTTTAAGTCTTCCACACTTTAATTTCAGTCAGTTTTTCTTGATATCGATTAAAGTCAGTGTGGCGGTACTGGGTCAAAAGGAGGAAAGTAGTCATTAGAAATTTGTATTATGTTAGTTTTTGCCGTGATAAGGGCCTGTCCATATACCTTGAAAATTGGCATATGAAATAATTACTTTTTACTAGGATTGAACACTGTACCCTATTTCTAACAAAAACTTCAAGATTGTTTCCCTTGATTGACTTTATTCTATTTTAAATACTTTTTTCTTGTTTCTTTTTTTCTTTCGTTCTTCCTTTCTTATTCTCATTACTTTATTCCGCCATTTTATTTCATTTTCTCTTTCTTTCTTTCTTTCTTTCTTCTTTCTTTCTTTCTTTATGCGTTCGTTCGTTTCTTTCTTTCTTTTTTCTTTCGTTCGTTTCTTTTTTCTTCCCTTGATATTTCTTTCTTTCGATCATTTTTTTCCTTTGTTCGTTCGTTTGATATTTATTTAGGTTCATTCATTATCCTTTCTTTTATTCATTCTTTCACTATTTCCTTCCATTCATTCATTCTTTCTTCTTTGTTTCTTTGGTTCATCATTTCTCTCTGTGCTTATTCGTCGTTTCTATTTTTCTTTATTCTTTCTTTTTCTTTCTTTCTTTCTTTCGTTCATAGTTTCATTTTTAATGGCTACTTTCCCAACACTTATTTGATCTTTCTTTTATTCATTTTTCTTTCATTCATTTGTTCTAGAAATTTTCTATATTTATTCAGATCATTTTCTTTACTTTCTTTTATTCATTCTCTCTTTCTATTCGTCCTTTCATTCATTTTTCTTCTTTCGATATTTCTTTCTTTCTATCGTTCGTTCGTTTGTTCGTTTGTTCTTTCTTTCATAGCTCCTTTATTTTGTTCATTCGTTTTCGTTCGTTCGTTCTTTCAATTATTCTTTCTTTCTGCCTTTCTTCATTTTTTCTATCTGAATTTTTGTTCTTTCTTTCTTTCTTTCTTTCTTTCTTTCTTTTTTAATGGATACTTTCCCTGCATTAATTTCTTGACTTTTCTTTTTCTTCGTTTCTTTCTTTCTCACTGTTTTAGTCCTTATTTCCTTCCCTTCTTTTTCTTTTTCTTTTTATATTTACCTTTCTCTTTCTCTCCTTTTCCTGTCATTCTTTCCCTAACTGTCACCCTTTTCTTATTTCTCCTACCCTCTCTTTTTATCTCTTCCCACTTTCCCTCTTTAAGAGCAACATCTTTTCCTGTCCTTATTTCCTGCCCCTCTCTTTCTATCTACCTCCTCCCACTTTCTCTCTTTAAGAGCAACATCTATTGCTTCAAACATAACAACATAATAAGGTGTTCAATGGCCAAAGCATACTGGGCTTTGAAAAGATTATCCGACTGCTGTAGACGGCCTATTAACACTGAGGGACAATGCAGTCCGTCCAATTCCAGCCTCCCTACAATGGCGTCCAGGGATGCGCCTTCGGTCTGTACCTTAGGGCAGGCCGCTAAACCAACAACGTTTACAAACTGAATGTTTCTAGGCACAGCTGGTGGTAATGGAGAAAGATGGCAGCGCGTTGTTGAATTTAATGTAAGCGGAAGATGATTAAGGTCTGCGCCCATTACGAGTGTTCTCTTCAAATCAGTGTAAATACAGAAAGCCTGACTCACACTTAGGTCTCTCTTACACACACACACACACACACACACACACATACACACACGCGCGCGCACACAATAACTCATTCATTTACTTACTTACCTAACTATGTATTCACGTATCAGTTAATTTTATGTGCAAATATTTCACACTTAAATTCTTAGGTGTTGAATAATCGATCTTTTAAGTTGAATATTTATCTATCCTATCATAGTCAGTTCATAATATATATATATATATATATATAATATATATATATATATATATATATATATGAAGATAGGAGGGTTGGAGTAAAATCCGACAGTATGAGGTGAGGTAAAAGGAAGAATGAACAAAAATAATGATCAAACAAGTCCGAGTAGGAGATAGATATTTCGTCCTTCTGAATAAATAAAATCTAAAAATCGTCTGTTAAAACAACCGGATATTGACGGTGTAAATGAAAAACATGTCCTTTCTTAATCCAGATAAAAAACGGGTGCCTAAAGGTCTTATGGTCCAAAAAAAGACTAAGAGCCTTTATTAAATTTGTGCATGGGTGTACGAATGTTTGATCGGGTGTCTGTCTGTCCGTATGTATATATGCATGTATTTTGCGGTGTGTGCGTGTGTGTGTATGTGTGTGTGTGTGTGTGTGTGTGTGTGTGTGTGTGTGTGCACGTACACGCGATTTGGTGTACTTTGCATGTGCTTCAGCTCAAAGGATTGGCTAGACGTAAACATTTACCAATCATTTGACTGAAATTTTGAGATGAGGCTTGATAATTTGTATTATTCATCGGCCGAAACGTCGTCTATATTACAATAATAAAGATGAGGACAACAGTCCGAAAAATCTACATAATACAAATCATTTTTCTCTCTTCCTTCCTTCATTTCCCCTTTCGCTTCCTCTTTCTTTCTTTGCTTTTTTTTTTTTTTTTTTTGGCCTCTCATTTTTTACTTTTTTTACTTTTTTTCATTCTGTTTCTCATTGATTTTCTTTCTCTTTTTATTCTTCCTCTCCTTTCTTTTTTTCTTCCTTTTCTTTTCTTTCTTTCTTTCTTTTCTTTCTTCCTTTCTTCCTTTCTTTTCTTTCTTCCTTTCTTTTCTTTCTTCCTTTCTTTTCTTTCTTTCTTTCTTTTCTTTCTTTCTATTCTCCTGAATTCTTTTTATCTTTTTCTTTTTGTGTCTTTTCTTTCCTTCTTTTATTTACACTTTCTTTTTTCTTTCGTTCCTTTCTTCATTCTTTCCTTCTTGCCTCTCTTTTTCTTTCTTTTTCTTTACTTTTTTTCATTCTGTTTCTCGTTAATTTTCTTTCTCTTTTTTATCCTTTCTCCGTTTACTTTCTTTCTTCCTTTCTTTTCTTTCTTTCTTTCTATTCTTCTGAATTCTTATTTTTTCTTTTTCTTTCTTTTTTTTCTTTCGTTTATTTTCTTACTATTTCCATTTTAATTTTCTTTCTTTTCTTTATTTTACTTCTGTTTCTTTATTTCCTTTTTTTCACCCGTTATTTTCTTCTGCATCTTTTTTTCTTTTTTTTCTTCTTTTTTTTCCTTTTATTTACACTTTCTTTTTTCTTTCATTCCTTTCTTCATTCTTTCCTTCCTTCCTCCTTTCTTTTCTTTTCTTTCTTTCTTTCTTTTTCATTGTCATTATGCTATTTTCCCCCTTTTTTTAATGCAATATAATCGACCCTACTCTCCTGTGCGCGTGCGTATGCGCATGCGCGTTTGCAGAGACAGCAATTACGTCTTCATGTGTGTCAGAATTGACTGTTCAGTGGTTGGCGGGTACAGTGAAAAAAGGGGGTGGGGAGAGGACAAGAGATTAGAAATTAGAAGTTAAAGACAAAAACAAGCGACCATTTCTGTGTGTCCACGTGCGCAACGAACGCCGACTGATCAATGTGAGCGCGTCGGATTGGTCGGAGACCCGGCTGGCCGCGGGGACAAAATTTCAGACCATAATTGATCGAGAAGAAGTATGAAAGTGGAACCGGCGGTCAGTTTTAGCCAGCAAAGTCACGTGATTTTGTAAATAACCGTTGCGCTACCCAGGGCAAAACTTCTTTTGATACTTGCTGATTAGAGTTCAAACAGGATGCCGGAGCCAAAAGCATTATCTCTCATTTGCTCTATTTCTTTTCCCTGTGAATGTGTAGTGTATATAATATATATATATATATATATATATATATATATATATTCCTATCAAACTTAAAGAGATGCAAAATCGCCATCATAGGATTGAATAGAAACAAAAAAAAAAAGGCACTGGACAAAATCCCGACGATAATAGAAATACTCGAAGATAAATTGATAAAACGTCGCTGACCCCAATTGGTTTTAACATCCAACTAAACCATCCCAAAACATTGCTTCGTAACACAACACAGACACACACTCTCTCTCTCTCTCTCTCTCTCTCTCTCTCTCTCTCTCTCTCTCTCTCTCTCTCTCTCTCTCTCTCTCTCAATATATATATATATATATATATATATATATATATATAGGCTGGTTTAGCTCAGTCGATAGAGCATCTGTGAAAGAAATCGCAAAAGACTTATAGCCTATGAGTAGCACAGCTTGATTATTCTGATCTGTATGGTAAAGTGGGAGCGGTAGGTGTGGCGCTCCACGCCAGTAAAATTTTCCTAGGGAAAAGGGTATATATATATATATATATATATATATATATATATATATATATATATGGAGAAAGATAGACAAACACGGAATGTTATACAAAATGGATGTTTATTGTAGGTTGTGATGTCGACGTTATAACGTTTCGGTCTGTTAGACCTTCTTCAGGACGATGGATTGAGTTCTTGCTTCAACGTTGAACATATATATATATATATATATATATTATATATATATATATATAAAAGTAAAGTCGTCGGGGCGGCCTAAAGTCGGTATCAGCCAGTCAGCGAGAGAGTATATCCCCTTTTCAATAGTGCTAAATCAAGGAGATTGTTTTGGCATCTGAGGTGGAGCGCCACACTTACCATCAGCTCCTTACTTTACCGCACAGATCCCTGTTCTACTCTTACGCTGAGTTGGCGAGGACCGGTATCGAACTAGGAACCTTGTGGTTTCAGCGAACGCTCTACCGACTGAGTGTGTGTGTGTGTGTGTGTGCGTGTTTCTTTCTCTCTTTGTCTCTGTCTGTTTGATATTGTTTAACATTGATTTATTGAATTGTCGTAAAACTCTGGGTTCAAGCCCTATTGTTGAACGTATTGCAATATGTCATATTGAGAAACGATAAAAGGTGATCAATTTAAAACATATGTTATTGTTTTTGTTTTATTTTTGTTCAGGGTTCCCATTGCCACCATTGTTCCAACACGATGCGTCGGGTGGAAAGCAGTGCCGGCGGAGGAAAGCCCGGACGGTGTTTAGCGATCAACAGTTGAACGGACTTGAGAAAAGATTCGAAGCACAGAGATATTTATCCACACCTGAAAGAGTAGAACTCGCGTCGCAACTTAGTTTGTCAGAAACTCAGGTGAGACATTATTGTTATTATTTCTACGCATATATATCTATCTATCTATCTATCTATCTATCTATAATATATATATATATATATATAATATATATATATATATATATATATATATATAAAGGGCAGTGTGTGTATATGTATGGCCGGAGGAAACTTCGAAAATAAAACAATTAACGACAAAGTAAATATATATATATACACATTAAATATCACCAGGGCTTGGGTTTTTTTGAGCAAAAATAATAGAGATATGATTTATATTCGTGAAGATAATTAAAACATAAAATTTAAATGATAACAGCATGGATTTTTTTTTCATTTAATATTTTAGATAGTAGACATTAACATTTCTTTTCAGAGTAGCTGGATCAATGCAAGGTCTATTTTTTACATAGCGATTTAATTGGGGAATCCCTCGAGGATTCAACTCATGATTCAGTAATAATGGATCTGCGGGACTAACTTAAAAAATCCCCCTCTACCCAGGCAACGCCGGGTAGCCACTGCTAGTAATATTTAAAGTGATTGCCACTTTTTTACAAAAGAATACATATATACACACACGTGTGTGTGCGTGTATATATATGTTCACTTTGTCGTTAATTGTTTAATTTTCGTACTTTCATCTGGACATACATACATACACACCAACTACTATTTATATACGTATAGATAACCCTAGCCGGGTTGACATGCCCTTAAAATCAATCAATACATCAATGTTTTTGTTTGTTTTTTGCCAAAAGATTAGAGATTTTTCAAGATACCTGGTTGAGAATTCCAGGGAGAATTGGATTCGTGCTTTCAAAAAAGATGTGTGCCAGGCTTAGGCCAAGCTGAGTAAATTACCAGTTCAAAGAAGGACAAACGTCCGACCCCCAGCGCCTGCCTTCAAACCCAAACATCCCCAGGGGCCGGATGTTGTTATATTACCTAAGCGTCAGCGGTCATTATCGCGTGCTTGTTTTATAATTAGGTCTCTGCCTTCCATTTAGCAACTCGAACGGATGTCAATATTTAACTACGATGCCACGGGAGTAGAATGTGACACATAGTAGATATTTACCCAACCCTTTCGCCGCTTGTAGGGTGTGACACAAAGTCGCATGTATGGGCTATCCAGCGAGAATGCGACACATAGTATGTTTAACGTTGGGGGTCAACGCCGAGGCACTGATAAAAATTGCCCGGTTCCCACGAAGGTGTCAGACTAATCTAACTCTTCCCCTTTTGAGAGAATAGGGAGGTGTTGCTCTGGGTCGAAATCCCCAGAAGCAAGCATTCTTTTTTCTTTTTTTTTTTGCCGCGTTTGACCGGAAGACGAGATTACGGACACCAAACTCTGACCCCAGACGGTAAATCTTTTGAAGACAGTTTAAATTCCCCTCCCCTATAAACTACTGATTTTTACTTGTGATTTGAATAACATCTTCACCCGAATACCTGGGATCGTTCTTTTCTTCTAGTGTGCGTCAGATACAACTATACCAACATTTTGTGGGGTGCCTCGTATGATGTAATGGTTAACGAGTTAGTTTAGCAGACCATTGTTAGTGAGTTCAGTTCTCACTAAGTGGTCCAGTCCATACTTCTGCTCTTCTGCCAAACAGAGCAAAGCTTTATAGATAACCAAATAATGCAATACTTACCTGAAGTATGGAGTACTCAGTGAGAATCAAACTCGCTAAAGATCTTCTCATTATTTGACTGATTTTAACGGCATGTTAAACTGTCTTGGATTATTTTAAGTCCGGGAAAATTATATCTGCTATTACTTTGAGCCGGGTTAGCTCAGTAGGTGGAGCTTTCAGTTAGAAACCACAAGGTTCCTAGTTCGATACTGGCCCTCGCCAACTCTGCGTATGAGTAGCACAGGAATCTGTGCGGTAAAGTAAGGAGCTGATGATAGGTGTGGCGCTCCACCTCAGACGGCCAGTCTAATGTCGGTTTCAGTCAGACAGCCAGGGAGTCTATCCCCTTTTCCCTAGCGCAAGACCAAGGAGATTATTTAGCATCTGAGGTTGAGCGCCACACCTACCATTAGTTCCTTACTTTACAGCACATATCCCTGTGCAACTCATACGCTGAGTTGGCGAGGGTCGGTATCGAACGAGGAACCTTCCGACTCCAAGCCGACTGAACTAAAGCTTTATCCCTAGTGGAAATAATTCCCCACCCCCTTCATATCATTTTGACCCGCTGTACCTCTCACACAGAATATAATGACCCTTTTAAGTTCTTGTGTTTTAGACCCTTGTCTTATGTTTTTTTCATTTTAAAAAGATATAATAATTCGCTGACATGAAACACAAATTCACATTTTGTTTTGTTTCTTCTCAAAAATAGGTAAAAACCTGGTTCCAAATCGTCGAATGAAGCACAAGAAAATGCAACGGAAAGTCCAAGAGGATAATGAACTCAGAAAAACATCGAAATCAACAGACGCAAATCACACGCCATCTTCGAGCTGCGACGGAAAACATCATGGCGCTGATGACTTGGCCTTGACTACAGCCAGCAATGGCGCCGACTCAGAACTCGAGGATTCCACCGAACTTAGCCAACATGACCCTTGCTCTGACATTGACGCCGAAGAGATCGATGTTGTTGATTCGGACACAGAACGATTTCGCCGGCCGATAATGAATAGCTGATTCCGTTCGCGTATCGTTTTACAACAAATAAAACATTTCTAAGCTGAACGCCCTCTGGCGGTCACACCTTAATATAAACATTTTTCAATGGAGGAAAAGAAGAGAATAGCAAACGAGAAGAAAATTTCTATTAAAGCTAAATATCGGACGAAATTAAGTCTTCGGACAATGGAGAAGAAAAAAAGATTTCTTCAAAGACAAATGGATTGTTAGATGAGATCAGACTGATTGATTTTCATTCATTATTATTTTTTTAAAGCTATATTTTTACTCGTCTTTTTCACCCCGCCCCTTTTTTTTCTTTTCTTTTTTCTTCCCCTCTCAGAACACCCACAAAAAATATACGAGAAAAGGAGGGTGAGTTAGAATAACTGGAAAGAGAATGGTCACGTGAATTTATTTTTAAAATTTTTTTGAAAATTAAAAATGTTGTTTTTTTTTTTACCCCTACCTAATTTTTAATAAAAAAAAAAATATTTTATAGGGGAAAAAGACAAAAAAACAAAAACAATATCAAATTTTTGAAAGGTTTTAAATAAACATCGACAAAAAACGAAAAGAGACATGATAACGAAAAATGATTAAAGAAAAAAACTTTTTAAAAAATATGACATTCTAAAAAAAAAATGGACAAAACAATAATGAACGAATATTTTTTTTTTTAAGAATGTGGATGTTTTTCCCCCATCAAAAATTCTAAAAAAAAAAAGAATTTAAAAATAAAAATATGGATTCAGCGTTTCAAGAGAAAAATGATCAGAGCAGCCGACATTATCCTTTAGTTTTAATTTTTAAAAAAGAACATCATTTTTTTTTTTCATGAAGAAACCATGATGAATAAAGAAAAAAGGAGGAAGGAAGGAAGACGAGGAACTTAAATCAAAACGCTCACAATATAAGGTTCCAGTGGAAAAAAAAAGATTACAAAATATTTTTGACGTTAACACATGTAAATGCGACTCCAAATTTACGCGTTTAATAACTGTGGCCCTTCGCGCGCTTGTAGACGTGACAAGGGCTTTGTATAAGTGTGTGTCTATTGTATAAAAAAAAGGACATGTTAATACTTCATCTTCATATTTATGGTAAAAATCGATCATCTTAATTTATAGTTTTTTTCTCTCTTATTTTTCTTTTTTAACTCTCTCTCTCTCTCTCTCTCTCTCTCTCTCTCTCTCTCTCTCCTCTCTCTCTCTCTCTCTCTATCTATCTATTTCTTATTTCTTTCTTTCTTTCACTTTCTTTCTCTTTTGTCATCCAGACGACATACTCCACCCTCAAATAAATATTCCTTTATTGGAAGACAAAATAAAGATTAAACCCACGAAAACCTGTCAAATATTGACGTAAGAAATTGTCTACTTTTTCTCTCTGTTGACGACGACAAAATCAAACGGTTTGATGCTTTGAAGTTTATAGCCGAAATGTTTAGGGAGAAAAAAAGAAAAAGAGACAGATACAACCTTTTTTTTTTTTTAATTTCTTCTTTCAAATAAAAGACGGTGTCAACAAACAGAGAAAAGAAAAAGATAGATCCCAATCCATTTTCAACATCACACAGAATAAATCTCAAAATTTCAAAATAAGCGATGATTAAAAAAAAGAAAAGAAGAAAAACAGAAAGAAAAAAAAAAAGAAACACACGCAGCAAGACAATTATTCTAAAATTCGACATTAAATATATATAACAATATTTTTTGCCTTCAAGTCTTTATTCATATTCATCTTCTTTTTTTTTTTTCATTCTTTTTTTTACTTGAAAAAAAATACTGCAACTTGAAAAATCTCTTTCAGCCTCTTTTCACAGGAATTTACTTCCAACAGCCAAGGCACCGGTTCCCGCTAATGTTGCATAATTGTATGGTGGCGTAGGGCTTTTGACAAGCCGTGCAGCGAGAATGCCCAAGTGGGAAAAATACATACCGTTTGGGAACTTTGACCCCAAAGGCGGAAATCTCACGAGTCACGTAATAGACTTGGTTAAGTCAGTTTTCAACCAAATTGACATGCAGGACAGACGTGTTCTGTTGGGGTCGGCTCAGACCGCGCGATGAGTGAAAATGGGACAATAAAGCTTTGATCAAAGACAAACAAGTCTTGTTAATTATTTGCATGACTTTGAAAGAACTAGCCTTTATTAAGAAGCCCTTAGAAAAGAAGAATCTAGACGATCATAGACAAAGAAGATAGAAAGAAGTAAAGGAAACAGCTCTAGACGATCACGGATGGCCGAAAGAAAGAAGATAGAGAAGAAATGCAAGTAAGTTACACGACTCTGTCTCTCTCTAATGTCTCTAATACTCTCTCGATGTGTATACCCAACCAGGGCATATAACACGTGGTGTTAAAGTCATGGGAAATGGACTCGTCGCCCCGAGTTCAAATCCTGAATGTGGTAATTGCATTTCACTTAGCGCTAATACCCTTGGGAAAGGTATGAATTCTACTCTCCCTCCAGTTATGGATAAATAGTAGGGCAGACTGGGCTCTTTAACCTTGGTTAGGCAACCAGTCTAGGAGAAGGAAAACTCTGAATTCAAACCTGTTGAACTCCGCTTAAGAAATTGACCTAGTGTCACATCCTGCTCGTGCGGAGGGGTTGGTAAATATATATATATATATATATATATATATATATATATAACACTAAATCATCGAAGTTAAGCAGCGACGTGCCCGTTCAATACATAGATGGGTGACTATTTGAGCTAACACTAGGTACTGTAAGAAACCGAATATCAAAATGACTTTATTCGGCATTAAGTAAGTAAAAAGTAAAGTCGGCGGGTTGGCCTAAAGTCGGCAATAGCCAGACAGTGAAGGAGTATATCCCCTTTTCACTAGCGCTACACTAAGGAGATTGTTTTTGGCGTCTGGGGTGGGTCACCACACCTCCCATCAGTTCCTCATTTTTCTGCACAGATCCGTGTGCCATTCATACGCTAAGTTGGGGAGGACTGGTATCGAACCTGGAACCTTATGATTCCCCGGAGGCTCTACCGACTGAGCTAAACCGGCCCTATGACCCGAAAGGGATTGATATGCCGTAAAACGAAACAACCAGCCAGCCTCGGCTAGTCTGATTGATTGATAGATTTTAACGGTATGTCAAACCGCCAGGCGTTATTTTATACCTAAAGGTTAGGAAATTGTGTTCATTTTAATTCATTATATTTTTAAAAAATGTTGTAGTTTATTAAGGCTTTTGAACACGGTTATATTATATCAAGTATTCCTATCTAGTACAAATGGAGGTGCGCGGTCTAATGGTTAGAGTTGTAGGAAATGGAGTCGTCGATCCGAGTTCAATTCCTGTACGGAGCTGTTTGCATTTCCCATGGCGCTAATACCCTTGGGAAAGGTATGAATCCAATTTTCCCTCCAGCTATGGATAAAATAGCAGCGCAGCCTGGGCTCTTTAACCATGGCTAGGTAACCAGTCTATGAGAAGGAAAACTCTGAATTCAAACCTGTTAAACTCCGCTTAATAAATTGACCTTGTGTCGCATCCTGCTCGTGCGGAAGGGTTGGTAAATATATATTTAGTACAAATAATTTGAAAACAAATTTGTGTAATTGTTTCTTGAGAGTTTTTTTTTTTTTTGAGGGTGCCATATAGTACTTAAATAGGGAAATGTATTCGTCTGTTTCCTATGAATAATGCCCGAGAAAATCTCGGAGGAGAGGAACAACGAGATCACACGAGACTTGTTATTTCAACCTAACAATTGAAAATCCTTTTCTTCACCTGTATCTTTACTTAGTAAACCTTTTTTCCATATCTTTATTACTCGTTGTGTTTCTTCCTACTATTTCTTTATTAACCCTGATACTCTAATTACAACAGGGAGGCACGGTTGTATGTTTTCAAGTATTCCTATCTAATACTAATAATTATATTGTTCCAAGTAACTATTTCGGTAATTATGAACTTTTGTTTAGCAAATTAGGGTGTCCCAGAAAAAACAACACCCACAAATTTTGTAATAAAACTGTTAATTTTCCCATTAAACAAATAAATTGTGGTTTAGGGTTAGGGTTAGGGTTAGGATTAGCCTGTACAGGCTGACCCAGAAAAAAAAACAGAACCCAAATTATCTATTTATTTTCCCATTAAACTAACCCTGAACCCTAACCCTAACCCTAACCCTAAACCCTAATTTATTTGTTTAATGGGAAAATCCTAAACCTAACCCTAACCCCAACCCCAACCCTAACCCTAAAACCTAAACCCCCTAGTTAAAATTAATAGTTTTATTACAAAATTTGTGGGTTCTATTTTTTCTGGGACACCCTAATTTACTAAACAAAAGTTCATAATTACCACTATTTCTATTTAGTCATAGTCATTTATTTGCACACAGTTATATGGTTTCAAGTAACTAAAAAAATATTTTGTAAACAAGTATAGATTCGAGTAAATATTCTTCATACAAATAAATTGATTATATGGAATCAAGTGTTATATACTTACGTCGAGTATATAAATGAGAGAGTGAGAGAGTTCTCAGATGATTGGGAGACAGACAGACAGACAGACAGAGAGACAGAGAGAGACAGAGAGAGAAAGACAGACAGACAGACATACTAGAGAATTACTTTAGAGATGATGTCAGTGATATTCATTTTCCTGGTTATGTGTTGATTCTTCTAACTGCTTCTTCTTCTTAATTCTTGTAAAGGCTTGTCTTCTTTTGGGCTGATTTTGGTCATTTAAAAAAACTGTCTTGTTAGTTCATTTGAACTAACAAGACTTAGTTTTTTTTCTTGATCAAGTTTATTATTTAGCCCATGATTTTCCGCGCAGATGAGATATCGACCTCATCCGTATGACTACCGAATACAATAGATGGAACCTTAAGAAGTATTACCACTACGAGTCTGAATGGATTTGGGAGGAATGGCAACTAAGGGGTACTCCACACTTCTCAGAATTCCAGAACTTAAGCCTCACCGCAATATACACTTCAGTGTCATACACAGGACACCTCTTTTTGGGGGAGGAGGAGGTCTTATCACTCTGCAGGAGGTACAGTCAGCGTATTTTAAGCCCCACCGACAGGACGTGGAAGAAAAAAGAGGACTCATAACTTCCTCAGAGCATTAGTGCGAAGGGAAAAACACACTACTTCGTCCAGGATTTGAACCCGGTTCCACAATAACGTTATGTTGCGAGAGGGGTGCTAACGACGATAAATATTTATGTTAGAAGCATCTCCTAAGGGTGTGGTGGGGTATACACAAGTATAAATCAGTTTCTTACATCCTAGTAAACAACCATTATCAAAACTAGAAAAAAATACCCTCCGGGTCGGTGTAAAAGTAAATTTTTGAAAGATATTGCCTGAAGGGGGATGGGAAAATTAAAAATAAAAATCAAACGTTAATATATTAAAAAAAAACTAATTTCTTACTTAAAAAGCATCATATTCACTCCACTCCACTGAGATATTTGTTTTGTTTACGACAGTGGGACCTCCAAACGCTTTTAAAATTCTGATTTAATTATTCAGACTCATATCTTTAAAGAAAAATTTTTAAAATCGTACGAGTTTCATAAATTAATTTGGGGGTGGGGTCGACCTTGTAAAAATATTCCCCAAATATATTTTAGGAAAAAAAACTATTTGAAACATAAAATTCATCTAAAAGGTGAATAAGTATCAACATTTTCGTGAAAATTTGACAATTGATTTTTCAAAGAATTTTGATATTTTTATGTAGCAATGATACTGACTATAAATTAAATACTCATTGATGAACTTACTTAATTCTCAAATGACTGTTACGTGAGCAGTGACGTAGTTTTCGTTACAGACAAAAGAAGACCGAATCTCTATTATCAATAATGTATTACTATAACCTCTGAAAAAAGTGCACAGCAGTCATTTTAAAAATATTATATTGTTGTTGATGGTTGGTTTGTTAGTTGGTTGGTTTACAGCTTGTCAACCCTTGTTGGGTTATTTTATGCCGAAGACATATTCATGTTTTATTCATTCTTGTTCAGCATTCAATTTTTTTTCAAACTCAAATTTTAAAAATAATTTAAAATATTTTTTTTTATCTATTTAACCAATAGATGGGATTTCTAACAGGTATTACCACCTCGGGTCCAGGTGGACCTGGGAGTAATGCGATAAAAGGTTACTCCATATTCTCCAGAGTTCTAGAATTAGAATTTCACCACTAGATCCTGTTTAAAGTCATAACCAGACACTAAGACCCTCAGCCACGGCCTTCTTGCACATATATATATTTACCAACCCCCCCCCCCCACACGAGCAGGATGTGGCACAAGGTCAATTTATTAAGCGGAGTTTAACAGGTTTTGAATTCAGAGTTTTCCTTTCTCCTAGACTGGTTACTAGCCATGGTTAAAGACACTAGTTTGCCCTGCTATTTACCTATAGCTGGTGGGAGAATTGGATTCATACAATTCTAGCACATATATGATAAATATGATAAAAGGGGCCGGGGGCTGCCATAAGAGCGATAGAGTTGGACAATCATAATCTCCGACCGCTCGTCTAGCCTAAGTAAGGACCAAAGTGAAATGTGCATGTCATGGACTGCTCAGACACCAGGATCCTGTCCTTAAGCATTAGGTGTTGCCACTCACCGAAAGCCGAGTGAGTATAGATTATTATGTATGCGTGCGTGTTTATTCTCATACGCATGACACCATGACCAAAATGTACAATATAGAATTATTTCGGGGATTGCCTTAATGGTTATTAATATTTTTTTAAAGTAACATTACTAAATGTATTTTTAACTTATTTCTAATTCCTTTTTTTAATATTATTATTATAAGACCATTTGGCGTCCACTCTCCGCAACTAGATTCAATGACTACTTATACTCTGTTAACCTTGTGTTGTAACTTGAGTATCAAAGTTAACAAAGAAATAAAAGGAAGAAACACAATAAATATAAAGAAATGGGGAAAAGGTTTACTAAGCAAAGATACAAGGTGAACAGAGTATAATCAGCTTGCTATTTTAAATTAACAAGTCGCGTGAGATCTTGTAAGTTTTCTCTCCTCCGAACTTCGTCAGACATTATTTATAGGAAAAAATAACGCTTCCATTTTCATTGTTAATTATTAAATATATTTACCAACCCCTCCGCACAGCAGGATGTGACACTAGGTCAATTTCTTAAGCGGAGTTCAACAGTTTGAATTCAGAGTTTCCTTCTCCTAGACCGGTTGCCTAACCAAGGTTAAAGAGCCCAGTCTTCCTGCTATTTATCCATAGCTGGAAGGAGAGTAGGATTCATACCTTTCCCAAGGGTATTAGCGCTAAGTGAAATGCAATTACCACATCCAGGATTTGAACTCGGGGCGACGAGTCCATTTCCCATTACTTTAACCATTACACCACGCGCTTCCATTATAATGATATTATATGAGTTCTCGATAGTTCCTTGATCGTCTGATGAAGGGCCTGTCCGTTGATTTCCATATCTTTTGGAACTTTTATGGTTGACGTAGACACAAAGCACGACATCCAACTCCCAAAGGGTGTTCTGGATGTATAGCAGTTTGAATGTTCGGTGGAATAGTTATCTTCTCATGCCTCTTCTCATCTGAATACAATCTTTCGAGGTACTCGTCTAATTCTTATTATCTTCTATATATATAAAGGAATTTGTAATTATTTTGTCCGGAGGAAACTTCAAAAATAAAACAATTAACGACAAAGTAAATAGATATACGTATTAAATATCACAGTTCTGGATTTTAAAGCAAAAATAATGAAGATTTGATTTATATTTTCGAATACGTTTAAAAATTAAACAACTATATAGAATAGCATTAAGATAATGCTCCTATTTTTTTTTATTAATTCTACGTTAAAAATTTGTAATTTGTAAATAAACCCGAAAGGATCTTTTTGAGCAAAAATAATAGAGATTTGATTTATATTCGTGAAGATAATTACAAAATAAAATTAAATGATAACAGCATGATTTTTTTTTATTTAATATTTTAGTAGTAGACATTAACATTTCTTTTCAGAGTAGCTGGATCAATGTAAGGTCTATTTTTTTTTACATAGGATTTAAATGGGGCATCCCACGAGGATTCAACTCACGATTCAGTAATAATGGATCTATGGATTAACTTTTAAAAAATCCCCCTCTGCTCAGGCGACGCCGGCTAGCCGCTGCTAGTCTATTAATAAAGGAGATTCGTTGTGTATTTGCCTGCAACCGAAACTACGTCACTGCTTACGTCACAGCCATTTCAGGAATTAAGTAAGTTAATCAATGAGTATTTAATATATAGTCAAAATCATTATATTAACGATGTCTCTATGAAAATCTGAGTTAGATTTGCCTTAAAACATCCCATGTTATTAGTAAGTGTAAAATCCAGCAATGCGTCTTATATATCACTAATGAATAAAGGTTTACATCATATATGGTGCTGTTAATTTGTATACAGGTTTTAACAAAACCGTGTTTAATAAACAATTACTTGGTATTATTGATCTCTAATATTATTGTTTTATTCTCCAACGTATTAAAATCAATCCTATGAATGATTTTATATAGAAACCAATTAAAATATAATTAGAATAAGTGTAATCTTTTTATATGCGTTCTTACTTAATTTCGTTAATCTTTCTAATTCAATATATTTCACTACATTAAAACTTAAATACTTACGCCAGGATATTCTTTCTAGTTATCGCTAATAAATGCGAATGTAAGTGTGCCAGTGTGTCACATTTTTCAAACTTTTACTCCTAGAGGCCGTAGCGACATATCATACCATTTTGGAATAGGACTACTCCGTAAGCAAATTTAAAACATTCTGAGCCGAATCCGGACTGCAATCTGATATTTTAGACTCCCAAGTTTTAATTACTGCGATTGTTTTCGGCGATTTTACGTGATTTTTGCGACGAATTTTTTGTACGATAACAATTTTTCTAACTTTGAAATAAAGTTGGGACTAAACGAAATTAATTGAGAAATGCTCAGGAGCTAGCTTAATTGCCGCCCGATGGGTGGCTTTTAAATAGTTTATAATAAACGCAATTTAGACGCAACCAACTACTAATGGTTATGTGAATTATTGTGAGCAGAAAAAAACAAAAAAACAATTTTCAATAAATAAATGAAATCGTATAACGTTTTCAACATCCTTACTGCAGATAATAATAATCAAAGTGAACAGTTCTCTTTAATGCAAATAATATGAAAGATCTATTTGAAAATGTCAACATGGATAACTTCTGTCCTTTTTTAGGGAAATAAAATTATACCATAGGAATATAGACATGGACTTAATCAATACCATACAACATGATCCCCAATGGTGCGAACACATGTTTAAAACCAATTACTAAAAAGTATAAATATAAATACACAACATATATTACTTCCTATCCGGTAGGCATGGCATAACCCCAGACAGGTTGATATGCCGTTAAAATCTAAACAAACAAACAAACAAACGGACAGAGCTAGTTACCTTACTACCCACGGATACATCAATGATTCATATATTCTGATTAAGTAAAACGTCAAAAGACATCGTTAAAAGGAATGAAAATGAAAAGTAGTTGATACGTGGTATAGCTTAGAAACAAGCATTATACTGAGAACAATTCAATCCTCGAGATCGAATAAAAGATCCCTTTCGTGTTTTTTCAGGGGAGTTATCAAATATTATAGCCCCTGAAGAACACCGGAAATACAATGGCCAAATGCTTCTGACTATAACCTGGGCTAGGTCATTAATTTGAACTGATAAATGTACTAGGGTGAGTGAAAAGTTTGGCAATATTTTTGGTAGTGTTTGCTTGCAGTGCGTATATCACGTTACCAAAAACTGTTCAAGCCGTGAAAGGTATCCAGTTAAATCCTACTTAACGGACATAAATTCCACCATCGTATACCACCCCGCCGAAAAAGATACCAAAAATCAAGGAATTAACCGAATTTAATGAAATTTCAGTGTTGATACATTAATTGAATATATGATATAATGCACCAGTTATTTTATTTAAAAGCTTTTACATTTTACCAGGTCAATTTACTTTGAATCACGTATGTTTGTGAATCTGTGTTTGCGCCTCAAAGATGCGTGGTTCAAAGTTAACTGACCTGAAAAAATGTAAGAGTTTTCAATAAAATAACTGGTGCATTATATCTTTTATTCATTAATGTATCAACACTGAAAATTCCATTAAATTCGGTTAATTCCTTGGATTTTTAGTATTTTTTTTCTTTCGGTGGGGTGACATACGATGGTGGAATTTATGTCCGTTAAGTAGGATTTTAAACGCTGATAGTGTTATGATTGTTGATACCACTGACACACTGTGTGTGACTAGAAAGTCATATAGATGAATGTTCAACGCAGTTTAATTCGAGATCTTATGCGTTTCAAGTCAGGAACTGAGCCACAACCCACGGAATCAACAAAAAAAAAACATTTGTTGTGCGGAAGGTAAAGGCGCAGCAGTTGGTCACAATAGAGCAATTTGGTGGTTCAAGAAATATCGCTGGGTTTGCAAGAACCTTGAAAACAAGGCAATGTCAAGTAGTCTCAAATCGTGGGTTTCGATGCCGTATTCCAAGCCATACAGTCAAATCCGGTAGTATATGAAGTTGAAAAGATGGCCAGAAAATTAGAAAGGATCGAACAAAAATTGTCCGACAAAAATCGTCAGTACAGTTTAACGAAATATGTTTAAAGAAAAATGCTGCCAAAATACACTCATATATATATATATATATATATATATATATATATATATATATATATATACAGTTACTGTAAAAAAAAGGAAAGTTAACCTCTATAAGCAAAAAGTTACAATTTGACAAATGAAAGGTAGTGATGTAAATAAATCATATTACAAAGAGGTAATGAAACTGAAATCAAAATGAGACGGGATGTGTATTAACCATTCCTTCCGCCACGAGCTGGATACGGCACAAGGTCCATTTTTAAGTGGGGTGTAGCTGGTTTAATTCAATTTTTTTTCTTTCTTCCTGGCCATTTCATTACCAATGCTAAAACGCACAGTCTGGAGTGTTATTTACTCATTTCGAAAGGTAACAGAACGAAGTGTAATGCAGTGTCGACTAGGATTGAACTCGGCTCCTAGATTCCAATAAAAACAAGTGTCTTGATCATTTTAAGAGTAAGAGAATTATTAAATTAAAAAAAAAACAGATTAAAACAATTATAAAAGTTAATAAAAAGAGTATGCACTTATAAAGTCAATTATGATAGAGTAAGAGAATTATAAAACTAATAAGACAGAGTAAGACACGTATGAATCAATATGACAAGGTATGACAAAGTAAGACACGTATGAAGTCAATATGACAAGGTATGACAAAGTAAGATACGTATGAAGTCAATATGACAAAGTAAGACATGAAGCCAATAAGATGGAGTAAGACATGTATGAAGCCAATAAGAGAGAGTGAGACACACCAATATGATAAAGTAAGGCACGTATGAAGTCAATATGACAAAGTAAGACATATATGAAGTCAATATGATAAAGTAAGACAAGAATGAAGTCTATATGACAGAGTAAGACACGTATGAAGTCTATATGACAGAGTAAGACACGTATGAAGTTAATATTACAGAGTAAGACACGTATGAAGCCATAAGACAGAGTAAGACACGTATGAAGTCAATATGACAAAGTAAGACATGTATGAAGTCAATATGACAGAAGTAAGACACGAGTATGAAGCCAATAAAACAGAGTAAGACACGTATGAAGTCAATATGACAAAGTAAGACATGTATGAAGTCAATATGACAAAGTAAGACAAAGTAAGACGCGTGTGAAGTCATGACAAGTAAGACAAGTATGGAAGTCAATA
>CM042147.1:74741431-74751431 GCA_023376005.1 Doryteuthis pealeii | reverse complement strand
CGTGCGCGTGTGTGTGTGTGTGCGTGTGTGTATGTGTGTGTGACACTAGAAGTCCTTCTGCTAATGGGTGCATGTAGGTACAACAGAACATATGCATGAAGGTGCGAGCATGTCCATGTGTATGTATATGTATATGAATGTATCTATGTGGGTATGTATGCGTATATATATTTACCAACCCCTCTGCACGAGCAGGATGCGACACAAGGTCAATTTTTTTAAACGGAGTTTAACAGGTTTGAATTCAGAGTTTTCCTTTTCCTAGACCGGTTGCCTAACCAAGGTTAAAGAGCCCAGTCTGCCCTACTATTTACCCATAACTGGAGGGAGAGTAGGATTAATACCTCTCCCAAGGGTATTATCGCTAAGTGAAATGAAATTACCACGTCCAGGATTTGAACTAGGAGCGACGAGTCCATTTCCCATGGCTTTAACCATTACACCACTTTTCTATGCGTAAAGGCGTAGCATATATTTCTGTAAAGGGATGGGCATATTGGTGCAGGTGTATGTGTATATGTGTGTATGTGTATATATATATATGTGTGTGAGTGTATGTGTGTGTGTGTGTGTGTGTGAATAACATTTGCCTACACGCACATGGGTGTATGCGTGTAGTAACATGAAAAGCCAGACTGAAAGTTCCGGAAATTTTTGTTCGATGATAAAATCAGAAAGAAACGGAATTTTTAGCGAAAATAATTTCTGGGTGAAACGAGCTCCTTTTAATAATGGAGTAGAACATTTAAAATAATCCAAATTAGAGAATAACGGAATTTCCAGTCCAATTTGCAACTGAATGATAATTTGATGGGCGCTACTTTTGCTCAGTCGGTAGAGCGTTCGGCTAGAAATCACAAGGTTCCTAGTTCGACACCGGCCCTTGCCAACTCAGCGTATGAGTAGCACAGGGATCTGTGCGGTAAAGTAAGGAACATATGGTAGGTGTGGCGCTCCACCTCAGACGCAAAAACAATATCCTTTGTCTAGCGCTTGTGAAAAGGTGATAGACTCCCTCGCTGATTGGCTGATTCCGACTTTAGGCCACCCCGACGACTTTTACTTACTTTCGTGCAGTACAATATATATAACCATCGGTTCACCCACAGTCTGCAGCTGGTCAGAGCAGTGAAGGCTGTGCTGCGGGGCCCAAATTGGAGTCCTCACCGATCGTCCACAATAGGTGGGCACAAAAAAGAACATAGTAGAGTTAGGAGACAACTTTTGGACATAGAATGGAATTTTTTTAAAAACTTCAGCTATTCATATCGGGATAGTGAGAGATCAGCACCCATGTCTGTATTTCCAAGTGCCACACGCCCCTACGCAGATCAGGATAAACCAAAAGAAATTCCCATATGATACGTTGGGTTGATTGGTTGGATTTTACGGCATGTCAACCCTTGCTAGGTTATGTTATGCTTATGACCTAAGATCGAAACGGTTGGAATATTTTCATATAAGATGTGCTCTAATTCCCCACCAAGATTTATAGACTGGCCAAGTTCACGGGATTTACTCCTGCAGCCAATCACTAACCATACTGCGTGGAAGTCACACTTTTAACCCCCCCCCCGGTCATAATTACAATTACGCTCACTGAGACGGACATAGGATTACCATATCTACCAATACTCAGGAAGGACTTATACGATTACCAGAGTAACCAAAGGATTCATTATCGAAGGACTCTTTACCAGGAACTGAGAACTCTTTACCAGAGGAACCAAAGGATTCATTATCGAAAGGACTCTTTACAGGAACCGAGAAACTCTTTACCAGAGGAACCAAAGATTCATTATCGAAGGACTCTTTACCAGGACCGAGAACTCTTTACCAGAGGACCAAAGATTCATTATCGAGGGACTTACCAGGGATCCAATTCCACTGGACAAGAGCTACTGCTTTAAGGCCTAAGGATGGCCCATAAAAACATAACAGAAACTATTTGAGAACAATTGAAAAAATACAGTCAGTGTATTCTACAACCCCAGCTGACAGGTTGGCCATACGATTACGCCATATAATTTTATTCTTGGGTTGTTTTGTTTCTTTTTTTTTGGGGGGGGAGGAGGTGCTGTCCCGAGCTGGTGGCGTTTTCAGCCAAAACAGCAAAATAACAGGGGGGTTTGTGTATTTATCAGTAGTAGAAACTGTTTAGACTGTGACGATTTTGTCCGATGGACCGCCGTTAATTCATTTTTGTGGTATTCATTTTTTTAATCCTCAATTTCTTTTTTAGAATACGTTTTTAACTCATTTTAAAATTCATTTAACCTATAGATTGAACCTTAATAAGCCTTCTAGCACATATATCATAAAAAGGGTTGGGGGTTACCATTAGGGCAATAGGGGCGGGACAATCATGTTGCTGATATGGATTGTCGTGATCAGCTGATTGATCGGAGAGGGCCTCTCCGGCTGCCCGTCTAGCCCAAGTAAGGGCCAAAGTGGAGAGTTGCATGTCATAGACTGCCCAGCCACAAGAATTCCATCCTTAAGCATCGCGGGGTGCCACCCACGGCCATCAGGTTGCTCCTTTGTGGGTCAGCCCCGAGGCTTGTGGTGTTTCAACCAAAAATCTGCAATCGAGAAACAAAATATGGGGTCGCGTCATATAGCAGGTGAGACTGTGCAGACCGTGACGATTTTTGTCCGGTTGATCGCTGTTTCAATGGGAACCCAACAGATTCACGGATGGTCTAGTAGATTTTATGAATGTGTCGTAGAGGAAGTTACACCCCTACAAGATGGACTGGACCAGAGCCATATTAAGAGTCAACGCAAGCAGTGACAGACGTCGGGAAAATATTCGGACGAAATTACTGCGTCAACTCCAGACATTTGACCCTCCTCATATTTGTACGTTTGTCTTGTGATTGTACTACTTCTTGTCTATGTTAAAAGTGCTGAATAAAAATACTATCACGCACCCTGTGTTCTCTGTGTATCTTTTTCCACCTCAAGGATACAACAGAATGGGATCTGGCTGTGCTTAATTGCCGCCTTCAGAGGTCTTTCTGCGAGGAAGGCAGAAAAGGCAGAATATCAGGACATTCTAATTGGCAGTGATCGTTGGATTCAATTTTAGTTGGAGCGCATCGTGATTTGAGCGCATTTTTAGTACATTATGACAATGATGATTGTGGTTATGATTGTGTTACTGAATGTGACGTCTATTTAAAGGAGTTTTTTTTTTTTAAATGGGAGTTTGGGTTGGGATGGAGATGCAACCGGTAAAATGGTTATGATGGCGATTTGGTAGGGGATTTAACTAGTTTACTATCGTTGCCATTAGTATTGATAATTTCATTTCAACCTGTACTGCCAAATATCAATTCTACCATGATAGATACACAATGCAAAAAAAAAAAAAAAAAAAAAGTTCTAAAAATAAATTAAAAAAGAGAAAAATAAAGAACCAAAAGAAAAACAAACCAAAAACAACAATTAACCGATAAACTTTAATTAATGCTTCTATTGATGTCCTAAGTGTTCAAATTGGCCATACGGAGTTTTAGCGCGATTATAATTTTCACTTGGCCGGTATGTCGCCAATCGCCAGCCGAGAATAGAGACGATGCTCGATTCGCCACAGAATTGCAAAAGGGATGGAGATGGCGATTGGGAAATGTATGAATATTAGCGATGGGGGCGGCGGTGGCGTGGCGGTGCGTGGCGGCTAGTGGTGGTAGTGGTAAGTGGTTGTGGAGGCGATGGCGGCGGCGGCGGAAGGGTTGGAAAGAGCAATTGTCTTCAAAATTGTTGCGGGTAGCTGCTCCGAATAGCACAATGGGTAAGCAAATCATTTTACGAAGTAATTGCTCTAATGCAAAATAGCATTTTAAATGTCCGGTCATTACGGGACATTTCAAAAAAGGAAAAAAAAACAACAAAAAACCAAAAAACAAAAAAAAAAACAACAAAAAAAACAAAGAGGAAGATTGTTATATCTACAATGTTTTCTTTCTGCTAAGCTATTTCACGTCTATGTGTTTCTATATTTTCGTATTCACTCCCTTCTTCTTATACATACGTAGTGTGCGTATGTGTATGTGTGTGCGTATGTGTATGTGTGTGCGTATGTGTGTGTTGCGTGTGAGTGTGTGTCTGTATTGTGTGCGTATGAGTGTGTTCTGTATATATATAATATATAATATATATATAATTATATATGTATATATATATATATGTGGGGAGGAGAAAAAGAGGTGGTATAACCATACGATAAATTTGAACCATGGCATGTTGGAAATGGAAATAGAAAAGTGGCGGTGGTGTTTTGTCACCATTTTGACAAATAATATCACAATTTTCCGAATATCTATCTATCTATCGTATCTTCATCTTAACTTCCCCAACCTCCCTCTCTCTCTTCTCCCTCCCTCTCTCTCTCTGTATATATATATACACACATATAATATATATTGTGTGTGTGTGTGTGTTGTGTGTGTACGCGCGCGCGTACACGCGTGCGTGTGTGTGTAAAATAATCCCAATCGACTGGTAAGTAGGATGATTAGTGCAAAAACATTATAAATTCTACAAGGATTTTTATAAATCCATTAAGAAAGCTCAATGTATAATAAACTAATAAGTTAATTATATACATAGCAATATCTAACTTTCAAAGAAAAAAAAAACTTAACCAAACGCATTTATCATATGCATGGTTTGTTAAGTTTTTCGTAAAAACTGTAATATATTATATATATATATATATAGATATATATATATGTGTGTGTGTGTGATGTGTGTGTTGTGTGTATTAGGTTAGCATTGGCAATTTGTAATTTGTTCGTGATAAACTGAGAGTTACCAAGCATTGTTGAACTTAATGATTTCGCTACACTTAACTTAGATATAATTTACTTACCTATGATATTGAGCAACTCTTACTTATGAATATTACCAAACTATATTAATAGAATATAATTTATATATAATATTTATTATATATATATATATAATATATGTGTGTGTGTGTGTGTGATGTGTGTGTGCATGTGTGTGGAGGCACTGATGTAATGGTTACCATTCGTGCGAAATAGACATGGTGATTTGAGTTCAAATTTAGGAGAGGCTCTTTTTGCATTTACATAACGCAAAATACTATTGTGAAAGGTATGCATCCAATTGCTTGGTTTTAATGTTTTATCGTATACATTTTACATACATTACTAGAAAAATATAAACCATCGAGCGCAATTATTCAAGTTTGAATATGATGAATATCACATTAAATTAAGTCATACACAAAGATTGCACTCTATTTTATTCTATTTTAATTGATACTACATAAATGATTAATTACTAATTATTACGTTAAATCTATTTGAAACAGAGGGTTTATAATCGAATAATAGAAAGCTTGAGCTAGCTATTCTCATCGCTGTTAAACTTTCATAGCTAATTTTTCTTAATTACCTATTTAACTAAATTAAACAGAAAGAACAAAATTATAGTTAACTGTTTACAAAACTGAAAACTTCATCTCAATGGGAATATTTGAGGACGTAGTACAGACATTGAAAGGGCGGTTTAGCTCAGTCGGTAGAGCGTCCGACTAGGAAACACAAGGTTCCTGTCTCGATACCGACACCCTCGCCAACTCAGTGTATGAGTAGCCACATGCATATGTGTGTTAAAGTGAGGAGCTGGTGAGGCGTGTCGCTGCTGTCTCAGACGAGAAAAAAAATCCTTCGTCTAGCGCTAGTGAAAAGGAGATAGACTTCCCTCGCTGATTGGCTGATACCGACTCTAGGCCCCCGACGACTTTACTTACTTACTTACATCTAGACTTAATTTTTTGCAAAATGAAATTTTATTTCTGACGAAGATATAAATAAATATATATATATATATATATATATATATAATATATATATATATATAAGCAATTATTTTGATGATTAATTATTCTCAGATCTATAGATAATTTTTTTACCGACATTAGGCACCCCGCCGATTTTACTTTACATTAAATATAATGGCCAGGTTTCACACAATATCAAAAGAGAAGTTTCGAAGGTGATTCGACCAATGGAAACTCGCTTGGAATTGTGCATTTGGGTTTTATTAGCGCTTCATTCAGTGTTCATTTTCTTTCGGTAAATACAACTCCAGTCTCTCTAGTTTTTTGAACACATGTTTTTATACGCGCTTAGTATATAGGTTATCGTCGTAGGAAATGGAATCGGCGATTCGAGTTCAAATCCTGGACGAGGCTGTTTGCGTTTTACTTCGCGCTAATGCCCTTTGATAAAGGCATGACTATCTCTTCTCGCTCAGAGTTATATAGGTAAATAGTAGAACAGACTAGTTTCTTAGTGTTACAAGGAACAATCTAGCAGAAAGAAACCAGCTCTACTCCACCTGAAAAATTGACCTGTATCACATTCTGCTCGTGGTGCAGCAGCTTGCAACGTATGGACAAACAGGAAATAACGAAAACAAGAAAACAGAAATGGGAAGAAAAACAAATTATAGGATACTTCAATGAACTCGTTGCCCCGAGTTCAATCCTGGACGTGGGTAATTGCATTTCACTTAGCACTATACCCTTGAGAAAGGTATGAATCCTACTCTCCCTCCAGCTATGGGTAAATAGTAGGGCAGACGGGCTCTTAACCTTGGTTAGGCAACTGGTCTAGGAGATGGAAAACTCTGAATTCAAACCTGTTGAACTCCGTTTAAGAATTGACCTTGTGTCGCATCCTGCTGTGCGGAGGTTGGTAAATATATATATGGATACTTCAAACGTCAATTGGTGAGGTTTTCACATGAAAAGGCTTGGTTAAGAAGAGGAAACCTCAAGAGAGAAACAGAACTGCTGCACAAAACAATGTCATAAGAACAAATTGTATCAAAGGAAAAATTGATAAGACACGACAAAACAGTAAAAGTAGAGTTTGTGGTGACAGGGAAGAGAGCATAAATCATGTATTAAGCGAATGTAGCAAACTAGCACAACGAAAATACAAAGCTAGACGCGACTGGGTTGGGAAGGTGATCGACAGGGAATTATGCAAAAAAAACTCAACTTTTAATATACAACAAAATGGTATATATATAAACCAGAATTCGTTCTTGAGAATGAAACGCATAAAATTTTCTAGAACTTTGGGGTAAAGACGGATCCTCTTATCTAAGCCAGGAGACCAGACTTAGTATTGATTAACAAAAAAGAGAACTTGCCAACTGGAAGATTTTGCAATTCTAGCAGATCACAGGGTGAAGATGAAAGAAAATGAAAAGATAGACAAATACCTGGACCTTGCCAGAGAATTAAAAAAGCTGTGGAATATGTGGGTGAAAGGAATACCAATTGTAGTTGGTGCACTTGGAACGGTCCCAAAAAGCTTGGAAAAAAGACTGGAATATCTGGAAATCAGAAGGAGAATTGAGACCATCCAGAATACTGCACTGCTGCAATCTGCCAGAATACTCAGAAGAGTCCTGGAGACCTGAGGAGACTTGTTGTCATTCAGACTCTAGGGAAATACTATCAGCTAATGCTGGTGTGAAAAACTAATAATAATAATAATAATAATAATAATAATAATAATAGATAGATAGATAGATAGATAGATAAATAGATAGATACCTGGACCTTGCTAGAGAATTGAAAAAGCTGGTGGAAATGGAGAGTGAAAGTGTACGAATTGTAGTTGGTGCACTTGAATGGTCCCAATAAACTTTGAAAAAAGACTGGAGGGGATCTGGAAATCAGAGGAAGAATTGAGACCATCCAGACTACTGCACTGCTGCAATCGACTAGAATACTCAGAAGAGGTCCAGAGACCTGAGGAGACTTTGTTGTCACTCAGGACTGCCAGGGAAATGCCATCAGCTAATGCTGTGTGTGAAAAACTAATAATAATAATAATAATAATAATAGATGGATAATACCTGGACCCTTGCCAGGAATTGAAAAAGCCGTGGAACATGAGAGTGGAAAAAGTGATAACAATTGTAGTGGTGCACTTGGAACGGCCCCAAAAAAGCTTGCAAAAAAAGACTGGAATCGGCTTGAATACTCAGAGAGTCCTGGAGACCTGGGGAGACTTGTTGTCAATCAATCCAGGGAAATGCATCAGCTAATGCTGGTGTGAAAAAAAACTGATAATAATAATAATAATAATAATTAATAATAATAAGAAGAAGTAAGGAGAAGAAGAAGAGAAGAAGAAAGAAGAAGAAAGAAGAAGAAGAAGAAGAAATTAGAGAAAAAAAAAGCTCACGGATGATAGGATTATGGTGCAGAGAAAAAGGGACGAGGGAAAGACGGGCAAGAAAAACAAGATGAAATTTCATTACTGGAGAGATGAAGGACTAATGAAAGAAAAAGTAAAAGTACAACTAGAAAAGAGCAAAGAGTTTAAAGCATATTGTTCGCGCAACAACAAAAAAAAATCAATAAACAAAATAACGAAAAGACACCAATAAACTTAAGAGGTAGACAAAGAAAGAGACAAATATGCATTGTTCATCTTCATTAATTAAGACGCGGTGACCTTTATTGTGCAATCAATTCTGAAGAATTGTCGAGTTTTGTGCGGTGCCCAATAATGGGCAATCCGTTAATTAAGTGAATCTAAAGCTAAATTTAATTACTGGCCTACAATTAACGGAAGCCGTTACTCCACAAATCACTATTTAACCCCACAACTTTACAAAGCTTTTATCGTTGGATTGGCGAATCACTTTAGGATTGTAATCATCACTTCGATCTGTTGAGATATTTATTTGGCGATATTACAAAACTTCTTTTTTTTCTTTTCCCTTTTTCCCCTTTTTTCCCATTTCTTTTTTTGTCATTAATCTAAATTTTAATTCTTAGTATTATCATTTTCTGGGAAAATAATGCCTCGGGAAATATATATTCCCCGAAGATATTCGAATCTAGACAATGCCTTATCCAATCAGTAGGAGGCATCGTACTGTAAACGGTTATCGCCGTATGTAATGAACCGGTTACTCGAGTTCAATCCCGGATGGGTTGTTTGCCATTTCCTCTGTTGAGATATTTGGCATTATTAAAAAACCCTTTTTTTATTTACATTTATTGTATTTCTAGTATCAAAATTATGGGTGTTTCGTTTTTTTTCTTTTTTTTGTTGATATTATCTTCTCCCCCCTTATCCATCCAATCCATTGCCTTATCCCCCTCTTCCCCCTCTATATTATATGTTTTTTTATCTATATGTACTTTCATTATTGTTGGTTGCTTGTTGTATACTCTTGTTATTTTATGTGTATGTATGTGCCGTTTTGTGTATGTGTATGTTCACGTATATGTATATTTGTGTTTCATAGTTCCACGTATGATGTTGCATATGCATTGTGTATTTATGCGTATATATACTCATGTACGTATATATTCATGTTTTATGTATATGTAGAGCGGTTGCATGTGTATGTGTTAATATGTGTATATGTGTATATACACATATATGCTTTGCGTTACGTATGTGATCTGTGTGTTTATGTTCTATATCGATGTTTGCGGCATATGTATTACATGTGTGTGTGTGTGTGTGCTGTGCGTGTGTGTGTGTTGTTTACATACTTAATATACTTATCCTCCTCTTCCCATCCCCAACTAACCTATCCTCTCTGTTGACCTCACTTGCTGGCCAATACGAATCGCATGTGAATGGTTAAAGTCTTGGGAATGACTCGTTGCCCGAGTTCAAATCCTGGACGTGCGTAATTGCATTTTCACTTAGCGCTAATACCTTGGGAAAGGTATGAAACCTACTCTCCTCCAGCTATGGGTAATAGTAGGGCAGACTGGGCCTTTAACCAATTTTGTGAGGCAACCGGTCTAGGGAGAAGGAAAACTCTAGAATTCAAATCCTGATAAACTCTGCTTAAGAAATTGACCTTGCTGTCGCATTTCCTGCTCGTTGCGAGGGTTGGTAAATATATATTTGGGGCAATACCACTCACTATTAACTGGTTTGATTTTGATTTATGAGTCATCTCTCTCTTTTTT
>CM042147.1:74721483-74741331 GCA_023376005.1 Doryteuthis pealeii | reverse complement strand
AGAGATGTTGGGTAAATATATATTTGGGGCAATACCATCACTCACATATTTACCTGGTTTGATTTGATTTATGGTGCATCTACCCCCCCCCCTTTTAATTACTTCTCAATTTATGCTATTTCCTTTTACTCAAATCTCTTTTCCAAGAAAATGGCTACCTTCCCCTCCCCTATTTGGTGTCCTCAACCATTCATTTTTTTTTCTAACTACATCTCTGCACTCCCTTTCCCTTTCGATCTCCCTGCTTTATCAGCCCCCAAAGATGTCCCTTCCTATAAGCAATCAAAATCTTTCCGCTCACCCCAAAACTTACCACCCCACCTACGCTACCTTTTCCCCCTTAATATAAAAACACTTTGAATTGAATCCTAAATGATTCAATAAAGGCCTGAAGAAGGCCGAAATTTAAGCATTCCAGCGAAATGTACTTACACATTTTTTTTGTTTGAGTTTTTTGTTCTTCAATTCCTTAATTTTAACCTGCATTCCTGTCGGATTGTCCATTCCAATGCCCCTTTTGCCTGCATATGATATATATATATATATATATTATATATATATAATATAATATATATGGGGTAAACATTTTTTTTGTGAATCATCTGACTATATATTATTACGCTATATAAAACGCTTGGTTAGCACTTTTTCCTCATATTACCGTCCTTGCAATGATTGGTGTAACGCAGATGAAAAATTATAAGTAACGGATTTTTATTAAACTGAAAATACTGTATGATCCAGTATGCAACAAAATTGACATTGTTTTGCATTCTGTCCTTTAACCAAATAATCTATAACAGGAAGTGACGATATATCGATACTGTCGAATTTGGTACTAATGACAAGAAGCGGGAAAAAAATGTTAGACCCAAAGGAATTGAAGAGATCAGAGATCTGCAGAAGAATTGAGATACTCACTAAATTGGATATGATTTGCAATTACTGATTCCAATAAATAGCAACCAAAAATATTTCCTGCTGGGAACGAACGCAGAAAATCCGTTTTTTGAATTGTTACTTGTTGAGTAACTGGCCGTCATCCTTGTTCCAGTTGTAAAGAACTTAAAGTAAACAAGTGAGTAAAACCCAATAAGTGCTTGTGGGATAGTGTCCTTTAGGTCTGACGGTCCAAGATGGTGCCGAGTGTCAAATGAGTTAAGATTAGAATCGGGCCTCTATAAATACACCAAGCAGCAGCAGCAGCACTGCCAGTGATTTTGGGATAATAGGAATTTCCCAGGTCATGTTGCTTATAGGCCGAGTCTATAATAGAAGGTGACCATTTGCCTCATGCCTTATATACCAAAAATTCCAACATTCATCCAGAACTATCATCTGGAGTTTCATGAACGTACACGGTTTACCTCAATCGGTAGAGCGTCCGACTAGAACACAAGGTTCCTGGTTCGGATACCAACCCTCGTCAACAAAACGTATGAGTAGCACAGGAATCCTGTGCGGTAAAGTGAGGAGCTGATGGTAGGTGTGGCGCTCCGTCTTAGACGCCAAAACCAATCTCCTTGGTTTAGCGCTAGTGAAAAGGATATAGATTCCCTCGCTGTCTGGTTGATACCGACAGTAGGGCCACTCCGATGACTTTACTTACTTACTATTTACATGTTTTAAGTTTGAGTTTGAGTTTTGTTTAACGGCATATCAACCTCTGTGGGTCATTTAATCCCAAAAAGGTTATTTTGGATTTCAGTCTTTAAAGTAGTGGTTCTATGGAGATATTCGGTTATGTTTTGTTATATCTTGTTGAAAAGGTTGCTATTTTTTTAGAAAATTTAAAATGTTTTCAAGGTTTGTATTCTTACAGATGTCCCTCAGGTTTCTTGCTTGATAGTAATTAGTGCAGATATGTTTAAGGCTTGTTACAATTTAGAAGGATATGCTTGGTTGTAAGTTGTACTTTGCATGTTGGGCACACTGGGGCATCCTCCCCTTTTAACAGGTACATGTTTTATAAAGATGCATGTTGTAGTGGCGACAGCTATTCCCCCACCCAAACGACATTAGACTCGCTTGCGCCCATGATTTTTGGACATCGGTGGTGCCTATAAGAGCAGAATGGTTTTGGGGAGGCCGGGGGGGGGGGCATGATGAGGGGCAAGAAGGACGAATGAGGTGAGAGGACACTACAATGATCGGAAGAATTAGATTAAGCTAACCGGACACTTATTGCAAGTCTTTCAGGCTATTTCGGTAGCTGCCGATATGCCTCTCACTTTTCAATTACTTGTTTGTTGTTTGTTTATTGATTTCAACGGCATATCAACCCGTCTGGGGTTATGTCATGCCTAACGGTTAGGAAGTTATACAGATCGCCATAAAAAAATAGAAGAAAGTACAATAATATTATAGGAAGAAATAAAGTGCAATACAAAACGTGTTCTATGGTTCATATGTCTTAAGGTTTTTCTTTTGGGGAGGCGTCAAAACCGTTCTTGTTTGTTTATTGATTTTAACGGCATATAAAACCCGTCTGGGGTTATGTCATGCCTAACGGTTAGGAAGTTATACAGATCGCCATAAAAATATATGAAAAAGTACAATAATATTATAGGAAGAAATAAAGTGCAATACAAAACGTGTTCTATGGTTTATATGTCTTAAAGGTTTTTCTTTTGGGAGGCGTCAAAACCGTTGTTTGTTTATTGATTTTAACGGCATATCAACCCGTTTGGGGTTATGTCATGCCTAACAGTTAGGAAGTTGTATATATCGTGTATTTATATTTATACTTTTTAGTAATTGGTTTTATCAATGTGTTAGCATTATTGGGGATTATGTTTTATGGTATTGATTTGTTTCATGTCTATATTCTATGGTATAATTTTATTTCCCTCAAAAAAAGAGAGAATATCCTACATGTTGACATTTTAAAAGCAGATCTTTCATATTGTTTGCTTTCTTCACCTTATCTAACTCGCATACTTAACTGTTCAGCTTCTGATCTTCCAAACATTCCATTACCGTCGCCGCCCCGCTGAACTCGGGGATCAGCCGAAGATCTAACTGTCTAGTCGCTTTGCCGAAATAGCTTGAAAGATATTTTAGTGTCCCGTTAGTTTAAGAAGAGACTCTTCTAAGTGGCATATATGCGTTGCGTTACGGCGGTGTGTGGTGTAATTGTTACCGTCGTTGGAAATGGACATGTTCGAATTCTGGACGAGGCTATTTGTATTTCACATACCGCTAATGCCCTTGAGGAAGGTATGAATCCAACTATTCTCCCTCTAGCTGTGGGTTGATAGTTGGGCACTCAGGGCTCTTTAACCTTGATTAGGCAACCAGTCTAGAAGTAAAACTAAATTCAAACCTGTTAAACTCCGCTTAATAAATTGGCCTTGTGTCACATCCTGTTCTTGCAGAGGGGTTGGTATATATATATATTATATATATAATATATATATATATATATATATAGAGAGAAGAGTTTTATAATTTGCTTGAAGCATTGTGTATATATTGGTTTGGAGGTTGATTTTGAAGGCTATCACAATGCAGGTGTAAAGAAAAAATAATAAGGTAAACAATGGTGTTGTTTGTTAACCTGTAATTTATTCTTGATATTTCGAGATAAAATTCAGTGTTCTTCTGGAAAAAATTTTTATCTCGAAATATCAAGAATAAATTACAGGTTAACAAACAACACCATTGTTACCTTATTGTTTTTTTATTTACACCTGCATTGTGATAGCCTTCAAAATCAACCTCCAAACCAATATATATATATATATATATATATATATATTATATATATATATATATATTCAACCCGAGTTCAAATCCGAGACAAGGCTGTTTGCATTTCACATAGCGCTAATACCCTAGGGAAAAGTATGAATCCATATATTCTCCCTCCAGCTATGGGTAAAATAGTAGGGCAGACTGGGCTCTTTAACTTTGGGTAGGTAACCAGTCTAGAAGAGGGAAAACTCTGAATTCAAAATTCCTGAGGTCAGTCGTTGATTGGGTTCGTGGCATTTCTTGATGCACCAATTCTTTCCTATCGACTGTGCAAAAAAGTGCGGAATGGTCCAACACAAGCCTTCACCACTATAACAAATCACGTGTTTGGTAGTTCCCGCGAATGAACATTCAGGGCGTCGAAAATCGACGAGAGAGTCCATTTATATATATATATATATATATATATATATATTATATATATATATATATAATATATATATATATATCGACTTTTTTCTGGATTTGTTTACGCTTTACATTTAAACCCGATATGCACGCCTAAATTCATTTAATTATAATTAATTAATTAACAAATTAGGTATGACTTTAATTAGCACATAATCTCCCCCCAAATTGTCGGCCTTCGCCATTTCAAACATATTATTTGACCACTTCATACTGTCATACCATAAGTCAACAAAAAGTGTGATATACACATCAGTTTTAAAATAAACGAGAAATTCTGGAGAAGCCAGCTAGTGTAATGGTTAGAATGTCCACATGTCAGCCTGACAGATAGGGTTCGAATCACGCCACAAAGCACTGTCCTGTCTATAGCTCTGCTGATGAGGCCCTAATAGGCTGAAATGTACATACAGAGATCGACTTTTTTCTCGATTTGTTTAACGCTTTACATTTAAACCGTATGCAACGCCTAATTCATTTAATTATATTAATTAATTAAAAAATTAGGTATGACTTTAATTAAGCAATAATCTCCTAATATATATATATATATATAATATATATATATATATATATATATTGAAATAAATATATATATATACGCTACTACTACATCGGGCGAGGGGAACAAATTTTTGACATACAAGAAATACGACCCACTCAGCTACGACTGATTGCTACAATTTATTTCTATGTATTTTCCACTTTCCAAGAAGATCTGAGAACATATAACGTATATCAAAAGTATATATTTACAGACCTCCTAGCAAATCATATTTAACATATAGTGGAGAGTCACCGACAACCGTAGCTCATACGACGGCCCATGCAAAAAATGCGTTGTCCCATCTGCATTCGCATTGAGGTGCACCTCAGGCACATGGAAATAAACACAGCTCTTATCCTTTTAGCCGAGAGGGCGAGTGCAGCCTGGGGGGCATTGCTTCCTGCGAACATGGCGATTTATTCTACCTGACTCACCGGATCAGAAGCCGCGGCCCTAAACCAGGTAAATCAAAAGTATTTTAATTTTTTCATTATTTGTCTTTATTTCATGGAATGTGAAGAATCATGCTAAAATTTTAAGACAACTCAAAATTATATCAAGGGAGGCAAATATTCATTAAAGATATATACGACCTCATATAGAATATTGGGACCATATGACCTTTAGGCACCCCTTTTTGATCTCGATTAAGAAAGGACATGTTTTTCATTTACACCGGTTGTTTTAACAGACGATCTTTAGATTTTCTTAAATTATAAAACTAACCCCTAACCCTAACCCCCAAACCTAACCCTAATCCTAACAAATAACAAATAACAAATAACCGGATATTGACGGTGTAAATAAAAAACATGTCCTTTCTTAATCGAGATCAAAAAGTGGTGCCTAAAGGTCCGAATATTGTATTGGGCTCCAGTGCCCTGACATTAAAATTGAAGTGTAATATTAAGATTGGAGGGCATAGAAAGAAGAGTGACAAAACTTATAAAAAAGAGCAAAAGCTTACAGTTACAGGAAGAGATCAGCGACGTTAGGATTAAGTACTTCACAATGATAAAATGATAAATGGAATTTCTACTTATGGTAAACATGTTTTTCTCATCGAACTAGCAATTTACTGTCAAGACAGATTTTAAAAACTAAGCGGTAATTTTCACATTTAGTTGGCAAAATTCCTAGCATAAAATTGTGCGTGCGCATTATCTGAAATGAACTTAATTGTTATTAAGAAGACATTTTATGATATTTTTGTGTTAAAGCATGCAGTTGTATTGTTTTCGAAACGATTCTAAGATTTGTATATTTCGCACGGACACATTCAAATTGGCTACCGTCTTCTTTCAAAGTGAAAGTCGTTGCTAAATTCCTAGCATAAAATTATCTGAAATGAACTTAATTGTTATTAAGAAGACATTTTTAATGATATTTTTTGTGTTAAAAGGCATGCAGTTGTATTGTTTTCGACAACGATTCTAAGATTTGTATATTTTCGCACGACACATTCAAATTGGCTACCGTCTTCTTTCAAAGTGAAAGTCAGTTTGGCTAAATTCCTAGCATAAAAATTATCTGAAATGAACTTAATTGTTTATTAAGAGACATTTTATGATATTTTCGGTGTTAAAGCATGCAGTTGTATTGCTTTCGAAAATGTTTCTAAAGATTTTGTTTATTTCGCACGGAGACCTTTCAAAATAGCTACCGGCTTAGTTCAAAGTGAAAGTCAAGGAGGTTTACTCTAATTGCCTTATTTGCTAGGAATTTTGGACAACTAAAGGTGATAATTACCACTAAGTTTATTAACCAATTGGATTTTTTTCTAATAGAGTAAATTATTTTTAGAACAAATGGCTAATCAGATCAATAACATCGTAAAAGATTAAGATTGATTTGGATGACTTCAGAAATAATGATAAGAAAAAGAAATTAAATGGGAAATTTTGGGGAACTGGCTAAACTTGCAAATAGGTCAGAAAATTAAAACATATTACAGGGTAACCCAGAAAAAACAGAACCCAAATCATTTATTTATTTTCCTATTAAACTAACCCTAAACCCCAACCCTAACCCTAAACCTAAACCTACCCCCCTAGTTAAAATTAACAGTTTTATTACAAAATTTGAGGGTTCTGTTTTTTCTGGGTAACCCTAATTTTCCGACGGATTTGCAAGTTTAGCCGGGGAACTATCGGATGAATTACTTAATAGAATTTGATGTGTACATAATTATTATATTAATAGTATTAGCAATATATGCACGTTTTCTGGGTGCAAGTATTCAAGTTTTAATGTAATAAAATATATTAAATTAAGAAAGGCTAGTGAAACTAGAATAAGAATCTAATAAAAAAATTTGAAACGAGGGGCTGTTAATCGAAAATAGAACAACTGAAACTTAACTCTTGCCATCACTTCCCGTCTTTCATTTGGTAAAAATTTTCTTAATTTAACTATTAGTTAAAATAGGAAATAAAGAAATAAAATTACAGTTATTTCTTCTTTTTAATGGATTTAAAGATTCATCCCGAGATTTTTTTGCTGTTACTTATTAGATAAAATCAAACATTAGAATCATAATACTAGCATATATTTATCAAAATCAAATTTCAAATATCAATATGCAATTAAGCCTTCCCGTTCACGACCTGTAAACAGCTATTTTGTTGTATATATAAATACAATTGAATGTTAAGTATGTAGTTATGGTCAACATACACATGGACCGGGGGGGTCAGTGGCTTCGGCCCTGGAGCCTTACAAGCTAACATCGTTGATCCATGAGGCTATCCCCCTAGGAAATACGCTGCCCTTTTGATTTAAAAGGGGCAGGGCTGGGTTTATTTGCCCTGTGTAATGAGGCGCCCGCCTTGAGGGGAATGCCGACTGTATAACGCATTTTTTGCACCGCCACCCATGAGTCCGGTTGTGAGTTGGTCCCACATTAATAGGGCCTTGTGCCTAACACGTAAACGTTGGGTACGTGGTAATACCAAATATGTAGATATGGTCAACAGTATTAATATATGTAAAATAATTTTATATTAATAATTGAGGTTTAAATTAAAAATAAAACCATGGAGAATGTGACGTAAAAAATAAGGCTATTTTGTCTTGAGTAGTAAATATAGTTTTGGTTACGGACAGCCAAACACACAATCTCCATTATCATGATAGTATATTATATATATATATATATATATATTATTATATATATATATGTAAGTAAGTCGTCGGGGCGGCCTAAAGTCAGTTATTAGCCAGTCAGCGAGGGAGTCTATCCCCTTTTCAATAGCGCTAGACGAAGGAGATTGTTTTTGGCGTCGAGGTGGAGCTCCACACCTATCAACAGCTCCTTACTTTACGCACAGATCCCTGCGTTACTCATAACGCTGAGTTGGCGAGGACCGGTATCGAACTTGGAACCTTGTGGTTTCTAGCCCAACGCTCTACCGACTGAGCTAACCCGGCCCCTTTATAAATATATATATATAAATACCAACCCCTCTGCACGATCAGGATGCGACACAAAGGTCAATCTCTTAAGCGGAGTTTAACCAGGTTTGAATTCAGAGTTTTCCTTCTCCTAGACCGGTTGCCTAACAAAGGTTAAAGAGTCAGTCTGCCCTACTATTTACCCATAAGCTGGAGGAAGAGTAGGATTCATACCTTTCCCAAGGATATAGCGCTAAGTGAAATTGCAATTACCACGTCCAGGATTTGAACTCGGGCGACGTGTCCATATATGAATAAATATATGTGTATGTATATTCTATGTAAAGGTACTTTTTTCTTTTTTAAAGGTTGATAAGAGAATATAGAAAAACGGAGGCATAAAAATGAATAGATTACCTGATATATCAAAGCTTTGTTTAATTTTCATTTTCATTTTTTTTTTTTTTTTTTTAACTATCAAGTACACCACAATATTGTGTCCTAGATATGAAATTAAACTGCGTCTAATGAAGTTCCAATTCTTGACTACTGGGTAGTCTGGAGTACCCCTCCATTGCTATTACTCCCAGGTCCACTCTGACCCTGAGTGGTTGTATCTATTAGGGTCCCATCTATGGGCTGAATAGAAAAAAATTGTTTAGAGAAATTTTCTTGTTTTTCTGAGGTACTCTTTTCATAGTTTTCCTTTCATCTCTGTTTGATGGTGCCTGCTTCTAATATTTCCAGGTATTTGTAATTCTCTTTTTCTCCAAGTGTTGAGAGTTCTTTTCCTTGAGTTATTTCTCTTTTTCCATCAAGGGCATGGCAAAGTTTTCGATCTCAAATTCCATTCCTATATCCTGGCTGTATATTCTTATGGTTTTTACAAGGGTTTCCAGTTTTTTTCATTTTTGGTTAAAATCATTATATCATCCATGTACATAAGGTGATTTATTTTTTCTTGTGATTTCGTAAATCTATAGCCCCCAGTACATTTCCTTGGAAGATGCCTCTTTTTACCTCTGCTAGGGTTTTTCCAGTTATTATTATTATTATTATTATTATTATTAGCAAAATAAAAAACGCCCTTTGGGCGACGTAAAATAAATATTGCCTAAGGAGATGTGAGTTAAAAATTTAATATCAGAGAGTTTGTATCATAAGTAAAGTAAAATCATTAATTTTATTAAATGAGTAAAAAATAAAATAAATTTATTAAAGGAGTAAAAAAAATTGAAATGGAAACTTAGTTCTGATAACTTTAAATATCTATTAAAATAAAACAAACTATATATAGATAGATAATACCAGGTATGTATTTATTAAAACTTGTTTAAAAAAGCAATGAGGACTGTCTAACATTGCATGCTCAAATCTTGAGTGTATTTATTCTATGTTATGACGATTTTAGGTAGTGTGACGTAAGCAGTGACGTAGTTTTTGTTACAGACAAAACCGGAAGCGAATCTCCATTATTATTGTTGTGATGTTAATCCAACAGTAAAAAAGAAGTCAAGTCGAGGTAGGGTAAAATAAGACAAGTGTATTTACAATAATGGTACAGGAACGGCTAGCTTGCCGTTAAACGGTAACAGTACCACCTTTCACTCGGTGTCTCACTATTTATAGTGAGAACCGGTGTATATTCTCCACTGTAGGAACGGCCGGTACAACAATTATTATTATTATATTATTATTATTATTATTATTATAATGAGTTTTATTTTACACCAGCGTAAGTTGGTGGTCTTTCACTGGAGTCTGAGTGACAACAAGTCTCCTCAGGTCTCCAGGACTCTTCTGAATATTCTAGCCGATCTTAACGTTGCTGTTGTTTGGATGGTCTCAATCCTTCTTCTGATTTCCAATTCCTTCAATCTATTTTTTTAACTCTTGGGGACCGTTCCAAGTGCACCAACTACAATTGGTATCACTTTCATCCACATATTCTACAGCTTTTTTAATTCTCTGGCAAGGTCCAGGTATTTGTCTATCTTTTCGTTTTCTTTCATCTTCACCCTGTGATCTGCTGGAACTGCAAAATCTACTAGTTGACAAGTTCTCTTTTCTTTTCTTTTTTTATTAATACTAGATCTGGTCTTCTGGCTGAGATAAGTCTCGGAGAATTTTATGCGTTTCATTCTCAAGAACAGAATGGATTTATTCCATACCAAAGACACCTGAGTTTTATCATTTTTAGTGGAATATTATACAATCAAAAGGATTAGTATCATCTATTATTCATTACTAAACTCTAAGACTCACTTTTCAGTAGAAACAGATCTTCGAGACTAATTTTCTAACCATTACATCACTGACAGGACGCCAGTATTGGATGGGAATACTTGATATCATATAACTAAAAGAAGAAAAAAATAACATAACTAAAAAAAACATAACTCTTAAGAAAATGTTACACAAAAATGTAAATATAAATTTAAAATGAATGCAATTACCAAAACCACTAGGCATAAAATTACCCTAAACGGGTTGATATGCCATTAAAATCAATCAAAACTTAGAAAAATAACAATGCAGGCGAATTTACAAAAGAAAGGAGTAGCATTCACCGATAATGGGTGAATGCTACCGGTGTAGTTCGTAGTAAGTTTTCAGCTGTTATTAAACGCTAAGCTATTGAATAGCAAAACGGATATAGTTTTTCTGATGGAACATGACCCCGAATAACCTCATGTCAGACTTGACAGTTAAAAAAAATGAAAAGAAAAGAAAAGAAAAAAGATGTCGTAGACCTTTAAAAGACTTACAAATCCCCGCCAAGATTAAACGACGAGAGACGAAAATCAGCAGTTTATAATTCAAAATGGCGAAAAAGGCAAACGAACACAACTTGATAAAAATAAAATATTCATACGAAAACTGAAAAAAAAAATTTGAAAAAAAAAAGAAAAAAAAGAATTGATATATAAAAAAAAATGGTGCATTTGTTGACGAAAAGATGCGACACAAAAGGCCGCCATTTTTTCAATGTCGCCTTGACTGCACATGTCAGTAGTGGCGTTCTCCTCGGCGTTTGTATTATCGTCTGCTTGGTGCCAGTAGAGACACAATGGCGCTATGTTCATTGTCTGACGGCGGCCATCTCTGCAGGGACGATCCTAGCGCGTCAGCGTTTACTCTTTCGCATCACAATCTTCATTGAAAACGTAATTTCCATTTCCTATTAAATATGTTAGCCGGATTTGACTTCTTATTGTTCTTTGTTTTATTCCTATTTATTTCTCTTTCATATTTTTCCGTTCCTTATTTTTAATTTTTGTTTTATAATTTGCTTGATTACTTTCGTGAATTGATTTGTTTTGTTTTGTCTTTAAGTGTTTTTTACTCATTGTTTTGAATATTCGCTTATTTGTTTGTGATTTAAAATATGGGAAATGTTGGTTCTCATTTATATATATATATATATATATATATATAATATATATATATATATATATATATATATTGATGATATTGATATATTACTAAAACTCTCATTATATTTGTCTATACTATAACCCAATAAAAACATCGCAAGATAGTAATATTTTTATTAGACCAATATACTTAATATACTCTAACTTCGAGAACAAATTTCTAATCCAATTTGCATCTGAATATACTTTTGTGGTGTATTTTATCTATCTCTCTCTATATATATCTTTATCTCTCACACTCTCTCTCTCTCTCTCTCTCTCTAATATATATATATATATATATATATATATATATATATATATATATATATATTGTGTGTGTGTGTGTGTTGAATTAAACAACAGACACATCTCCTGTTTAACAATTTTATTTGCGATTTTTTCAAGTTTTCTGGACAACTTTTTAATATTTGGGTGGAATTCGTGGATTAGTCCACCAAAGTTCATGTCCCGAGTACTTTCGGCACTTCGAAGTGCCATCATCAGGGGTGATGTGTTCCAGTTCTTCAAATTATATTAATGGATGTGTAGAAGAAAGAGAATTGATAGGAAAAGTGTTATAGGGATTTTAAAATGTGATTACTGCATTGGAAATTAACTTTGTTTAATGATGGTTTATATTGTTTTATGTATAAAGCTTCTAGTATTTGGAGTTTTTGAAGAGTGCATGTATGCATGGATAAACTTCTGGCCGAAACACGTGTCAGTAAAATAAAATAAAATATATCCTATTTTATCCATTCATATTTTTCTTTCCTTTATTTTTCATTTCTATATATATATATATATATATATATATATATATATATATATATCAATCTGTCAGTGTGTCTGGCAGTAGCGTATTTTGAAAACTATGCTAGTGTTTTTATTTACCAAACCTATCCATCACAATTAGGATGTGACACAGGGTTAATTTTAACTGGTTCGAATTCAGTCTTCCTTCTCCTTGACCGGTTGCCATACCAAAGTTAAAGAGCCCAGTCTGCCCTACTATTTACCTATAGCGAAAAGGAGATTTGTTGAATTCATATCATCCTAAGGATAAGGCGTCTCATCGTAGTGTAGTGGTTTGCAGGCTAGTCTCGCGGATTCATTACAACTGAATATCAAGTTTGATCTTCGCTGGATGCCCCATACTTGTGATTTTGTGTCACATTCTACCCGTGGCGAACGGATTGTGTAAATACTTAATTTTCCCTAGGGTATTAGTGCTCGTTTAGGATTTGAACTTGGAACACTGGGTCAATTTTCTACGACGATAACCGTTATGCTATCCATCAACCTTGATTAGTCTGCCATGAAGTGATCATTAATTTACTAAGTAATTTGAAGTTTCAACATTCAAATTCTGTATGATTAGTTACGCCTTGCAGCAACATTATAAACCATTTTAATAAGACAATCTTTTCTTTCTTTTGAAGATTAGAAATTTAAATTCTATAAAGATAATTGCGCCTTGCAGCAACATGGCTTTCCACTGTTTATTGTGAAACACATACCCCTCACAAAGACCCTAAAATTTTCTGTTAAAATCTTGGATCTACATCAAACTGTTTGGCCATATAATGATATTGTGGGATTGTCTGCCCTTGTTTGGCTGGAAGAGTTATCTTCCCTCGTGTTTCTGGTTTTCCCCACCAGGCGCTCTGACTATTTAAGCAGGCAAGCGCTAAGTTTGAATCCTCTTTCTTCTCCAGGTCTTCACGAATACACATGGGTTAGACACTTTGGTTGACACCTTTCTTGTGTGGGGGGTTTCATCCCCCCGACACTACGTAGTAAGTGACTTTGACTTATGGACTCTTCATATCTTTTACATGTACATTTATGTATCTCTGTTATACTTCCATTTTATATCTTGTCTCATATATGTGTTACTCATATATCTACCATGTTGTTTCTTATGTATCTCGTTGTATAAATGCTTCTCCACGTGCTTCATGTATTAAAGTCTATTGTTGCATTGAACACCCTTAGATGGGGTTGTTTGTTCATATATGTACCAAGTTGGGAGGCCTCTAAGTCAACCAACTAATGATAATTAACATTATTACATTTTGAACCAAACAATATTTATTAAGTTTATCTTAGTATGACACAAGGTCACAATTGAGCAGCACTGAATAAAGATTGAACTCTGTACAGTACAGTAATAATGGTCAGCAAGAATAGCTTAATAACTGTTATCTTACAGTATAGCATCCATTAATATATATATATATATATATATATATATATATATATATATATATACCAACCCCTCCGCATGAGCAGGATGTGACACAAGGTCAATTTCTTAAGCGGAGTTCAACAGGTTTGAATTCAGAGTTTTCCTTCTCCTAGACTGGTTGCCTAACTAAGGTTAAAGAGCCTAGTCTGCCCTACTATTTACCCATAGCTGGAGGGAGAGTAGGATTCATACCTTTCCCAAGGGTATTAGTGCTAAGTGAAATGCAATTACTACGTCCAGGATTTGAACTCGGGGCGACGAGTCCATTTCCCATGACTTTAACCATTACACCATGCGCTTCCTATCATCCATTAATATATGATTTTTTTTTACTATTACATTTATTCCACATTTCTTTAAGTTTTGGTTTGGTTTGTTTTGTTTTACGGCATATCAACCTCAGTGGGTTATTTAATGCCGATAAAGTTTTGAAATAAATCAATTCTTAATGGATAATACAATTTTTTATAAATACATTTTTCTATTTAACCCATAGATGGGACCCTAACAGGTACTACCACTCCGGGTCAGAGTGGACCAGGGAGCAATGGTGATGAAGGGGTGCTCCACATTCCCCAAACCTCCAAAACTGGAACCTCACCATCAGATAGAGTTTAACTTCATTCCCAGGACATGTAGACCCACAGCCACCGCCTTCTAGCATCCATATGATAAAAAGGGGTTGGGGCTTGCCATAAGGGCAATAGAGTTGGGAAAATCATATAGGTGCTAGGGCTTGACGTGACCAGCTGATTGATCGGAGGGGATGGCCCCCTCCGATTCTTTAAGTGTAATTGAGAAAAATTAAACCATTTTCATTAAGTTATCTGGAACTATTAGTTAGAGTCTCCTCTTTTGTATTAGAAACTTCGAATGTGTGGGTTTTAAAACCTTTTTTTTTCTGGATATAATAAGCATACATTCAAGATTTGCGAGCTGTACATAAAAAGGTTTGGCTATTAAAAGAGGACAGATAAAATCTTCTTTTATATAAATAAATACCACATTTACTCGAGTAAGGACTAATTTTTAGCCACAAAAAAAAGTGTTTTAATCATATAGTGCGTGTAATAAACAACCCCTAAATGTTGGCTATGTCAACTTAATTTTATTTTCAGTGCTTGTGTTTACTACTAAAATCCTAGCACGAAATCAAATTAATTTAAAAAAGAAAAAGGTTTACACCATTGAATTATAACTTCTATTTGCACGATTAAATTATTTATGTTAATTCTTTGCCTGTCAAATTCCTCCCTTTTGGCTTTACCAAATGTTCTTAGTATTCTTTTTTATCTGTGTGATGGAATATTTCAAAGTTCACTATCTAATCGCCTCAGAACACATTCTATTCAAATAAAGTCTTATTATTTTTGTAATCTGGGTCCTTCTGCTCAATTATAATGAACTAACCTTCATTTTTTGTACTTTTCTTGTGTGTAGTATACGTAGAAACAGGTTGCCGCTGTTATATGCTTATATATAGTCGTCCACAGACGGCGTGTTTCGACGTATCACATCTCCTCGGTGTGGCTAGAGTTTGCAGGGTACTTTCACCCAGGATCGAAACCCGACCGATTCATCATCAGTCAGTCTTCTCCACTGGCCCGTCATTAGCACCTACATGTGAATGAGAATTTACCTGAGAATACATACATAGGTATATACGTCAAGGTCACCAGAGAGAGCCTTTGCTTGATTATATAATATATTATATATATATATATATATATATATATATATATATATCCTCGCCAACTCAGCGTATGAGTAGCACAGGGATCTGTGCGGTAAAGTAAGGAGCTGATGATAGGTGTGGCGCTCCACCTCAGACGCCAAAACAATCTCCTTGGTCTAGCGCTATTGAAAAGGGGATAGACTCCCTCGCTGACTGGCTGATACCGATTTTAGGCCGCCCCGACGACTTTACTTACTTCTTACTTACTTATATATATATATATATATATATATATATAAGCAAGGCTCTCTATGGTGACCTTGACGTATATACCTATGTATGTATTTCTCAGGTAAATTCTCATTCATATCTATTCATCTCAGAACTCATGTTATTCAAATAAAGTCTTATTAATTTCGTAATCTGAGTCCTGCTTAATTATAATAAACTAACCATCAGTTTTTGTACTTTTGGCTGTGGGTATATATTTTATATATATATATATATATATATATATATATATTATATATATATATAGGTCTCTACACAGGCGGCACATAACGTACGTCACGGACACAACTCCTACATTTAAGACCGACCTGTGTGACAGTTCTTGCCCATCGTGGGCTGAGCTTCTCAGTCACGTATCGTCACACACGTGAGGAAGACGGAAGGGATTCACATGTGATAGAGTACGTAAAAACAAATCTGGATCCTTGGGCCGTCTGCTTGCTCACAACCAAACTACTTGTAGAAATGGCCTTATTCTGTGACGAAAGTGGCAATCACTATACATATATATATATATATATATATATATATATATATATATATTATATGTCGTAGAGGGAGTTATTTCCTGACCGCGGTTTTCGGTGTTACTCTAACAACTTTATCAGGGGGATTGAGTGGATATTTTTAGTTACTTTATATAGCTAGATGAAGGTGTTGGAGTAACACCGAAACCGCGGTCGGGAAATAGTTCCCTCTACGACTATTAAAGCTCTATATTCACAATATATTGAGCCCTATTGGATTAACTACTTACGCTATGTTTACATATATATATATATATATTTGTATATATATATATATCGACTTAAGAGGGGGTCTCGCACTTTATCGTCCCATCCAATGGTTGCAGCGTTTGCCCTTCGCTTTATGAACGCAGTCGCAACGCGCAGCCAACCGCATACCCGAAAGTGTCCCGTCAATTTTCCACACACGGAGAAAATAGTCCGACGGGTTAATATTTCAGGGGGCGTCGGTGGCTCACTTCCACGACACCACCAAAGTTTATTGCGCTCCTCCCAGACATGCAATCCCAACACACGTGTGCCGCATCTTAACTGCTCTGGGGCCTTGCGCACAAGTCCAAACCGCTCAGGTGCTTTTTTACGTGGGATGCAGAAAATATAGTTTCATTGACGAATATGTCGTCAATATATGAAGAGGTAGCTTTCTCAACTCTCTCGTCTTGCGCAACCACGGTATGGACGATGGACCGCATGATCAGGGGTGCGTCATTGAGCCCAAACCCCAAACGGGTGAGGCAATACCTTTTCCCCTTGATTTCCACTGTTTGGAATGGCCACAGGGACTTCTCTACGTGAACTTGCAAGGTTTATGAACGACTGCCCAAGCCTCCGACACTCTCATTATATAGGCCACGGCGATATATATATATATTATATATATATATATATATATATATATATATATATATATATATTACTTGCATATAATTGTAAACGAGAAAAATTATGCATCATAGTGAGATTTTTAACAGAATACATTTAAAATTCTCAAGCTTAGTGAATAAAGCAATGTCCAATCCAAATTTATCAGAATTTTTTAGGGTCTCCATTCGCGCTATACCTTATTATAAACTAGAGACGATCGAATATCCATATTGTATTTTTTTTTTTTTTTTTTTTTTTGTTAAAAAGTGGACTGACTTAAAATATACTGAAAAGAAAATTAATATCTCTTATTAAGAATATTTAATGCAAAATAAAATCGAAACTCATTTTATTAAAGAGAATTTTTAATTTATTTTGGTAAATGAAAAATGACTGGACTTATTTTATGTGTGAATTTATCTAGAAACGCCTAACATGGCCAAAGCATGATCCTAATGTTATCTTATCACAAATTTAATTTTAATTGTTTTCTAAAATATAGATCAAACCTTCATAATTACAATGACGAAAAGGAAGATCTGGTGACAGTGAATGTGTATATATATTTCTTTAATTATTTTATTCTCGTAGTTTCCTCCGGACATACATACACACAACTGCCCAGGATTAGCACTTTCAGCACTTCGAAGTGCCATCATCAGGGGTGATGTGTTCCATGATGATGATGGCACTTCGAAGTGCCGAAAGTACTCGGGACATGAACTTTGGTGGACTAATCCACGAATTCCACCCAAATATTAAAAAGTTGGCCAGAAAACTCGAAAAGATCAAAAATAAAATTGTTAAACAGGAGATGTGTCTTTTGTTTAATTCTACATGTATAAATGAAAGAATGCTGCCCAAACGCATTGAGGGCAGCATGTAACCTGCTTGACAAGTTTGAGAAAATAGATGGAAGAACAAGTGTCAGAAAGACAAAGAAAGGTCTTAAAGAAATAAGTATTCGATCTTTTAGAGTGTTATCCTTATCTTTATCGGGATGAATGAAAACACAAATTTTTTGGCCGCTCTACCCTGCGGCCTTTTCGGCTGTCCCTTGTCTATCCTAGTATAACGATGATTTAACCTGGAAAATCATTTTGAATAGTTTGACTATTGAGCAAACAAAGAATTGAAGAATGTATGAATATCTGATCCGAATAATGACGTCATTGTTTTTGCGCGCCTATCAATCCGAAAAACGTCACGATCATTCGAAAAAAAAAACTACACATACACACAACTGCCCCTTATATATGTGTTTTATCCTTGAGGTGGAAAAGAGAACACAGGGTGCGTGAATATGTAATTTTATTCAGCACTTTTAACATAGAACAAGAAGTAGTACAATCACAAAACAAAACGTACAAAATGAGGAGGTTCAAATGTCTGGAGTTGACGCAGTAATTTCGTCCGAATGTTTTTCCCGACTTCTGTCACTGCTGCGTCGACTCTTATATGGCTCTGGGTCAGTCCATCTTGTAGGGGTGTTAACTCCTCTACAACAATATGTATAGATGAAATTGCAAATCATCGTTTCTGGTTTAGATAGCTTCCCTTGATTTTTGTTTCGTTTCGTGAAAACTCCACGGGTTAAATCTATTAATAATGGAGATTCGCTACCGGTTTTTGTTTGTAACAAAAACTACGTCGCTGCTTACGTCACACTACCTAAAATCGTCATAACATAGAATAAATACATTCAAATTTGAGCATGCAATGTTAGACAGTCCTCATTGGTTTTTTAAACAAGTTTTAATAAATACATACCTGGTTTTATGTATCTACATATAGTTTGTTTTATTTTAATATATATTTAAAGTTATCAGTTTCCATTTCAATTTTTTAATTTTTTACTCCTTTAATAAATTAATTTTATTTTTACTCCTTTAAAAAATTTGATGATTTTACTTTACTTATGATACAAACTCTCTGATATTAAATTTTCAACTCCCATCTCCTCAAGCAATATTTATTTTACGTCGGCCAGAGGGCGTTTTTTTATTTTTGCTAGTTTTCTTAATAAAACTCCAAAAATAAAATTGTTTAATAAACACGTCAGCCTACATCTTATTAATTTCTATATATGTATGTACCAACCACTTTAATCCAGGAGGTGGCAACAAGTCATTTTAAAGCAAGATTAGACAGGTTTGAATTTCAGAGTTTTAATTGCCCTTCTCCAAGACTAGTTTGCCAAACAAGGTTACGATTCGTGTTGCCATGTTTATTGGAGTTTCTTGGAAATTCAAAAGCATAAAATCCAATGGCATCAGTTATTCTCCGATATTTTTAGTTTTTAAAGTATTTTTTTGTAATTAATACCCTTAGAATAGGTATGAAACCCCCTCATCACCCAACTATGGGTTAAAATAGTACCATTCCTGTTTTTTTCTACAAGGATGGATTTGGCATTAAATAATCTAACGAAGATAATATGCCATTAAACAAAGAAAGCAAGCCTGTAAATATGTAGTATGTGTTTTGTGTGTATGTATGTAATACCTGTATAATATATAATAATATTATATAGATATATATAATATATATTATTATTATATATATAGGGTAAAAAGGAAAATGGATCCGACTATATGGCTGAAAGATAATTGGAATAGAAAAATATATATACTTTAGTATGGATTAAAAATTTCTTATTGTTGTTTGTCGAACGTGTATCAGGTTTTCGACCAAAATTCGATGCCAGTAATTACTCA
>CM042147.1:74713983-74716483 GCA_023376005.1 Doryteuthis pealeii | reverse complement strand
TTTTGTATTGGAATAGAACCCAAGACTTCGAATTTTTCTTTATATTATAATATTTATTTCGAAATATCCCCATCCAGTAATTAACGGCAAGGAACGAATTGAAAGCACGGAGCGCGCTTAGAACAAGCGAATGCTCGTCTCACGTGGTTTGTCAAAATTCTACTAACTAAACTCATGTTTCTAATGCTAAATCGGGAAGAAGGGCCTTGCTTTCCACCAGCATCTTTGCTCCGCGCAGTTCTCTCACGGTATCGCACACGAGAAGAGATCAAGTGAGGCCAACCTGTTGTTCACATCCTCTATTTGAACATCGTATCAGATCAATAAGGCCGCCGGCTGTAACTCATAAAGCCATTTTGGTTTCGTAACAAGAAAAGAATAAAAAAATAAAAAACTAGAACTGAATTGTAGCATAGAGTGTAAGGTCGTAACGTGAACATATGATTATTATGTAACACCGTGTAGAATCCCAGCCTCAATTTTTGGATGAGGGCCTGATATAGAATAATGGTAATCTTCGCAGAGTTCCACAGGGTCATCCGGAAACAATAACACATTTTTAAACTTATCGCAAACAGATCTTAGAATTACCGATGATTCCCTGGATAGTGTGTCTTCTTTTATGTATTCTAACCCAACCCTTTTCCTCCACGAAGCAGGATGTGACCACAGGTCAAAATTCTGGTGTCTAAGCAAGTCCGTATAGACAAGCATTAAAAACTTCACTTGGGCTCAGATGGGGGAAGGGAGAGGCTCCCATCTCTCTATCAATCAGCTGGCCATGTCAGCGCCATATCAGGCCGTTGTTTCGAATATTGATTGTCCCGGCCGTATTGCTTGTTTAATGGCAAAGCTCAACTTTTATATCATGATATATATGTATATATAGTATAGTCCAAACCCTCCGCACGAGCAGGATGTGACAAAAGCGGGAGTTTAAAAACAGGGGTTTGAATTCCGAGTTTTCCCTTCTTCTAGACGGGTTGCCCTAACCAAGGTTAAAGAGCCCAGATCTTGTCCTACTATTTATTCCATAACGGAGGGTAGAGTGAGGATGTCATAACCTTTCGCCCAGGGTATGAGCACTAAAGGTGAAAATGCAATCTACACAACCAGGATTTGAACCATTCGGGGGCGAACTGAGTCCATTCGCCGGCATGACTTTTTAACCCCATTCCACCACGAGCTTCCATATGCTATGTATGTGCTTGAAGATAGTGAGCTGAGGTATTAGTGGTCCAGTGGTATCATTTTAAAATGTATTCTAGTGGTGGAGGTTCCAAATTCTGGAGTTTCTAGGGAGTGTGGAGTAAGACCATCATTGCCATTACTCCCAGATACACCATAACCTAGAGCGGTAGTACCTGTTAAGGTCCATCTATGGGCTCGATAAATAAGAATTTAAAAAAATTTTTTAAACAAAATTCTGTTGAAGAAAAAATTTAATTACGCGCACAAGAATGAATCAAACAAAAACGTTTTTCCGGCATAAAATAGACCGCAAGGGGGGGTCAATGCCGTAAAGTCCTTACCAAACTACAACCACAACGCACCCAAATTGCATTGTTGAGACCCGTGTACAAATAAAAATAATCTTGATTCTACGAAAAAATCCTTTTAAGTTGGCAGATTGATTGGTGTTTATCGGGCTATATTCACCGCCTTTGTGGGATGTCTAATTAATGCCAAATACTTGTTATATATATATATATATAATATATTATATATATGTGTGTGGTGTGTGTGTGTGTGTGTGTGAAGAAAGAAAAGTGAAATAATCCGAACGGTATCTTGGAAAAAATGAAAAACACAGGTTTAAAATGGGCTTAAAGTTGGTTTATTTGGCCGACCGCTTGCAGTGTTTCGATCTATTAATTAGATTCATACTTTCAGAGCATTTGTTGGGTATGTGGAAGGGTGATAAGAAATTATTTTATACAGCAGAATAGTGAGAAAAAGCGAGTGTAGTCCTAGGTTATTCAGGTCCGCATCTTAAAAATTTTTTTAGAGGTTTGGGAAAAGTATTGTAAAGATACTATATGGCCAACGCCACGTCTTTGCCCGAAATCCCTCGCGGCATGAAGCAGGATGCGACACCTAGGTCAATTTCTTAAGGCGGGGTTTAACATGGGTTTGATCCAAGACGTTTTCCCTTTCCTAGGACAGGTTGCCTAAACAGAGTTGAGAGCCTTGTCCTGCCCTATAGTATTTAGCCAACTATGCTGGAGGGAAGGTAAATGATTGCATTCAGACCTTTCCTAAGGGTATTAGCACTATTGTGAAATTCAAGCAGCCTTGGGTCGAGGGTTTTGAAAGACACACGGGTTAGGTCGAACGAATCCATTTCCTACGGACTTTTCCTATCATTATGGAACAGACGCGTTCCTCCCTGATTTAATATGATTTTTTTTTTTTTAAACTTCATGTGCAATTTTATAAATCGGTAGAGAATAATTTTCAATGTAAATCATGGTGTATTGATAATGCTGTAGTAGTTGAA
>CM042147.1:74666590-74713883 GCA_023376005.1 Doryteuthis pealeii | reverse complement strand
GTTTTTGTTTGTTTGTTTTTTGTTTTTTTGCCAAAAAGATAGAGATTTTTCAAGATACCTGGTTGAGAATTCCGGGAGAATTGATTCGTGCTTTTCAAAAAGATGTGTTGCAGGCTTAGGCCAAGCTGAGTAAAATTACCAGTATCAAGAAAGGACAACGTCCGACCCCCAACGGCCTGCCTTTCAAACCCCAAACATACCCAGGTGGCCGGATGTGTTAATTACCTAAGCGTTTCAGCGGTCATATCATTGTGCTTGTTTTTTTATAATTAGGTCTCTGCCTTCCATTTAGCAACTCGAACGGATGTCCCAATATTTAACTACGATGCCACGGAGTAGAATGTGACACATAGTAGATATTACCCAACCCTTTCGGCCGCTTTGTAGGGTTGTGACACAAAGTTCAGCAATGTATGGGCTATCCAGCTGAGGAATGCGACACATAGTATGTTTAACGTGGGATCAACGCCGAGGCACTGATAAAAATTGCCCGGTTCCCACGAAGGTGTCAGACTAATCTAACTCTTCCCCTTTTGAGAGAATAGGGAGGTGTTGCTCTGGGTCGAAATCCCCAGAAGCAAGCATTCTTTTCTTTTTTTTTTGCCCGTTGACCGGAAGACGAGATTACGGACACAAAACTCTGACCCCAGACGGTAAATCTTTTGAAGACAGTTTAAATTCCCCTCCCTTATAAACTACTGATTTTTACTTGTGATTGAATAACATCTCACCCGAATACTGGGATCGTTCTTTTCTTCTAGTGTGCGTCAGATACAACTATACCAACATTTTGTGGTGCCTCGTATGATGTAATGATAACGATTAGTTTAGCAGACCATTGTTAGTGAGTTCAGTTCTCACTAAGTGGTCCAGTCCATACTTCTTGCTCTTCTGCCAAACAGAAGCAAAGCTTTATAGATAACCAAATAATGCAATACTTACCTGAAGTATGAGTACTCAGTGAGAATCAAACTCTAAAAGATCTTCTCATTATTTGACTGATTTTAACGGCATGTTAAACTGTCTTGGATTATTTTAAGTCCGGGAAAATTATATCGGCTATTACTTTGGAGCCGGGTTAGCTCAGTAGGTGGAGCTTTCAGTTAGAAACCACAAGGTTCCTAGTTCGATACTGGCTCTCGCCAACTCTGCGTATGAGTAGCACAGGAATCTGTGCGGTAAAGTAAGGAGCTGATGATAGGTGTGGCGCTCCACCCCAGACGGCCAGTCTAATGTCGGTTTCAGCCAGACAGTCAGGGAGTCTATCCCCTTTTCCCTAGCGCAAGACCAAGGAGATTATTTAGCATCTGAGGTTGAGCGCCACACCTACCATTAGTTCCTTACTTTACGGCACATATCCCAGTGCAACTCATACGCTGAGTTGGCGAGGGTCGGTATCGAACCAGGAACCTTCTGACTCCTGGCCGACTGAGCTAAAGCTTTATCACTAGTGGAAATAATTCCCCACCCCCTTCATATCATTTTGACCCGCTGTACCTCTCACACAGAATATAATGACCCTTTTAAGTTCATGTGTTTTAGACCCTTGCCCTATGTTTTTTTCATTTTAAAAAGATATAATAATTCGCTGACATGAAACACAAATTTACATTTTGTTTTGTTTCTTCTCAAAAATAGGTAAAAACCTGGTTCCAGAATCGTCGAATGAAGCACAAGAAAATGCAACGGAAAGTCCAAGAGGATAATGAACTCAGAAAAACATCGAAATCAACAGACGCAAATCACACGCCATCTTCGAGCTGCGACGGAAAACATCATGGCGCTGATGACTTGGCCTTGACTACAGCCAGCAATGGCGCCGACTCAGAACTCGAGGATTCCACCGAACTTAGCAACATGACCCTTGCTCTGACATTGACGCCGAAGAGATCGATGTTGTTGATTCGGACACAGAACGATTTTCGCCGGCCGATAATGAATAGCTGATTCCGTTCGCGTATCGTTTTACAACAAATAAAACATTTCTAAAGCTGAACGCCCTCTGGCGGTCACACCTTAATATAAACATTTTTCAATGGAGGAAAAGAAGAGATAGCAAAACGAGAAGAAAATTTCTATTAAAGCTAAATATCGGACGAAATTAAGTCTTCGGACAATGGAGAAGAAAAAAGATTTCTTCAAAGACAAATGGATTGTTAGATGAGATCAGACTGATTGATTTTCATTCATTATTATTTTTTTAAAGCTATATTTTTACTCGTCTTTTTCAACCCCCCATTTTTTTCTTTTCTTTTTTTCTTCCCTCTCAGAACAACCACAAAAAATATACGAGAAAAGGAGGGTGAGTTAGAATAACTGGAAAGAGAATGGTCACGTGAATTTATTTTAAAATTTTTTTGAAAATTAAAAATGTTGTTTTTTTTACCCCTACCTAATTTTTAATAAAAAAAAATATTTTATAGGGGAAAAAGACAAAAAAAACAAAAACAATATCAAATTTTTGAAAGGTTTTAAATAAACATCGACAAAAAACGAAAAGAGACATGATAACGAAAAATGATTAAAGAAAAAATCTTTTTAAAAAATATGACATTCTAAAAAAAAAAATGGACAAACAATAATGAACGAATATTTTTTTTTTAAGAATGTGGATGTTTTTCCCCCATCAAAAATTCTAAAAAAAAAAGAATTTAAAAATAAAAATATGGATTCAGCGTTTCAAGAGAAAAATGATCAGAGCAGCCGACATTATCCTTTAGTTTTAATTTTTAAAAAAGAACATCATTTTTTTTTCATGAAGAAACCATGATGAATAAAGAAAAAAGGAGGAAGGAAGGAAGACGAGGAACTTAAATCAAAACGCTCACAATATAAGGTTCCAGTGGAAAAAAAAATTACAAAATATTTTTGACGTTAACACATGTAAATGCGACTCCAAATTTACGCGTTTAATAACTGTGGCCCTTCGCGCGCTTGTAGACGTGACAAGGGCTTTGTATAAGTGTGTGTCTATTGTATAAAAAAAGGGACATGTTAATACTTCATCTTCATATTTATGGTAAAAATCGATCATCTTAATTTATAGTTTTTTTCTCTCTTATTTTTCTTTTTAACTCTCTCTCTCTCTCTCTCTCTCTCTCTCTCTCTCTCTCTCTCTCTCTCTCTCTCTCTTTATTTCTTTCTTTCACTTTCTTTATCTTTGTCATCCAGACGACATACTCCACCTCAAATAAATATTCCTTTATTGGAAGACAAAATAAAGATTAAACCCACGAAAACCTGTCAAATATTGACGTAAGAAATTGTCTACTTTTTCTCTCTGTTGACGACGACAAAATCAAACGGTTTGATGCTTTGAAGTTTATAGCCGAAATGTTTAGGGAGAAAAAAAGAAAAAGAGACAGATACAACCTTTTTTTTTTTTAAATTTTCTTCTTCAAATAAAAGACGGTGTCAACAAACAGAGAAAAGAAAAAGATAGATCCCAATCCATTTTCAACATCACACAGAATAAATCTCAAAATTTTAAAATAAGCGATGATTAAAAAAAGAAAAGAAGAAAAACAGAAAGAAAAAAAAAAAACACACGCAGCAAGACAATTATTCTAAAATTCGACATTAAATATATATAACAATATTTTTTGCCTTCAAGTCTTTATTCATCATCTTCTTTTTTTTTTTCATTCTTTTTTACTTGAAAAAAAAAAATACTGCAACTTGAAAAATCTCTTTCAGCCTCTTTTCGCAGGAATTTACTTACAACAGCCAAGGCACCGGTTCCCGCTAATGTTGCATAATTGTATGGTGGCCTAGGGCTTTTGACAAGCCGTGCAGCGCGAATGCCCAAGTGGAAAAAATACATACTGTTTGGGAACTTTGACCCCAAAGGCGGGAATCTCGCGAGTCACGTGATAGACTTGGTTAAGTCAGTTTTCAACCAAATTGACATGCAGGACAGACGTGTTCTGTTGGGGTCGGCTCAGACCGCGCGATGAGTGAAAATGGGGCAATAAAGCTTTGATCAAAGACAAACAAGTCTTGTTAATTATTTGCATGACTTTGAAAGAACTAGCCTTTATTAAGAAGCCCTTAGAAAAGAAGAATCTAGACGATCATAGACAAAGAAGATAGAAAGAAGTAAAGGAAACAACCCTAGACGATCACGGATGGCCGAAAGAAAGAAGATAGAGAAGAAATGCTAGTAAGTTACACGACTCTCTCTCTCTCTCTCTCTCTCTCTCTCTCTCTCTCTCTCTCTCTCTCTCTCTCTCTCTCTAATGTCTCTAATACTCTCTCGATGTATATACCCAACGAGGGCATATAACACGTGGTGTAATGGTTAGTCATGGTAAATGGACTCGTCGCCCCGAGTTCAAATCCTGGATGTGGTAATTGCATTTCACTTAGCGCCAATTCCCTTGGGAAAGGTATGAATTCTACTCTCCCTCCAGCTATAGATAAATAGTAGGGCAGGCTGGGCTCTTTAACCTTGGTTAGGCAACCGGTCTATGAGAAGGAAAACTCATGAATTCAAACCTGTTGAACTCCGCTTAAGAAATTGACCTAGTGTCACATCATGCTCGTGTGGAGGGTTGGTAAATATATATATATATATAATATATATATATATATATATATATATATATATAACACTAAATCATCGAAGTTAAGCAGCGACGAGCCCGTTCAATACATAGATGGGTGACTATTTAAGCTAACAGCAGGTACTGTAAGAAACCAAATATCAAAACGACTTTATTCAGCATTAAGTAAGTAAAAAGTAAAGTCGGCGGGTTGGCCTGAAGTCGGCAATAGCCAGACAGTGAAGGAGTCTATCCCCTTTTCACTAGCACTACACCAAGGAGATTGTTTTTGGCGTCTGGGCTGAGTTGGCGAAGACCGGTATCGAACCTGGAACCTTGTGATTCCCTGGAGGCTCTACCGACTGAGCTAAACCGGCCCTATTACCCGAAAAGGATTGATATGCCGTTAAACGAAACAACCAGCCAGCCTCTGCTAGTCTGATTGATTGATAGATTTTAACGGTATGTCTAGCAGCCAGGGGTTATTTTATACCTAAAGTTTAGGGAATTGTGTTCATTATACGTTTATATTTTTTTAAATATTTTGTAGTTTATTAAGGTTTTTGAACACGGTTATATGATATCAAGTATTCCTATTTAGTACAAATGGAGGTGCGTGGTCTAATGGTTAGAGTCGTAGGAAATTGACTTGTCGATCCGAGTTCAATTCCTGTACGGAGCTGTTTGCATTTCGCATGGCGCTAATACCCTTGGGTATAAATCTAATTCTCCCTCCAGCTATGGGGAAAATAGCAGGGCAGCCTGGGCTCTTTAACCATGGCTAGGTAACCCGTCTAGGAGAAGGAAAACTCTGAATTCAAACCTGTTAAACTCCGCTTAATAAATTGACCTTGTGTCGCATCCTGCTCGTGCGGAGGTGTTGGTAAATATATATTTAGTACAAATAATTTGAAAACAAATTTGTGTAATTGTTTCTTGAGATATTTTTTTAGGGTGCCATATAGTACTTAAATAAGGAAAATATATTCGTCTGTTTTCCTATGAATAATGTCCGAGAAAATCTCGGAGGAGAGGAACAACGAGATCACACGAGACTTGTTATTACAACCTAACAATTGAAAATCCTTTTCTTCACCTGTATCTTTACTTAGTAAACCTTTTTTTCCATATATTTATTACTCGTTGTGTTTCTTCCTACTATTTCTTTATTAACCCTGATACTCTAGTTACAACAGGGAGGCACAGTTGTATGTTTTCAAGTATTCCTATCTAATACTAATAATTATATGGTTCCAACTAACTATTTCGGTAATTATGAACTTTTGTTTAGTAAATTAGGGTGTCCCAGAAAAAAACAGAATCCACAAATTTTGTAATAAAACTGTTAATTTTACCATTAAACAAATAAATTAGGGTTTAGGGTTAGGGTTAGGATTAGGGTTGGGGTTTAGAGTTCAGGGTTAGTTTAATGGGAAAATAAATAAATAATTTGGGTTCTGTTTTTCTGTGTCAGCCTGTAGAAAACTCAGAAAAAACAGAACCCAAATTATCTATTTATTTTCCCATTAAACTAACCCTAAACCCTAACACTAACCCTAACTCTAAACCCTAATTTATTTGTTTAATGGGAAAATTAACAGTTTTATTACAAAATTTGTGGGTTCTGTTTTTTCTGGGACACCCTAATTTACTAAACAAAAGTTCATAATTACCACTATTTCTATTTAGTCATAGTCATTTATTTGCACACAGTTATATGATTTCAAGTAACTAAAAAAATATCTTGTAAACAAGTATAGCTTCGAGTAAATATTCTTAATAAAAATAAATTGATTATATGGCATCAAGTGTTATATACTTACGTCTGAGTATATAAATGAGAGAGTGAGAGAGTTCTCAAATGATTGAGAGAGAGACAGAGAGACAGGAACAGAGACAGAGTGACAGAGAGAGAGACAGACAGACAGACAGATTAGAGACTTACTTTAGAGATGATGTCAGTGATCTTCATTTCCCTGGTTATGTGTTGATTCTTCTAACTGCTTCTTCTTCTTAATTCTTGTAGGGCTTGTCTTTTTTGGGCTGATTTTGGTCATTGTAAAAAAAACATTTGAACTAACAAGACTTAGTTTGTTTTTTTCTTGATCAAGTTTATTATTGAGCCCATGATTTTCCGCGCGGATGAGATATCGACCTCATCCGTATGACTACCGAATACAATAGATGGAACCTTAAGAAGTATTACCACTCCGAGTCTGAATGGATTTGGGAGGAATGGCAATTAAGGGGTACTCCACACTTCTCAGAACTCCAGAACTTAAGCCTCACCGCAATATACACTTCAGTGTCATACACAGGACACCTCTTTTTGGGGGAGGAGGAGGTCTTATCACTCTGCAGGAGGTACAGTCAGCGTATTTTAAGCCCCACCGACAGGACGTGGAAGAAAAGAGGACTCATAACTTCCTCAGAGGCATTAGTGCGAAGGGAAAAACACACTACTTCGTCCAGGATTTGAACCCGGTTCCACAATAACCGTTATGTTGCGAGAGGGGTGCTAACGACGATAAATATTATGTTAGAAGCATCTCCTAAGGGTGTGGTGGGGGTATACACAAGTATAAATCAGTTTCTTACATCCTAGTAAACAACCATTATCAAAACTAGAAAAAAATACCCTCCGGTCGGTGTAAAAGTAAATTTTTGAAAGATATTGCCTGAAGGGGGATGGGAAAATTAAATAAAATCAAACGTTTAATATATTAAAAAAAAACTAATTTCTTACTTAAAAAGCATCATATTCACTCCACTCCACTGAGATATTTGTTTTGTTTTACGACAGTGGGGACCTCCAAACGCTTTTAAAATTTCTGATTTAATTATTCAGACTCATATCTTTAAAGAAAAATTTTAAAATCGTACGAGTTTCATAAAATTAATTGGGGGTGGGGTCGACCTTGTAAAAATATTTCCCCAAATATATTTTAGGAAAAAAAAACTATTTGAAACATAAATTCATCTAAAAGGTGAATAAGTATCAACATTTTCGTGAAAATTTGACAATTGATTTTTCAAAGAATTTTGATATTTTTATGTAGCAATGATACTGACTATAAATTAAATACTCATTGATGAACTTACTTAATTCCTCAAATGACTGTTACGTGAGCAGTGACGTAGTTTTCGTTACAGACAAAAGAAGACCGAATCTCTATTATCAATAATGTATTACTATACCTCTGAAAAAAGTGCACAAGCAGTCATTTAAAAATATTATATTGTTGTTGATGGTTGGTTTGTTAGTTGGTTGGTTTTACAGCTTGTCAACCCTTGTTGGGTTATTTTATGCCGAAGACATATTCATGTTTTATTCATTCTTGTTCAGCATTCAATTTTTTTTCAAACTCAAATTTTAAAAATAATTTAAAATATTTTTTTTTATCTATTTAACCAATAGATGGGATTCTAACAGGTATTACCACCTCGGGTCCAGGTGGACCTGGGAGTAATGGCGATAAAAGGTTACTCCATATTCTCCAGAGTTCTAGAATTAGAATTTCACCACTAGATCCTGTTTAAAGTCATAACCAGACACTAAGACCCTCAGCCACCGCCTTCTTGCACATATATATATTTACCAACCCCCCCACACGAGCAGGATGTGGCACAAGGTCAATTTATTAAGCGGAGTTTAACAGGTTTGAATTCAGAGTTTTCCTTCTCCTAGACTGGTTACTAGCCATGGTTAAAGACACTAGTTTGCCCTGCTATTTACCTATAGCTGGTGGGAGAATTGGATTCATACAATTCTAGCACATATATGATAAATATGATAAAAGGGGCCGGGGGTTGCCATAAGAGCGATAGAGTTGGGACAATCATAATCTCCGACCGCTCGTCTAGCCTAAGTAAGGACCAAAGTGAAATGGTGCATGTCATGGACTGCTCAGACACCAGGATCCTGTCCTTAAGCATTAGGTGTTGCCACTCACCGAAAGCCGAGTGAGTATAGATTATTATGTATGCGTGCGTGTTTATTCTCATACGCATGACACCATGACCAAAATGTACAAATATAGAATTATTTCGGGGATTGCCTTAATGGTTATTAATATTTTTTTAAAGTAACATTACTAAATGTTATTTTTAACTTATTTCTAATTCCTTTTTTTAATATTATTATTATAAGACCATTTGGCGTCCACTCTCCGCAACTAGATTCAATGACTACTTATACTCTGTTAACCTTGTGTTGTAACTTGAGTATCAAAGTTAACAAAGAAATAAAAGGAAGAAACACAATAAATATAAAGAAATGGGGAAAAGGTTTACTAAGCAAAGATACAAGGTGAACAGAGTATAATCAGCAATTGCTATTTAAATTAACAAGTCGCGTGAGATCTTGTAAGTTTCTCTCCTCCGAACTTTCGTCAGACATTATTTATAGGAAAAAATAACGCTTCCATTTTCATTGTTATGATGTTAAATATATTTACCAACCCCTCCGCACGAGCAGGATGTGACACTAGGTCAATTTCTTAAGCGGAGTTCAACAGGTTTGAATTCAGAGTTTTCCTTCTCCTAGACCGGTTGCCTAACCAAGGTTAAAGAGCCCAGTCTTTCCTGCTATTTATCCATAGCTGGAAGGAGAGTAGGATTCATACCTTTCCCAAGGGTATTAGCGCTAAGTGAAATGCAATTACCACATCCAGGATTTGAACTCGGGGCGACGAGTCCATTTCCCATTACTTTAACCATTACACCACGCGCTTCCATTATAATGATATTATATGAGTTCTCGATAGTTCCTTGATCGTCTGATGAAGGGCCTGTCCGTTGATTTCCATATCTTTTAGGAACTTTATGGTTGACGTAGACACAAAGCACCGACATCCAACTCCCAAAGGGTGTTCTGGATGTATAGCAGTTTGAATGTTCGGTGGAATAGTTATCTTCTCATGCCTCTTCTCATCTGAATACAATCTTTCGAGGTACTCGTCTAATTCTTATTATCTATCTATATATAAAGGAATTTGTAATTATTTTGTCCGGAGGAAACTTCAAAAATAAAACAATTAACGACAAAGTAAATAGATATACGTATTAAATATCACCAGTTCTGGATTTTAAAGCAAAAATAATGAAGATTTGATTTATATTTTCGAATACGTTTAAAAATTAAACAACTATATAGAATAGCATTAAGATAATGCTCCTATTTTTTTTATTAATTCTACGTTAAAAATTTGTAATTTGTAAATAAACCCGAAAGGATCTTTTTGAGCAAAAATAATAGAGATTTGATTTATATTCGTGAAGATAATTACAAAATAAAATTTAAATGATAACAGCATGATTTTTTTTTATTTAATATTTTAGGTAGTAGACATTAACATTTCTTTTCAGAGTAGCTGGATCAATGTAAGGTCTATTTTTTTTTACATAGGGATTTAAATGGGGCATCCCACGAGGATTCAACTCACGATTCAGTAATAATGGATCTATGGGATTAACTTTTAAAAAATCCCCCTCTGCTCAGGCGACGCCGGCTAGCCGCTGCTAGTCTATTAATAAAGGAGATTCGTTGTGTATTTGCCTGCAACCGAAACTACGTCACTGCTTACGTCACAGCCATTTCAGGAATTAAGTAAGTTAATCAATGAGTATTTAATATATAGTCAAAATCATTATATTAACGATGTCTCTATGAAAATCTGAGTTAGATTTGCCTTAAAACATCCCATGTTATTAGTAAGTGTAAAATCCAGCAATGCGTCTTATATATCACTAATGAATAAAGGTTTACATCATATATGGTGCTGTTAATTTGTATACAGGTTTTAACAAAACCGTGTTTAATAAACAATTACTTGGTATTATTGATCTCTAATATTATTGTTTTATTCTCCAACGTATTAAAATCAATCCTATGAATGATTTTATATAGAAACCAATTAAAATATAATTAGAATAAGTGTAATCTTTTTATATGCGTTCTTACTTAATTTCGTTAATCTTTCTAATTCAATATATTTCACTACATTAAAACTTAAATACTTACGCCAGGATATTCTTTCTAGTTATCGCTAATAAATGCGAATGTAAGTGTGCCAGTGTGTCACATTTTTCAAACTTTACTCCTAGAGGCCGTAGCCGAACATATCATACCATTTTGGAATTAGGACTACTCCGTAAGCAAATTTAAAACATTCTGAGCCGAATCCGGACCTGCAATCTGATATTTTAGACTCCCAAGTTTTAATTACTGCGATTGTTTTCGGCGATTTTTACGTGATTTTTGCGACGAATTTTTTGTACGATAACAATTTTTCTAACTTTGAAATAAAGTTGGGACTAAACGAAATTAATTGAGAAATGCTCAGGAGCTAGCTTAATTGCCGCCCGATGGGGTGGCTTTTAAATAGTTTATAATAAACGCAATTTAGACGCAACCAACTACTAATGGTTATGTGAATTATGTGAGCAGAAAAAAACAAAAAAACATTTTTCAATAAATAAATGAAATCGTATAACGTTTTCAACATCCTTACTGCAGATAATAATAATCAAAGTGAACAGTTCTCTTTAATGCAAATAATATGAAAGATCTATTTGAAAATGTCAACATGGATAACATTCTGTCCTTTTTTAGGGAAATAAAATTATACCATAGAATATAGACATGGACTTAATCAATACCATACAACATGATCCCCAATGGTGCGAACACATTGTTAAAACCAATTACTAAAAAAGTATAAATATAAATACACAACATATATTTCTTCCTATCCGGTAGGCATGGCATAACCCCAGACAGGTTGATATGCCGTTAAAATCGATAAACAAACAAACAAACAAACGGACAGAGCTAGTTACCTTACTACCCACGGATACATCAATGATTCATATATTCTGATTAAGTGAAAACGTCAAAAGACATCGTAAAAAGGAATGAAAATGAAGTAGTTGATACGTGGTATAGCTTAGAACAAGCATTATACTGAGAACAATCAATCCTCGAGAATCGAATAAAAGATCCCTTTCGTGTTTTTCAGGGAGTTATCAAATATTATAGGCCCCTGAAGAACACCGGAAATACAATGGCCAAATGCTTCTGACTATAACCTGGGCTAGGTCATTAATTTGAACTGATAAATGTACTAGGGTGAGTGAAAAGTTTGGCAATATTTTGGTAGTGTTTGCTTGCAGTGCGTATATCACGTTACCAAAACTGTTCAAGCCGTGAAAGGTATCCAGTTAAATCCTACTTAACGGACATAAATTCCACCATCGTATACCACCCCACCGAAAAAAATACCAAAAATCAAGGAATTAACCGATTTTAATGAAATTTTCAGTGTTGATACATTAATGAATATATGATATAATGCACCAGTTATTTTATTTAAAAGCTTTTACATTTTACCAGGTCAATTTACTTTGAATCACGTATGTTTGTGAATCTGTGTTGCGCCTCAAAGATGCGTGGTTCAAAGTTAACTGACCTGAAAAAATGTAAGAGTTTTCAAATAAAATAACTGGTGCATTATATCTATTATTCATTAATATATCAACACTGAAAATTCCATTAAATTCGGTTAATTCCTTCATTTTTAGTATTTTTTTCTTTCGGTGGGGTGACATACGATGGTGGAATTTATGTCCGTTAAGTAGGATTTAACCGCTGATAGTGTTATGATTGTTGATACACTGACACACTGTGTGTGACTAGAAAGTCATATAGATGAATGTACAACGCAGTTTAATTCGAGATCTTATGCGTTTCAAGTCAGGAACTGAGCCACAACGCCACGGAATCAACAAAAAAAAAACATTTGTTGTGCGGAAGGTAAAGGCGCAGTTGGTCACAATAGAGCAATTTGGTGGTTCAAGAAATATCGCTGGGTTTTCAAGAACCTTGAAAACAAGGCAATGTCAAGTAGTCTCAAAATTGTGGGTTTCGATGCCGTATTCCAAGCCATACAGTCAAATCCGGTAAGTAGTATGAAGTTGAAAAGATGGCCAGAAAATTAGAAAGGATCGAACAAAATTGTCCGACAAAAATCGAAAATCGTCAGTACAGTTTAACGAAACATGTTTAAAAGAAAAAATGCTGCCAAAATACACTCATATATATATATATATATATATATTATATATATATATATATATATATATATATTACAGTTACTGTAAAAAAAGGAAAGTTAACCTCTATAAGCAAAAAGTTACAATTTGACAAATGAAAGGTAGTGATGTAAATAAATCATATTACAAAGAGGTAATGAAACAGAAATCCAAAATGAGACGGGATGTGTATTAACCCATTCCTTCCGCCACGAGCTGGATACGGCACAAGGTCCATTTTTAAATTGGGTGTAGCTGGTTTTAATTCAATTTTTTTCTTCCTGACCGATTTCATTACCAATGCTAAAACGCACAGTCTGGAGTGTTATTTACTCATTTCCAAAGGTAACAGAACGAAGTGTAATGCAGTGTCGACTAGGATTTGAACTCGGCTCCTAGATTCCAATAAAACAAGTGTCTTGATCACTTTTACAGAGTAAGACAATTATTAAATTAAAAAAAATAAACAGATTAAAACAATTATAAAGTCAATAAAAAGAGTATGCACTTATAAAGTCAATATGATAGAGTAAGAGAATTATAAAACTAATAAGACAGAGTAAGACACGTATGAAGTCAATATGACAAGGTATGACAAAGTAAGACACGTATGAAGTCAATATGACAAAGTAAGACATGAAGCCAATAAGACGGAGTAAGACATGTATGAAGCCAATAAGAGAGAGTGAGACACACCAATATGATAAAGTAAGGTACGTATGAAGTCAATATGACAAAGTAAGACATATATGAAGTCAATATGATAAAGTAAGACAAGTATGAAGTCTATATGACAGAGTAAGACACGTATGAAGTCAATATGACAGAGTAAGACACGTATGAAGTTAATATTACAGAGTAAGACACGTATGAAGTCAATATTACAGAGTAAGACACGTATGAAGTCAATATGACAAAGTAAGACACGTATTAAGTCAATATGACAAGGTATGACAAAGTAAGACGCGCCTGAAGTCAATATGACAAAGTAAGACAAGTATGAAGTCAATATGACAAAGTAAGACATGTATGAAGTCAATATGACAGAGTAAGACACGTATGAAGCCAATAAGACAGAGTAAGACACGTATGAAGTCAATATTACAGAGTAAGATACGTATGAAGTCAATATGACAAAGTAAGACACATATTAAGTCAATATGACAAGGTATGACTAAGTAAGACACGTATGAAGTCAATATGACAAAGTAAGACATGAAGCCAATAAGACGGAGTAAGACATGTATGAAGCTAATAAGAGAAAGAAACATTAATATGACAAAGTAAGACACGTATGAAATCAATATGACAAAGACACGTATGAAGTCAATATGACAGAGTAAGACACGTATGAAGTCAATATGACAGAGTAAGACACGTATGAAGTCAATAAGACAGAGTAAGACACGTATGAAGTCAATGTCATAGAGTAAGACACGTATTTAGTCAATATGACAAAGTAAGACGCGTATGAAGTCAATATCATATAATTATACACGTATGAAGCCAATATGACAGAGTAAGACGCCTATGAAGTCAATATGACAGAGTAAGACACGTATGAAGTCAATATCACAGAGTAAGATAGTTATGATGTCAATAAGACTCTGATTAAACCTTAACTAAGTCTTTGGTAGTAACTGAGTGGAAAACATTATTAAAATTATCATTATATATATATATATATATATATATATGTTTTTCATTTACACCGTCAAAATCCGTTTAATTGTTAACATACGATTTTTAGAGAGTTCTTTTTTAAATTATAAAACTAACCCCTAACCACTAACAAACAACCGGATTTTGACGGTGTAAATGAGAAAAGTGTCCTTGTGAGTCGAGATCGCGGAAGGGGTACCTAAAGGTCATATGGTCCTTTGATTTTGCACATTGAGTAAAAGATTCAAGATATTGTAGTTGAGTGAAGGAGTTTTCAACGTGTTCAAATTCATCATTTAGGAAACTAAAAGAGCAGATTCTTAGGGCTCAAAGGGAAAAACTTATGCCACTTTTTGTTTTGTTGTTGTGGTTTGAAATAAATGGATGTTTCCATTTTTCCGTTAACTTTATGGTGGACTTCAAATTTTAACTTATTGTTATTATTTATAGTAACATGTCTAAGAACGATAGGGAATTATTGTTCTCGAGGTCATATCTGAAGTTAATAGTATGTTCAATCTTGTTTAATCAATTAAAAATGGAGGGTATTCTATATGTGTTTGGTTAAAGGATTAAAATATCATCAGTGCATCTGAAATAATGGATATCGTGGGGTAAAATATACCGAAAAGGTTTGGATTCTAGAAATTCTTAAAAAAAGGCATGGTAAAACTCGACTTTAAAAGGGTCTCATAGGAAGGCCAAATTTCTGTTGCTAAAAATAAATGTTGAATTGGAAATGGAAGTGCTTAATGCATAGTCCAATTATTTTAATTGTTTTAGTGATGAGTAAGGGGATATAACTTTTGATTTTTTCTAAGTGACAACTTAAACGTTGGATGTATTTTTAACTGGGATGTTGGTGTATAGAGATTGAATGTCCAAACTGGCTATGAGTTTGTTTTTCATGTTTATATTTTGCATTTGGTTGAGGAGGTCACCAGAATTTTTTTAATGAGAGGAGATGATGGTTCCAAGGAAAGGGTTTAATATTTTGGCCATTAATTTAGTAATGTTGTGACGGACCGTTCCAACTCTGGAGATAATGGGATCTAAAAGAATATTGGTTTTGTGTGTTTTTGAAAGTGCACTTGGTCTGAAGTAAGAAACTGTCAGTAACCAGGCACCGTTGTCTCCTTGCCTACGTTACCATAACTTTATATGCATATATATATTATATATATATATATGTGTGTGTGTGTGTGTGTGTGTGTGTGTGTGTGTGTGTGAATATATCGTTTAAGTGAAATATATATATATATATATATATATGTGTGTGTGTGTGTGTGTGTGTGTGTGTGTATAATGACTGTTAACTCGTGTTCGAGTAAGACTATTTCCTGTTTTATTATTTTTTAATCATCATAGTTAGGTGCCAGTAGCATTTGACACTCTATCCTTGTGTTTTCTCAGATGACTCACCACATATATATATATATATATATATATATATATATATTCAACATTTTCGCTCAAATGGTCACGATCTTGACAGAGATGCAAAGTCCACCTTCAGAGAAAATTGAAATAGGATGGGCAGACATGGGCTGACACATAAAGACCTAAATAAACAAAATGACGAAGTAAAATATCCGACCAAAAGAATTTCGGCTAATTTGAAACTCACGTGCCCATGCTTAGCAACTATCTTCCAATTGGAGGATAGTTGCCAGATATCTACAATAGCTGAGATCATACGAAGTTCAGTTGAATACACTTGGATACCAAAGAATAATTTTTATTTCGCGAATAGATATTGTTGGAGTATTTATTGATATAAGGTGTGCTCTAATTCCCCACCAGGATTTATAGACTGGCCTAGGTCACGTGATTGACTCCTGCAGCCAATCACTAAACATACTGCGTGGAAGACGCACTATTTAACCCCCCCCCCACTGGTCATAATTACAATTGCGCCCATCGAGAACGGACATAGGATTACCGGACCTTTACCAATACTCAGGAAGGACTTATACGATTACCAGAGTAACCAAAGGATTCATTATCGAGGGACTCTTTACCAGGGATCCAATTCCACTGGACAAGCGCTCCTGCTTTAAGGTCAAAGGATGGCCCTTAAAAACTTAACAGATATGTTACGTTTTGAAGTGCATTTTTGTCGTTTCTTTTGATTTTTTATCAGCTCATTTAAAGCCTATTTTAAAAATTTTAAATAATATTCTCCTGACGATGATCTACGAGCGACACTAATTAAGAACAATTAAAAAAGAAAAAAATAACAAAAAACAAATATTCTTAATTGTAATCAACTCTCTCTCTCTCTCTCTCTCTCTCTCTCTCTCTCTCTCTCTCTCTCTCTCTCTCTCTCTCTCTCTCTTAATATATATATATAATTATATAAAAGTTTGAATTAAATTTGAATTGACGTTGTGTTACATCCTGCTCGTGTGGAGGGGTTGGTAAATATATATATATTAAAATTCTCAATATAAACGCTCATGAGTGTGATATGATAGCTACGAATCGCGTGGCTTGGGGGAGACTTATTTATGATAGTTGCAAGGGGTTTGGGGTAAGGAGGCTCGAGCACCCCATCCTGAAGCGATCTCTACGTAAACAGCATACGACGGACGCCATGAACACATTTCCTACATTTAAGCCGGACCATATATGTGATGTGTGTGGCAGGGCCTGCCTGTCGAGGGTTGGGCTTCTCAGTCATGTACGGTCGCATACGAGCGATTCACGTGTGACAGTGAGTAAAAACAAAGTTAACAACTACTTATAGATTGCTGAGCCGTAAAAGGCCCTTCGGGGCCTGCTCCAGAGCGCTTCGGCCTCTAGAATGGCGAGGTATTAAAATTAACAGCGTCGATCCCAGGGGGCTGCCCCCAGGCAATACCTGCCCCCTTGATTTAAAGGGGCAGAGCAGGGTTTATTGCCGACGGGATCGACCCATTTTGGTGCCTACCACCCATGAGCTTCGGCTAGTGGGTGGACCCACATAAAAATGTCCTTCTGTCACGCCCTCATAAGTGAGACGAGAGACAAATATAACTGAACTACTTGTAGAAATGGCCTTCTTCTGCGAAGAAGTGGCAATCACTATATATATATATATATATATATATATATATATATATAGGGAGTGCGCACGTGCGCGTGTGTGTGTGCGTGTGTGTATGTGTGTGTGACACTAGAAGTCCTTCTGCTCATGGGTGCATGTAGGTACAACAGAACATATGCGTGAAGGTGCGAGCATGTCCATGTGTATGTATATGTATATGAATGTATCTATATGGGTATGTATGCGTATATATATTTACCAACCCCTCTGCACGAGCAGGATGCGAAACAAGGTCAATTTTTTTAAACGGAGTTTAACAGGTTTGAATTCAGAGTTTTCCTTTTCCTAGACCGGTTGCCTAACCAAGGTTAAAAAGCCCAGTCTGCCCTACTATTTACCCATAACTGGAGGGAGAGTAGGATTAATACCTCTCCCAAGGGTATTATCGCTAAGTGAAATGAAATTACCACATCCAGGATTTGAACTGGGGGCGACGAGTCCATTTCCCATGGCTTTAACCATTACACCACGCTTTCTATGCGTAAAGGCGTAGCATATATTTCTGTAAAGGGATGGGCATATTGGTGCAGGTGTATGTGTATATGTGTGTATGTGTATATATATATATGTGTGTGAGTGTATGTGTGTGTGTGTGTGTGTGTGAATAACATTTGCCTACGCGCACATGGGTGTATGTGTGTAGTAACATGAAAAGTCAGACTGAAAGTTCCGGAAATTTTTGTTCGATGATAAAATCAGAAAGAAACGGAATTTTTAGTGAACATAATTTCTGAGTGAAACGAGCTCGTTTTAATAATGGAGTAGAACATTTAAAATAATCCAAATTAGAGAATAACGGAATTTCCAGTCCAATTTGCAACTGAATGATAATTTGATGGGCTCTACTTTAGCTCGGTCGGTAGAGCCTTTGGCTAGAAACTACAGGGTTCCTAGTTCGATACCGGCCCTTGCCAACTCAGCGTATGAGTAGCAAGTCGGGATCTGTGCGGTAAAGTAAGGAGCTGATGGCAGGTGTGGCGCTTCACCTCAGATGCGAAAACAATATCCTTTGCCTAGCGCTAGTGAAAAGGGGATATACTCCCTCGCTGATTGGCTGATACCGACATTAGGCCACCCCGACGACTTTTACTTACTTTCGTGCAGTACGATATATATAACCATCGATTCACCCACAGTCTGCAGCGGTTGGTCAGAGCAGTGACGGCCGTGCTGCGGGGCCAAAATTGGAGACCTCGCTGATCGTCCACAATAGGTGGGCACAAAAAAGAATAGAGGAGACAACTTTTGGACATAGAATGGAATTTTTAAAAAACTGACCAAGTCTTCTGCCATTCATATCGGGATAGTGAGAGATCAGCACCCATGTCTATATTTCCAAGTGCCACACGCCTCTACGCAGATCAGGATACACCAGAAGAAATTCCCATACGATACGTTGGGTTGATTGGTTGGATTTTACGGCATGTCAACCATTGCTATTTTATGCTTATGACCTAAGATCGAAACGGTTGGAATATTTTCATATAAGATGTGCTCTAATTCCCCACCAAGATTTATAGACTAGCCAAGTTCACGTGATTTACTCCTGCAACCAATCACTAAACATACTGCGTGGAAGTCACACTTTTTACCCCCCCCCCCGGTCATAATTACAATTACGCTCACTGAGGACGGACATAGGATTACCATATCTTTACCAATACTCAGGAAGGACTTATACGATTACCAGAGTAACCAAAGGATTCATTATCGAGGGACTCTTTACCAGGAACCGAGAACTCTTTACCAGAGGAACCAAAAGATTCATTATCGAAGGACACTTTACCAGGAACTGAGAACTCTTTACCAGCAGAACCAAAGGATTCATTATCGAAGGACTCTTTACCAGGAAATGAGAACTCTTTACCAGAGGAACCAAAAGATTCATTATCGAAGGACACTTTACCAGGAACTGAGAACTCTTTACCAGAGGAACCAAAGGATTCCTTATCGAGGAACTCTTTACCAGGAATTGAGAACTCTTTACCAGAGGAACCCAAGGATTCATTATCAAGGGACTCTTTACCAGGAACTGAGAACTCTTTACCAGAGGAACTAAATGATTCATTATCGGGGGACTCTTTACCAGGGATCCAATTCCACTGGACAAGCGCTCCTGCTTTAAGGCCAAAGGATGGCCCATAAAAACTTAACAGAAACTAGCCGAGAACAATTGAAAAAATTCAATCAGTGTAATCTATAACCCCAGCTGACAGGTTGGCCATACGATACGCCATATGATTTTATTCTTGGGTTTGTTTCGTTTCTTTTTTTTGGGGGGGGGGGTCTGTCCCGAGGCTGGTGGGGTTTCAGCCAAACAGCAAAATAACATGGGGTTGTGTCATTTATCAGGTAGAAACTGTTTAGACTGTGACGATTTTGCCCGATGGACCGCGTTTAATTCATTTTTGTTGGGTACTCAATTTTTAATCCTCAATTTCTTTTTTAAAATACGTTTTTAACTCATTTTAAAATTCATTTAACCTATAGATTGAACCTTAATAAGTACTACCGCCTTCTAGCACATATATCATAAAAAGGGTTGGTCGGTTACCATTAGGGCAATAGGGGCGGGACAATCATATAGCTGATATGGATTGTCGTGACCAACCAATTGATCGGAGAGGGCCTCTCTGGCTGCCCATCTAGCCCAAGTAAGGGCCAAAGTGGAGTGTTGCATGTCATAGACTGCTCAGCCACAAGAACTCCATCCTTAAGCATCACGGGGTGCCACCCACGGCCAACAGGTAGCTCCTTTATGGGGCTGCCCCGAGGCTTGTGATGTTTTAACCAAAAATCTGCAATCGACAAACAAAATATGGGGTCGCGTCATATAGCAGGTGAGACTGTGCAGACCGTGACGATTTCTGTCCGGTTGATCGCTGTTTTAACGGGAACCCAACAGATTCACGGATGGTCTAGTAGATTTTATGAATGTGTCGTAGAGGAGTTAACACCCCTACAAGATGGACTGGACCAGAGCCATATAAGAGTCAACGCAGCAGTGACAGACGTCGGGAAAAATATTCGGACGAAATTACTGCGTCAACTCCAGACATTTGACCCTCCTCATTTTGTACGTTTTGTCTTGTGATTGTACTACTTCTTGTTCTGTTAAAAGTGCTGAATAAAATACATATTCACGCACCCTGTGTTCTCTGTGTATGTTTTCTCACCTCAAGGATACAACAGAATGGGATCTGGCTGTGCTTAATTGCCGCCTTCAGAGGTCTTTCTGCGAGGAAGGCAGAAAAGGCAGAAATATCAGGACATTCTAATTGCAGTGATCGTTGAATTCAATTTTAGTTGGAGCGCATCGTGATTTTAGCGCATTTTAGTACATTATGACAATGATGATTGTGGTTATGATTGTGTTACTGAATGTGACGTCTGATTTAAAGGAGTTTTTTTTTTTTTAATGGGAGTTTGGGTTGGGATGGAGATGCAACCGGTAAAAATGGTTATCATGGCGATTTGGTAGGGGGATTTAACTAGTTACTATCGTTGCCATAGTATTGATAATTTCATTTCAACCTGTACTGCCAAATATCAATTCTTACCATTGATAGATACACAATGCAAAAAAAAAACAAAAAAAAAGGTTCTAAAAATAAATTAAAAAAAGAAGAAGAAAAATAAAGAACAAAAGAAAAACAAACAAAACAACAATAACCGATAAACTTTAATAATTGCTTCTATTGTGTCCTAAGTGTTCAAATTGCATACGGAGTTTAGCGCGATTATAATTTTCACTTGGCCGAGTATGTTCGCAAATCGCCAGCCGAGAATAGAGACGATCTCGATCTGCCACAGAATTGCAAAGGGATGGAGATGGCGATTGGGGAAATGTATGAATATAGCATGGGGGCGACGGTGGCGGTAGTGGTGGTAGTGGTAGTGGTTGTGGAGGCGATGGCGGCGGCGGCGGAAGGGTTGGAAAGAGCAATTGTCTTCAAATGTTGCGGTAGCTGCTCCAATAGGCACAATGGGTAAGAAATCATTTTACGGAGTAATTGCTCTAATGCAAAAGCATTTAAATGTCCCGGTCATTACGGGACATTTTCAAAAAAGAAAAGAAAAAAAAACAACAAAAAAAAACAAAAAACAAAGAGGAAGATTTGTTATATCTATCAATGTTTCTTTCTGCTAAGCTATTTCACAGTCTATGTGTTTCTATTATTTTCGTATTCACTCCCTTCTCTTATACATACGTACGTGTGCGTATGTGTATGTGTGTGCGTATATGTGTGTGCGTGTGAGTGTGTGTCTGTGCTTGTGTGCGTGTGAGTGCGTGTGTATATATATATATATATATATATATATATATATGGGGGGGAAGGAGAGAGAGAGAGAGAGAGAGAGAGGTTGATGTATTTATTTATTCCCATACGTTCATTTAATTATTTGACTTTTATGGCGGGAAATTTATAATAAAAATCTGTTTCGTCACCATTTTGACAAATAATATCACAATTTTCCGAATATCTATCTATCTATCTATCTATCTATCTTCATCCTAATCTCCCCCTTCCTCCCTCTCTCTCTCTCCCTCCCTCTCTCTCTCTCTCTCTCTGTATATATATATACACACATATAATATATATATATATGTGTGTGTGTGTGTGTGTACGCGCGCGCGTACACGCGTGTGTGTGTGTAAATTAATCCAATCGACTGATAAGTTAGGGATGTAAGTGCAAACATATATATTCATACAAGGATTTTTATAAATCAATAAGAAGGCTCAATGTATAATAACTAATAAATTAATTATATACATAGCAATATTTAACTTTCAAAGACAAAAAAACTTAACAAACCGTCATTTATCATATGATGGTTTGTTAAGTTTTTCTGTAAAACTGTAATATATATATATATATATATATATATATATATATATATATTATATATATATATATGTGTGTGTGTGTGTGTGTGTGTGTGTGTGTTAGGTTAGCACTTGGCAACTGTAATTTGTTCGTGATAAACTGAGAGTTACCAAGCATTGTTGACTTAATGATTTCGCTACACTAACTTAGATATACATACTCTACCTATGATATTGAACACTCTTTACTTATGAATGTACCAAACTATATAATAAATATTAATTGTATATATATATATATATATATATATATATATATATATATATATATATATATATATATATATTGTGTGTGTGTCTGTGTCTGTGTATGTGTGTGTGTGTGTGTGTGGAGGCACTTGATGTAATGGTTACCATCGTGCGAAATAGACATGGTGATTTAAGTTCAAATTTAGGACGAGACTCTTTTGCATTTCACATAACGCAAATACTATTGGGAAAGGTATGCATCCAATTGCTTGTTTGTTTTAATGTTTTTATCGTATACATTTTACATACATCACTAGAAAAATATAAGCCATCCGAGCGCAATTATTCAAGTTTGAATATGATGAAATATCACTTTAAATTAAGTCATACACAAAGATTGCACTCTATTTTATTCTATTTTAATTGATTACAATATAAATTATTAATTACTAATTATTACATTAAATCTATTTGAAACAGAGGGTTTTATAATCGAATAATAGAACAGCTTGGACGCTATCTCTTCTCATCGCTGTTAACTTTCATAGCTAATTTTTCTTAATTTACCTATTTAACTAAATTAAACAGTAAAGAACAAAATTATAGTTAACTGTTTACAAAACTGAAAACTCATCTCAATGGTAATATTTGAGGACGTAGTAGACATTGAAAGGGCGGTTTAGCTCAGTCGGTAGAGCGTCCGACTAGGAAACACAAGGTTCCTGTCTCGATACCGACACCCTCGCCAACTCAGTGTATGAGTAGCACATGCATATGTGTGTTAAAGTGAGGAGCTGGTGGTAGGCGTGTCGCTGCGTCTCAGACGAGAAAAAAAAATCCTTCGTCTAGCGCTAGTGAAAAGGAGATAGACTCCCTCGCTGATTGGCTGATACCGACTCTAGGCCACCCCGACGACTTTACTTACTTACATGTAGACTTAATTTTTGCAAAATGAAATTTCATTTCTGACGAAGATATAAATATATATATATATATATATATATATATATATATATATATATATATAGCAATTTAATTTTGCTGATTAATTATTTCTCAGATCTATAAAATATTCTTTTTTACCGACATTAGGCCACCCCGCCGATTTTACTTTACATTGAAATATAACGGCCAGGTTCACACAATATCAAAAGAGAAGTTTCGAAGGTGATTCGACCAATGGAAAACTCGCTGGAATTGTTGCATTTGGGTTTTATTTTTTAAGAAAATTAGCGCTTCATTCAGTGTTCATTTTTGTTTCGGTAAATACAACTCCAGTCTCTCTAGTTTTTTGAACACATGTTTTTAAACGCGCTTAGTATATAGGTTATCGTCGTAGGAAATGGAATCGGCGATTCGAGTTCAAATCCTGGACGAGGCTGTTTGCGTTTTACTTCGCGCTAATGCCCTTTGGGAAAGGCATGACTATCTCTTCTCGCTCAGAGTTATAGGTAAATAGTAGAACAGACTAGTTTCTTTAGTGTTTACAAGGCAACAATCTAGCAGAAAGAAAACCAGCTCCACTCCACCTGAAAAATTGACCTTGTATCACATTCTGCTCGTGGTGCAGCAGCTGCAACGTATGGACAAACAGAAAAATAACGAAAACAAGAAAACAGAAATGGGAAGAAAAACAATTATATGGATACTTCAATGGACTCGTTGCCCCGAGTTCAAATCCTGGACGTGGTAATTGCATTTCAATTAGGGCTAATACCCTTGGGAAAGGTATGAATCCTACTCTCCCTCCAGCTATGGGTAAATAGTAGGGCAGACGGGGCTCTTTAACCTTGGTTAGGCAACTGGTCTATGAGAAGGAAAACTCTAAATTCAAACCTGTTGAACTCCGTTTAAGAAATTGACCTTGTGTCGCGTCCTGCTCGTGTGGAGGGGTTGGTAAATATATATATATATATGGATACTTCAAACGTCAAATTGGTGAGGTTGCACATGAAAAGGCTTGGTTAAGAAGAGGAAACCTCAAGGGAGAAACAGAACTGCTGCACAAAGCAATGTCATAAGAACAAATTGTATCAAAGCAAAAATTGATAAGATACAACGAAACAGTAAAAGTAGAGTTTGTGGTGACAGAGAAGAGAGCATAAATCATGTATTAAGCGAATGTAGCAAACTAGCACAACAGGAATACAAAGCTAGACGTGACTGGGTTGGGAAGGTGATCAACGGGGAATTATGCAAAAAAAAAACCTCAACTTTTAACATACAACAAACTGGTATATGTATAAACCAGAATTCGTTCTTGAGAATGAAACGCATAAAATTTTCTAGAACTTCGAGATAAAGACGGATCACCTTATTCAAGCCAGGAGACCAGACTTAGTGTTGATTAACAAAAAAGAGAACTTGCCAACTGGTAGACTTTGCAATTCCAGCAGATCACAGGGTGAAGATGAAAGAAAATGAAAAGATAGACAAATACCTGGACCTTGCCAGAGAACTGAAAAAGCTGTGGAATATGTGGGTGAAATGGATACCAATTGTATTTGGGGCACTTGGAACGGTCCAAAAAAAGCTTGGAAAAAAGACTGGAATATCTGGAAATCAGAAGAAGAATTGAGACCATCCAGAATACTGCACTGCTGCAATCTGCCAGAATACTCAGAAGAGTCCTGGAGACCTGAGAAGACTTGTTGTCATTCAGACTCTAGGGAAATACCATCAGTTAATGCTGGTGTGAAAAACTAATAATAATAATAATAATAATAATAATAATAATAATAATAGATAGATAGATAGATAGATAGATAGATAGATAGATAGATACCTGGACCTTGCTAGAGAATTGAAAAAGTTGTGGAACATGAGAGTGAAAGTGATACGAATTGTAGTTGGTGCACTTGGAATGGTCCCAATAAACTTGGAAAAAAGACTGGAATATCTGGAAATCAGAGGAAGAATTGAGACCATCCAGACTACTGCACTGCTGCAATCGACTAGAATACTCAGAAGAGGCCTGGAGACCTGAGGAGACTTGTTGTCACTCAGACTCCAGGGAAATGCCATCAGCTAATGCTGGTGTGAAAAACTAATAATAATAATAATAATAATAATAATAATAATAAGAAGAAGAAGAAGAAGAAGAAGAAGAAGAAGAAGAAATTAGAGAAAAAAAGCTCACGATGATAGCGATTATGGTGCAGAAGACAAAGGAGGGAAAGACGGGCAAGAAAAACAAGATGAAAATTGTCATTACTGGAGAGGATGAAGGACTAATGAAAGAAAAGGAAAAGACAACTAGGAAAGAGGAAAGGGTTTAAAGATATTGTCGCTGCAACAACAAAAAAATCAATAAACAAATACCGAAAAGACACCAATAAACTTAAGACGGTAGACAAAGAAAGAGACAAATATCGATTGTTCAATTCTCATTAATTAGACGCGGGTGACACTTTATTGTGCAATCAATTCCTGAAGAATTGTCGAGTTTGTGCGTGCCAATAATGGGCAATCGTTAATTAAGTGAATCTAAAGCTAAATTTAATTACTGGCCTACAATTAACGGAAGCCGTTACTCCACAAATCACTATTTAACCCCCAACTTTACAAAGCTTTTATCGTTGGATGGCGAATCACTTTAGGATGTAATCATTCACTTTCGATCTGTTGAGATATATTGGCATTATTACAAAACTTCTTTTTTTTTTTCTTTTCCCTTTTTTCCCCTTTTTTCCCTTTCTTTTTTTGTCATTTTAATCTTAATTTTAATTTCTTAGTATTATCATTTCTGGAAAATAATGCCTCCGGGGAAATACATATTCCTCGAAGATATTCGAATCTAGGCAATGCCTATCAATTCAGTAGGAGGCACTCGTACTGTAACGGTTATCGCCATATGTGATGAACACGGTGATTCGAGTTCAAATCCCGGATGAGGTTGTTTGCATTTCCTCTGTTGAGATATATTGGCATTATTATAAACCCCTTTTTTTATTTACTTTTATTTTTTATTTCTTAGTATCAAAATTATGGGTGTTTCTTTTTTTTTTCCTTTTTTTTTTTGTTGATAATTTTGATCTTCTCCCCCTTATCCATCCAATCCCATTGCCTTTATCCCCCTCTTCCCCCTCTATATTCATATGTTTTTATATCTATATGTACTTTCATATGTTGGTCTGCTTGTTGTATACTCTTGTTTATTTATGTGTATGTATGTGCGTTTGTGTATGTGTATGTTCACGTATATGTATATTTGTGTTCATATGTTCCACGTATGAGGTTGCATATGCATGTGTATTTATGCGTATATATACTCATGTACGTATATATTCATGTTTTTATGTATATGTAGCTGTGCATGTGTATGTGTTAATATGTGTATATGTGTATATTCACATATATGCTTTGCTGTTTACGTATGTATCTGTGTGTTTATGTTTATATCGATGTTTGCGCATATGTATGTACGTGTGTGTGTGTGTGTGTGTGTGTGTTTATATACTTATATATACTTTTATATCCTTTCTATTTTCCACCCCCAACTAACCTATCCTCTCTTGTTGACCCTCACTTGCTGACCTATTTGGGCCAATACGAAGCGCGTGGTGTAATGGTTAAAGTCTTGGGAAATGGACTCGCTGCCCCGAGTTCAAATCCTGGACGTGGTAATTGCATTTCACTTAGCGCTAATACCCTTGGGAAAGGTATGAAACCTACTCTCCCTCCAGCTATGGGTAAATAGTAGGGCAGACTGGGCTCTTTAACCATGGTGAGGCAACCGGTCTAGGAGAAGGAAAACTCTGAATTCAAACCTGATAAACTCTGCTTAAGAAACTGACCTTGTGTCGCATCCTGCTCGTGCGGAGGGGTTGGTAAATATATATTTGGGCCAATACCCACTCACTATTTAACTGGTTTGATTTTGATTTTATGGTCATCTACCCCCCCCCTTTTATTACTCTCATTTACTATTTCCTTTACTCAAATCTCTTTCCAAGAAATGGCTACTTCCCTTCGCCTCCCCTATCTGGTGTCCTCACCATTCATTTTTTCTACCTACATCACTCCACTCCTTTCCCTTCGATCTTCCTCCTTATCAACCCCAAAGATGTCTTCTATAACCAATCAAATCTTTCCCTCAGCACAAAACGTACCCACCTACCTTCTTCCCCCTTCTATAAAACACTTAAATGATCCTAATGATTCAATAAAGGCTGAAGAAGCGGAATTTATATTCCAGCGAAATATACTACACATTTTTGTTTGTGTTTTGTTCTTTCATTCCTTATTTTACCTCATTCTGTCGGATTCATTCCAATCCCCTTTTCCTCATATATATATATATATATATATATATATATATATATGGGGGTATATTTTTTTGTGAATCATCTGACTATATATTACGCTATATAAACGCTTGGTTAGCCACTTTTCTCATATTACCGTCTGATGATTGTGTAAACCAGATGAAAATTAAACGGATTTTATTATACTGAATACTGTATGATCCAGTATGCAACAAAATTGACATTGTTTTGCATTCTGTCCTGTCTAACCAAATAATCTATAAACAGGAAGTGACGATATATCGATACTGTCGAATTTGGTACTAATGACAAGAAGCGGGAAAAAAATGTTAGACCCAAAGGAATTGGAAGAATCAGAGATCTGCAGAAGAATTGAGATACTCACTAAATTGGATATGATTTGCAATTACTTGATTCCAATAAATAGCAACCAAAATATTTCTGCTGGGAACGAACGCAGAAAATCCGTTTTTGAATTGTTACTTGTTGAGTAACTGGCCGTCATCCTTGGTTCCAGTTGTAAAAGAACTTAAGTAAACAAGTGAGTAAACCAATAAGTCCTTGTGAGATAGTGTCCTTTAGGTCTGACGTCCAAGATGGTCCGAGTGTCAATGAGTTAAGATTAGAATCAGGCCTCTATAAATACACCAACAGCAGCAGCAGCACTGCCAGTGATTGGATAATAGGAATCTTTCCCAGGTCACGTGCTTATAGCCGAGTCTATAAATAGAGGTGACCATTTGCCTCATGCCTTATATACCAAAAATTCCAACATTCATCCAGAACTATCATCTGGAGTTTCATGAACGTACACGGTTTAGCTCAATCGGTAGAGCGTCCGACTAAGAAACACAAGGTTCCTGGTTCGATACCAACCCTCGTCAACAAAACGTATGAGTAGCACAGGAATCTGTGCGGTAAAGTGAGGAGCTGATGGTAGGTGTGGCGCTCCGTCTTAGACGCCAAAACCAATCTCCTTGGTTTAGCGCTAGGGAAAAGGAGATAGATTCCATCGCTGTCTGGTTGATACCGAAATTAGGCCACTCCGATTACTTTACTTACTTACTATTTACATGTTTTAAGTTTGAGTTTTGTTTAACGGCATATCAACCTCTGTGGGTCATTTAATGATATAAAAGGTCATTTTGGATTTCAGTCTTTAAAGTAGTGGTTCTATGGAGATATTCGGTTATGTTCTGTTATATATTATTGAAAAGTTTTTTTGTTTTTTTTTAGAAAATTTAAAATGTTTTCAAGGTTTGTATTCTTACAGATGTCCATCGGGTTTCTTGCTTGATAGTAATTAGTGCGGATATGTTTAAGGCTGTTACAATTTAGAAGGATATGTTTGGTTGTAAGTTGTACTTTGTATGTTGGACACACTGGGGCATCCTTCCCTTTTAACAGGTACATGTTTTATAAAGATACATGTTGTTGTGGCGACAGCCATTCCCCCATCCCAAACGACTTAGACTCGTTTGCGCCATGATTTTTGGACATCGTGGTGCCTATAAGGGCAGATGATTTTGGGAGGCCGGGGGGGGGGATGATGAGGGCAAGAAAGGACGAATGAGGTGAGAGGACACTACAATGATCGGAAGAAATAGATTAAGCTAACCGGACACTTATTCAAGTCTTTCAGGCTATTTCGGTAGCTGCCGATATGCCTCTCACTTTTCAATTACTTGTTTGTTGTTTGTTTATTGATTTCAACGGCATATCAACCCGTCTGGGGTTATGTCATGCCTAACGGTTAGGAAGTTATACAGATCGCCATAAAAAATAGAAGAAAGTACAATAATATTATAGGAAAAAATAAAGTGCAATACAAAACGTGTTCTATGGTTCATATGTCTTAAGGTTTTTCTTTTGGGGAGCGTCAAAACCGTTCTGTTTGTTTATTGATTTTAACGGCATATCAACCCGTCTGGGGTTATGTCATGCCTAACGGTTAGGAAGTTATACAGATCGCCATAAAAAATAGAAGAAAGTACAATAATATTATAGGAAGAATTAAAGTGCAAAACAAAACGTGTTCTATGGTTTATATGTCTTAAGGTTTTTTCTTTTGGGGAGCGTCAAAACCGTTGTTTGTTTATTGATTTTAACGGCATATCAACCCGTTTGGGGTTATGTCATGCCTAACAGTTAGGAAGTTGTATTTTAGTAATTAGTTTTATCAATGTGTTAGCATTATTGGGGATTATGTTTTATGGTATTGATTTGTTTCATGTCTATATTCTATGGTATAATTTTATTTCCCTCAAAAAAGAGAGAATATCCTCCATGTTGACATTTTCAAACAGATCTTTCATATTGTTTGCTTTCTCCACCTTATCTATCTCGCATACTTAACAGCTCAGCTTCTGATCTTCCAACCATTCCATTACCGTCGCCGCCCCGCTGAACTCGGCGATCAGCCGAATATCTAACTGTCTAGTCGCTTTGCTACTAATAATGCCGAAATAGTTAGAAATATATTTTAGTGTCCCGTTAGTTTAAGCAGAGACTCTTCTAAGCGGCATATATGCGTTGCGTTGCGGCGGTGTGTGGTGTAATTGTTACCGTCGTTGGAAATGGACATGTTCGAATCCTGGAAGAGGCTGTTTGCATTTCACATACCGCTAATGCCCTTGAGGAAGGTATGAATCCAACTATTCTCCCTCTAGCTGTGGATTGATAGTTGAGCACTCGGGGCTCTTTAACCTTGATTAGGCAACCAGGCTAGAAGTAAAACTGAATTCAAACATGTTAAACTCCGCTTAATAAATTGGTCTCGTGTCACATCCTGTTCTTGCAGAGGGGTCTGTATATATATATATATATATATATATATATATATATATATATATATATATATATATATATATAAGAGAGAGAGAGAGTTTTATAATTTGCTTGAAGCATTGTGTATATATTGGTTTGGAGGTTGATTTTGAAGGCTATCACAATGCAGGTGTAAAGAAAAAATAATAAGGTGACAATGGTGTTGTTTATTAACCTGTAATTTATTCTTGATATTTCGAGATAAAATCCAGTGTTCTTCTGAAAAAGAGATTTTATCTCGAAATATCAAGAATAAATTACAAGTTAACAAACAACACCATTGTTACCTTATTATTTTTTCTTTACATCTGCATTGTGATAGCCTTCAGAATCAACCTCCAAACCAATATATATATATATATCAACCCGAGTTCAAATCCTAGACAAGGCTGTTTGCATTTCACATAGCGCTAATACCCATGGTATGAATCCATACATTCTCCCTCCAGCTATGGGTAAAATAGTAGGGCAGAGTGGACTCTTTAACCTTGGGTAGGTAACCAGTCTAGGAGAGGGAAAACTCTGAATTCAAAATTCCAGTCAGTCGTTGATTGGATTTGTGGCATTCCTTCAATTCTTTCCTATCGACTGTGCCAAAAAGTGCGGAATGGTCCAACACAAGCCTTCACCACTATAAACAAATCACTGTGTTGGTAGTTCACCGAATGAACACTCTGGCGTCGAAAATCGACGAGAGAGTCCATTTATATATATATATATATATATATATATATATATATATATATATATATATATATCGACTTTTTCTCGATTTGTTTACGCTTTACATTTGAATCAATATGCACGCCTAATTCATTTAATTATAATTAATTAATTAACAAATTAGGTATGACTTTAATTAAGCATATAATCTCCAAAAAATTGTCGGCCTTCGCCATTTCAAACACATTATTTGACCACTTCATACTGTCGTGCCATAAGTCAACCAAAAAGTGCGATATACACATCAGTTTAAAATAAACGAGAAATTCTGGGGAAGCCAGCTAGTGTAATGGTTAGAATGTCCACCTGTCAGCCTGACAGGTAGGGTTCGAATCACGCACAAAGCACTGTCCTGTCTATAGCTCTGCTGATGAGGCCTAATAGGCTGAAATGTACATACAGAGATCGACTTTTTTTCGATTTGTTTACGCTTTACATTTAAACCGATATGCACACCTAATTCATTTAATTATAATTAATTAATTAACAAATTAGGTATGACTTTAATTAAGCACATAATCTCCCAATATATATATATATATATATATATATATATATATATATGCGTTACTACTACATCGGGCGAGGGGAACAAATTTGACTTACAAGAAATACGACCCACTCAGCTACGACTGATTGCTACAATTTATTTCTATGTATTTCCATTTTCTAAGAAGATCTGAGAACATATACGTATATCAAAAATATATATTTACAGACCTCCTAGCAAATCATATTAACATAAAGTCTTCTAAAGTGGAGAGTCACGCACAGCCGTAGCTCATACGACGGCCAATGCAAAAAATGCGTTGTCCCATCGACATTCGCCTTGATGTGCACCTCAGGCACCTGGAAATAAACACAGCTCTTATCCCTTTTAGCCGAGAGGGCAAGTGCAGCCTGGGGGCATTGCTTCCTGCGAACATGCGATTTATTCTACCTGACTCACCGGATCAGAAGCCGAGGCCCCTAAACCAAAAAATCAAAAGTATTTTCATTTTTTTCATTATTTGTCTTTATTTCATGGAATGTGAAGAATTATGCTGAAATTCTCAAAACTCATACTCAAAATTATATCAAGGGAGGCAAATATTCATTAAAAATATATAAGACCTCATATAGAATATTGGGGCCATATAACCTTTAGGCACCCCTTTTTGATCTCGATTAAGAAAGGACATGTTTTTCATTTACACCGTCAATAACCGGTTGTTTTAACAGATGATCTTTAGATTTTTTTAATTATAAAACTAACCCCTAACCCTAACCCTAATCCTAACCCCTAACCCCTAACAAATAGCTGGATATTGACGGTGTAAATGAAAAACATGTCCTTTCTTAATAGAGATCAAAAAGTAGTGCCTAAAGGTAATATGGTCCGAATATTGTATTGGGCTCCAGTGTCCTGACATTAAAATTGAAGTAAGATTGGGGGGTATAGAAAGAAGAGTGACAAAACTTATAAAAAAGAGCAAAAGCTTACAGTTACAGGAAGAGATCAGAGACGTTAGGATTAAGTACTTCACATGAATGGTGATTTAACTGAGACTTTTAAAATGATAAATGGAATTTCTACTTATGGTAGACATTTTTTTCTCATCGAACTAGCAATTTACTGTCAAGACAGATTTTAAAAACTTAGTGGTAATTTTCACCTTTAGTTGTTAAAATTCCTAGCATAAAATTGTGTGTGCGCATTATCTGAAATGAACTTAATTGTTATTAAGAACACATTTTATGATATTTTTGTGTTAAAGCATGCAGTTGTATTGTTTTCGAAACGATTCTAAGATTTGTATATTTCGCACGGACACATTCAAATTGGCTATCGTCTTCTTTCAAAATGAAAGTCAGTTAGCTAAATTCCCAGCATAAAATTATCTGAAATTAACCTAATTGTTATTAAGAACACATTTTATGATATTTTTGTGTTAAAGCATGCAGTTGTATTGTTTTCGAAAAAGTTTCTATGATTTGTTTTTTTCGCACGGAGATTTTCAAAATAGCTACCGGCTTAGTTCAAAGTGAAAGTCAGGGGAGGTTACTCTAATTGCCTTATTTGCTAGGAATTTAGCCAACTAAAGGTGATAATTACCAACTAAGTTTATTAACCAATTGGATTTTTTCTAAATAGAGTAAATTATTTTTAGAACAAATTGCTAATCAGATCAATAACATCGTAAAGGATTAAGATTGATTTGGATGAAATAATGATAAGAAAAAGAAATTAAATGTGGAATTTTGGGGAACTGGCTAAACTTCCAAATCAGTCGGAAAATTAATACATATTTCAGGGTGACCCAGAAAAAACAGAACCCAAATTATTTATTCATTTTCCTATTAAACTAACCCTAAACCCCAACACTAACCCTAACCCTAACCCTAAATCCTAACCCTACCCCCTCCCCCTAGTTAAAATCAACTGTTTTATTACAAAATTTGTGGGTTCTGTTTGTTCTGGGTAACCCTAATTTTCCGACGGATTTACAAGTTTAGCCGGGGAACTATCGGATGAATTACTTAATAGAATTTGATCTGTATATAGATATTATATTAATAGTATTAGCAAATATATGCACGTTCTGAGTGCAAGTATTTAAGTTTTAATGTAATAAAATATCATATTAAATTAGAAAGGTTAATGAAACTAAATAATAATGCTAATAAAAAATTTGAAACAGAGGGCTGTATAATCGAAAAATAGAACAACTGAAACTTATTCTTCCATCACTTCCGTCTTTCATTGGTAAATTTTCTTAATTTAACTATTTAGTTAAAATAGGAAATAAAGAATAAAATTACAGTTATTTCTTCTTTTTAATGGATTTAAGATTCATCCCCGAGACTTTTGCTGTTACTTATTAAGATAAAATCAAACAATTAGAAATCAATAATACTAAGCATATATTTATCAAAATCAAATTTCAAATATCAATATGCAATTAAGCCTTCCCGTTCACACTGTAAACAGCTATTTTGTTGTATATATAAATACAATTGAATGTTATAAGTATGTAGTTATGGTCAACATACACATGGACCGGGGGGGTCCAGTGGCTTCGGCCCTGGACCTTACAAGCTAACATCGTTGATCCCATGAGGCTATCCCTCTAGGAAATACCTGCCCTTTTGATTTAAAGGGGCAGGGCTGGGTTTATTGCCCTGTGTATGAGGCGCCCGCCTTAAGGGGAAATGCCGACTGTACCAACGCATTTTTTGAACCCGCCACCCATGAGTCACAGCTTGTGAGTGGTCTCACATTAATAGGGCCTTGTGCCTAACACGTAAACGTTGGGTACGTGGTAAATACCAAATATGTAGATATGGTCAACAGTATTAATAATGTAAAATAATTTTATTAATAATTGAGGTTTAAATTAAAAATAAAGCCATGGAGAATGTGATGTAAAAAAATAAGGCTATTTTGTCTTGAGTAGTAATATAGTTTTGGTTACAGACAGCCAAACACACAATCTCCATTATCATGATAGTATATATATATATAAAGTAAGTAAGTAAAGTCGTCGGGGCGGCCTAAAGTCGGTATTAGCCAGTCAGCGAGGGAGTCTATCCCCTTTTCAATAGCGCTAGACGAAGGAGATTGTTTTGGCATCGGAGGTGGAGCTCCACACCTATCATCAGCTCCTTACTTTACCGCACAGATCGCTGCGTTACTCATATGCTGAGTTGGCGAGGAGCGGTATCGAACTAGGAACCTTGTGGTTTCTAGCCCAATGCTCTACCGACTGAGCTAACCCGGCCCCTTTATAAATATATATATATAAATACCAACCCCTCCGCACGAGCAGGATGCGACACAAGGTCAATCTCTTAAGCGAAGTTTGACAGGTTTGAATTCAGAGTTTTCCTTCTCCTAGACCGGTTGCCTAACAAAGGTTAAAGAGCCCAGTCTGCCCTACTATTTACCCGTAGCTGTAGGAAGAGTAGGATTCATACCTTTCCCAAGGATATTAGCGCTAAGTGAAATGCAATTACCACGTCCAGGATTTGAACTCGGGGCGACGTGTCCATATATGAATAAATATATGTGTATGTATATTCTATGTTAAGGTACTTTTTTCTTTTTTATAGGTTGATAAGAGAATATAGAAAAACGGAGGCATAAAAATAAATAGATTACCTGATATATCAAAGCTTTGTTTAATTTTCATTTTTTTTTTTTAACTATCAAGTACACCACAATATTGTGTCCTAGATATGAAATTAAACTGCGTCTAATGGTGAAGTTTCAATTCTTGACTACTGGGTCGTGTGGAGTACCCCTCCATTGCTATTAGTCCCAGGTCCACTCTGACCCTGAGTGATTGTATCTATTAGGGTCCCATCTATGGGCTAAATAGAAAAAAATTGTTTAGAGAAATTTTCTTGTTTTTCTGAGGTACTCTTTTCATAGTTTTCCTTTCATCTCTGTTTGATGGTGTCTCCTTCTAATATTTCCAGGTATTTGTAATTCTCTTTTTCTCCAAGTGTTGAGAGTTCTTTTCCTTGAGTTATTTCTCTTTTCCATCAAGGGCATGGCAAAGTTTTCGATCTCAAATTCCATTCCTATATCCTGGCTGTATATTCTTATGGTTTTTACAAGGGTTTCCAGTTCTTTTTTCATTTTTGGTTAAAATCATTATATCATCCATGTACATAAGGTGATTTATTTTTTCTTGCGATTTCGTAAATCTATAGCGCCCTGTACATTTCCTTGGAAGATGCCTCTTTTTACCTCTGCTAGGGTTTTTCCAATTATTATTATTATTATTATTATTATTATTATTATTATTATTAGCAAAATAAAAAACGCCCTTTGGGCGACGTAAAATAAATATTGCCTAAGGAGATGTGAGTTAAACATTTAATATCAGAGAGTTTGTATCATAAGTAAAGTAAAATCATTAATTTATTAAATGAGTAAAAAATAAAATAAATTTTATTAAGGAGTAAAAAAAATTGAAATGGAAACTTAGTTCTGATAACTTTTAAATATCTATTAAAATAAAAACAAACTATATATAGATAGATAATACCAGGTATGTATTTATTAAAACTTGTTTGAAAAAGCAATGAGGACTGTCTAACATTGCATGCTCAAATCTTGAGTGTATTTATTCTATGTTATGACGATTTTAGGTAGTGTGACGTAAGCAGTGACGTAGTTTTTGTTACAGACAAAACCGGAAGCGAATCTCCATTATTATTGTTGTGATGTTAATCCAACAGTAAAAAAGAAGTCAAGTCGAGGTAGGGTAAAATAAGACAAGTGTATTTACAATAATGGTACAGGAACGGCTAGCTTGCCGTTAAACGGTAACAGTACCACCTTTCACTCGGTGTCTCACTATTTATAGTGAGAACCGGTGTATATTCTCCACTGTAGGAACGGCCGGTACAACAATTATTATTATTATTATTATTATTATTATTATTATTATTATTATTATATTATTAATGAGTTTTATTTTACACCAGCGTAAGTTGGTGGTCTTTCACTGGAGTCTGAGTGACAACAAGTCTCCTCAGGTCTCCAGGACTCTTCTGAATATTCTAGCCGATCTTAACGTTGCTGTTGTCTGGATGGTCTCAATCCTTCTTCTGATTTCCAATTCCTTCAATCTGTTTTTTTAACTCTTGGGGACCGTTCCAAGTGCACCAACTACAATTGGTATCACTTTCATCCACATATTCCACAGTTTTCTAATACTCTGGCAAGGTCCAGGTATTTGTCTATCTTTTCGTTTTCTTTCATCTTCACCCTGTGATCTGCTGGAACTGCAAAATCTACTAGTTGACAAGTTCTCTTTTCTTTTCTTTTTTTTATTAATACTAGATCTGGTCTTCTGGCGGAGATAAGTCTCGGAGAATTTTATGCGTTTCATTCTCAAGAACAGAATGGATTTATTCCATACCAAAGATACCTAAGTTTTATCATTTTTAGTGGAATATTATACAATCAAAAGGATTAGTATCATCTATTATTCATTACTAAATTCTAAGACTCACTTTTCAGTAGAAACAGATCTTCGAGACTAACCATTACATCACTGACAGGACGCCAGTATTGGATGGGAATACTTGATATCATATAACTAAAAGAAAAAAAATATATAACATAACTAAAAAAAACATAACTCTTAAGAAAATATTACACAAAAATGTAAATATAGATTTAAAATAAATGCAATTACCCAAACCACTAGGCATAAAATTACCCTAAACGGGTTGATATGCCATTAAAATCAATCAAAACTTAGAAAAATAACAATGCAGGCGAATTTACAAAAGAAAGGAGTAACATTCACCGATAATGGGTGAATGCTACCGGTGTAGTTCGTAGTAAGTTTTCAGCTGTTATTAAACGCTAAGCTATTGAATAGCAAAACGGATATAGTTTTTCTGATGGAACATGACCCCGAATAACCTCATGTCAGACTTGACAGTTAAAAAAAATGAAAAGAAAAGAAAAGAAAAAAGATGTCGTAGACCTTTAAAAGACTTACAAATCCCCGCCAAGATTAAACGACGAGAGACGAAAATCAGCAGTTTATAATTCAAAATGGCGAAAAAGGCAAACGAATACAACTTGATAAAAATAAAATATTCATACGAAAACTGAAAAAAAAAAATTTGAAAAAAAAAAGAAAAAAAAAGAAATTGATATATAAAAAATGGTGCATTTGTTGACGAAAAGATGCGACACAAAAGGCCGCCATTTTTTCAATGTCGCCTTGACTGCACATGTCAGTAGTGGCGTTCTCCTCGGCGTTTGTATTATCGTCTGCTTGGTGCCAGTAGAGACACAATGGCGCTATGTTCATTGTCTGACGGCGGCCATCTCTGCAGGGACGATCCTAGCGCGTCAGCATTACTCTTTCGCATCACAATCTTCATTGAAAACGTAATTTCCATTTCCTATTAAATATGTTAGCCGGATTTGACTTCTTATTGTTCTTTGTTTTATTCCTATTTATTTCTCTTTCATATTTTTCCGTTCCTTATTTTTAATTTTTGTTTTATAATTTGCTTGATTACTTTCGTGAATTGATTTGTTTTGTTTTGTCTTTAAGTGTTTTTTACTCATTGTTTTGAATATTCGCTTATTTGTTTGTGATTTAAAATATGGAAATGTTGTTCTCATTTATATATATATATATATATTATATATATATATATATATTGATATATTACTAAAACTCTCATTATATTTGTCTATAACTATAACCCAATAAAAACATCGCAAGATAGTAATATTTTTATTAGACCAATATACTTAATATACTCTAACTTCGAGAACAAATTTTAATCCAATTTGCATCTGAATGATACTTTTGTGGTGTATTTTCTCTCTCTCTCTCTCTCTCTCTCTCCTCTTCTCTCTCTCTCTCTCTCTATCTATCTATCTATCTATCTATCTCTCAAACACTCTCTCTCTCTCTCTCTCTCTATATAATATAATATATATATATATATATATATATATGTGTGTGTGTGTGTGTGTGTGTGTGTTGAATTAAACAACAGACACATCTCCTGTTTAACAATTTTATTTGCGATTTTTTCAAGTTTTCTGGACAACTTGTTAATATTTGGGTGGAATTCGTGGATTAGTCCACCAAAGTTCATGTCCCGAGTACTTTCGGCACTTTGAAGCGCCATCATCAGGGGTGATGTGTTCCAGTTCTTCAAATTATATTAATGGATGTGTAGAAGAAAGAGAATTGATAGGAAAAGTGTTATAGGGATTTTAAAATGTGAGTACTGCATTGGAAATTAACTTTGTTTAATGATGGTTTATATTGTTTTATGTATAAAGCTTCTAGTATTTGGAGTTTTTGAAGAGTGCATGTATGCATGGATAAACTTCTGGCCGAAACACGTGTCAGTAAATAAAAATAAAATATATCCTATTTTATCCATTCAATATTTTCTTTCCTTTATTTTTCATTTCAATATATATATATATATATATATATATATATATATATATATATATATCAATCTGTCAGTGTGTCTGGCAATAGCGTATTTGAAACATGCTAGTGTTTTTATTTACCAAACCTATCCATCACAATTAGGATGTGACACAGGGTTAATTTTAACTGGTTCGAATTCAGTCTTCCTTCTCCTTGACCGGTTGCCATACCAAAGTTAAAGAGCACAGTCTGCCCTACTATTTACCTATAGCGAAAAGGAGATTTGTTGAATTCATATCATCCTAAGGATAAGGCGTCTCATCGTTGTGTAGTGGTTTGCAGGCTAGTCTCGCGGATTCATTACAACTGAATACCAAGTTTGATCTTCGCTGGATGCCCCATACTTGTGATTTTGTGTCACATTCTACCCGTGGCGAACAGATTGTGTAAATACTTAATTTTCCCTAGGGTATTAGTGCTCGTTTAGGATTTGAACTTGGAACACTGGGTCAATTTTCTACGACGATAACCGTTATGCTATCCATCAACCTTGATTAGTCTGCCATGAAGTGATCATTATTTTACTAAGTAATTTGAAGTTTCAACATTTAAATTCTGTATGATTAGTTACGCCTTGCAGCAACATTATAAACCATTTAAGTAAGACAATCTTTTCTTTCTTTTGAAGATTAGAAATTTAAATTCTATAAAGATAATTGCGCCTTGCAGCAACATGGCTTTCCACTGTTTATTGTGAAACACATACCCCTCACAAAGACCCTAACATTTTCTGTTAAAATCTTGGATCTACATCAAACTGTTTGGCCATATAATGATATTGTGGGATTGTCTGCCCTTGTTTGGCTGGAAGAGTTATCTTCCCTCGTGTTTCTGGTTTTCCCCACCAGGCGCTCTGACTATTTAAGCAGGCAAGTGCTAAGTTTGAATCCTCTTTCTTCTCCAGGACTTCACGAATACACATAGGTTAGACACTTTGGTCGACACCTTTCTTTGGGGGGGAGGGTAAACCCCCCCCCCTCCGACACTACGTAGTAAGTGACTTTGACTTATGGACTCTTTATATCTTTTACATGTACATTTATGTATCTCTGTTATACTTCCATTTTGTATCTTGTCTTATATATGTGTTACTTATATATCTACCATGTTGTTTCTTATGTATCTCGTTGTATAAATGCTTCTCCACATGCTCCATGTATTAAAGCCCATTGTTGTATTTAACACCCTTAGTCGGAGTTGTTGGTTCATATATGTACCAAGTTGGGAGGCCTTTAAGCCAACCAGCTAATGATAATTAACATTATTACATTTTGAACCTAACAATATTTATTAAGCTTATCTTAGTATGACACAAGGTCACAATTGAACAGCACTGAATAAAGATTGAACTCAGTACAGTACAGTAATAATGATCAGCAAGAATAGCTTAATAACTGTTATCTTACAGTATAGCATCCATTAATATATATATATATATATATATATATTATATATGTATATATATATATATTATTAATATATATATATATATATACCAACCCCTCCGCATGAGCAGGATGTGACACAAGGTGAATTTCTTAAGCGGAGTTTAACAGGTTTGAATTCAGAGTTTTCCTTCTCGTAGACTGGTTGCCTAACTAAGGCTAAAGAGCCTAGTCTGCCCTACTATTTACCCATAGCTGGAGGGAGAGTAGGATTCATACCTTTCCCAAGGGTATTACCGCTAAGTGAAATGCAATTAGTACGTCCAGGATTTGAACTCGAGGCGACGAGTCCATTTCCCATGACTTTAACCATTACACCATGCGCTTCCTATCATCCATTAATATATGATTTTTTTTTACTGTTACATTTATTCCACATTTCTTTAAGTTTTGGTTTGGTTTGTTTTGTTTTACGGCATATCAACCTCAGTGGGTTATTTAATGCCGATAAAGTTTTGAAATAAATCAATTCTTAATGGATAATACAATTTTTTTATAATACATTTTTCTATTTAACCCATAGATGGGACCCTAACAGGTACTACCACTCCGGGTCAGAGTGGACCAGGGAGCAATGGTGATGAAGGGGTGCTCCACATTCCCAAACCTCCAAAACTGGAACCTCACCATCAGATAGAGTTTAACGTCATTCCCAGGACATGTAACCCGCAGCCACCGCCTTCTAGCACCCATATGATAAAAAGGGGTTAGGGCTTGCCATAAGGGCAATAGGGTTGGGAAAATCATATAGGTGCTAGGGCTTGGCGTGACCAGCCGATTGATCGGAGGGGGCCATTTCTTTAAGTGTAATTGAGAAAAATTAAACCATTTTCATTAAGTTATCTGGAACTATTAGTTAGAGTCTCCTCTTTTGTATTAGAAACTTCGAATGTGTGGGTTTTAAAACCTTTTTTTTTTCTGGATATAATAAGCATACATTCAAGATTTGCGAGTTGTACATAAAAAGGTTTGGCTATTAAAAGAGGACAGATAAAATCTTCTTTTATATAAATAAATACCACATTTACTCGAGTAAGGACTAATTTCTAGCCACAAAAAGGTGTTTTAATCATATATTGCGTGTAATAAACAACCTGTAGCGTTAGTTTCGTATTTGCCTGGTGGAGTTGTCTGCACGATTTAGTTTGCTGGTGCCCGCTAGGGGGCTATAGTATTCAAACCCTTTCGGCCTCTTTTCCTGCCCAGTAACTACGAGCCACATGGAGTAGACACGGTCTACTCCTTCTCGTTGGGGCTTTAGGCCCCACTTACATTACTGTAAGTTCTTCACACAGCATGGACTATCCCTAGTCTCATGTCTGTACTTTTATATGTTATCTTGTACCATTCATAAATGTGTCTTTATCTTTATTTATGTACTCCTTGTTTATGTACCCTTTTACCTATGTACTTTGTATCTATCTTTTTACCTATGTACTTTGTATCTCGTCATATCCATGTGCTGTCTTATATTAAATGTTTTGTCTGTTAACCTTCGTCGGAGTTTTGTATTCAAAGTATATATAACTTTGAACCATTTCTTACAAACCCCTAAATTTTTGCTATGTCAACTTAATTTTATTTTCAGTGCTTGTGTTTACAACTAAAATCCTAGCACGAAATCAAATTAATTTAAAAAAGAAAAAAGTTTACACCATTGAATTATAATAACTTCTATTTGCACGATTAAACTATTTATATTAACTCTTTGCCTGTCAAATTCCTCCCTTTTGGCTTTACCAAATGTTCTTAGTATTTTTTTATCTGTGTGATGGAATATTTCAAAGTTCACTATCTATTCGCCTCAGAACACATTCTATTCAAATAAAGTCTTATTTTTTTGTAATCTGAGTCCTTCTGCTCAATTATAATGAACTAACCTTCATTTTTTGTACTTTTCTTGTGTGTAGTATACGTAGAAACAGGTTGCCGCTGTTATATGCTTATATATAGTCGTCCATAGACGGCGTGTTTCGACGTATCACATCTCCTCGGTGTGGCTAGAGTTTGCAGGGTACTTTCACCCAGGATCGAAACCCGACCGATTCATCATCAGTCAGTCTCCTCCACTGGCCCGTCATTAGCACCTACAAGTGAATGAGAATTTACCTGAGAAATACATACATAGGTATATACGTCAAGGTCACCAGAGAGAGCCTTGCTTGATTATATATATATATATATATATATAATATATATATATATATATATATCCTCGCCAACTCAGCGTATGAGTAGCACAGGGATCTGTGCGGTAAAGTAAGGAGCTGATGATAGGTGTGGCGCTCCACCTCAGACGCCAAAACAATCTCCTTGGTCTAGCGCTATTGAAAAGGGGATAGACTCCCTCGCTGACTGACTGATACCGATTTTAGGCCGCCCCGACGACTTTACTTACTTCTTACTTACTTACTTACTTATATATAATATATATATTATATATATATATATATTATATATTAAGCAAGGCTCTCACTGGTGACTTTGACGTATATACCTATGTATGTATTTCTCAGGTAAATTCTCATTCATATCTATTCATCTCAGAACTCATGTTATTCAAATAAAGTCTTATTAATTTCGTAATCTGAGTCCTGCTTAATTATAATAAACTAACCATCAGTTTTTGTACTTTTCTTGGCTGTGGGTATAAATATATATATATAGGTCTCTACACAGGCGGCACATAACGGACGTCACGGACACAACTTCTACATTTAAGACCGACCTGTGTGACAGTGCTGGGCTTCTCAGTCACGTATCGTCACACACGTGAGGAAGACGGAAGGGATTCACATGTGGGTACGTAAAAACAAATCTGGATCCTTGGGTCGTCTGCTTGCTCACAACTAAACTACTTGTAGAAATGGCCTTATTCTGTGACGAAGTGGCAATCACTATATATATAATATATATATATATATATATATATATATATATATATATATATATATATATATATATTATATAGTCGTAGAGGGAGTTGTTTCCTGACCGCGGTTTCGGTGTTACTCTAACAACTTTATCAGGGGGATTGAGTGGATATTTTTAGTTACTTTATATAGCTAGATGAAGGTGTTAGAGTAACACCGAAACCGCGGTCGGGAAATAATTCCCTCTACGACTATTAATGCTCTATATTGACAATATATTGAGCCCTATTGGATTAACTACTTACGCTATGTTTACATATATATATATATATATATTTGTATATATATATAATTACTTGCATATAATTCTAAACGAGAAAAATATTGCATCCTAGTGAGATTTTTAACAGAAGAATACATTTAAAATTCTCAAACTTAGTGAATAAAACAATGTCCAATCCAAATTTATCAAAATTTTTTAGGGTCTCCATTCGCGCTATACCTTATTATAAACTAGAGACGATCGAATATCACAATATTTGTATATTATTTTTTTTTTTTTTTGTTAAAAAGTGGACTGACTTAAAATATACTGAAAAGAAAATTAATATCTCTTATTAAGAATACTAAATGCAAAATAAAAATCGAAACTCATTTTATCAAAGAGAATTTTTAATTTATTTTGGTAAATGAAAAATGACTGGACTTATTTTATGTGTGAATTTAGCTAGAAACGCCTAACAGGGCCAAAGCATGATCCTAATGTTATCTTATCATAAATTTAATTTTAACTGTTTTCTAAAATATAGATGAAACCTTCATAATTACAATGACGAAAAGGAAGATCTGGTGACAGTGAATGTGTATATATATTTCTTTGTCGTTAATTATTTTATTTTCGTAGTTTCCTCCGGATATACATACACAGAACTGCCCTTTATACGTGTATGGATGTTCTTTATATAACAGAAATAACAGTGAAATGTGATTTTTTTAAAGAAGACTAGTCGGTAGGTATTATCAAAATTTCGGTACGACAGCATCCCCTTCTCTCTTTGAAATTTTATTTTTTTAAATAAATTTTAACTTATTTTATTCCTTAAGAACTCAGGAACCCTCTTGACGAACTCGGGAGTCTTAATGGAACTTCGAAGCGAACCCTTTATTTAATCCATTTGGGTAGATTTTTCCCATTCCGTTAACCATGACCGGGTACAAGTGTTAAGAACTTTATGTTATTTTCGCCTGTAGTCAGGATTGAACCTGCAACCTCTAGAAGATTTTCACTTAGAACTGTATAAACTCAACCCTTATAGCTGTTGCACCATGTGTCCAATTGAAACACCTGAAGAAGGCTGGAGGACACATCACCTGAAACATTGTGTGTATAACAATAAAGATGAGGACAACAGTTTCTTTCCCTTTGTCTTGTCAGATTGTCATAAGGCTCATTTATTAAATATAGGTTCCACTTGACCTGGTGTCATCAAAGTTCATTTAACTCAGATGCTGACATATCATTACACAATAATAAACAAGTATTTCTCTATAAAATTGTGTATTATGAATTTTAAACATCAGTGTTTTTTAAATAGATTTTTGTAACTATTTCTTTTGTAAAAAAAATTAGCACAAAAATGAAAGAAAATATAGTTTTCCAAAATAAACAAAAAGAAATAAAACTGGTACATTTTTACAAAAATATATATCTTATTTTCGCCTGTAGTCAGGATTTAACCTGCAACCTCCAGAAAATTATCACTTAGAACTATTAACTCAACCTTTCTACCGGTTACGCCATGTGTCCAACTGAACAACATTCACAAAAATCTTAATAATACAAATTATCAAGCCTCATCTAAAAATATTCAGACAAATAATAAGTATTGTTTACAAAGTTAGAGGGCTCTCGTGAATTCATTTTCGCTTAGAAATATATCAATTAAATATTCTCCTAAATTTGACAACCGTTAATAGCCGTATGGGTAAGAGACTTGGCAGACGAAAATTCAGTCAGGTGTCGATCCCGGCTAGAGGTAGCTGTTAAAGTCTAGCCACACTGATGAGAGGTGAAACCTCAAAACACGTGTCTGTGGATTAAGTTATATATATATATATATATATATATATATATAGAGAGAGAGAGAGAGAGAGAGAGAGAGAGAGAGAATTAAACAAAAGACACATCTCCTGTTTAACAATTCTATTTTTGATCTTTTCGAGTTTTCTGGCTAACTTTTTAATATTTGGGTGGAATTCGTGGATTAGTCCACCAAAGTTCACGTCCGAGTACTTTCAGCACTTCGAAGTGCCATCATCAGGGATGATGTGTTCCATGATGATGATGGCACTTCGAAGTGCCGAAAGTACTCGGGACATGAACTTTGGTGGACTAATCCACGAATTCCACCCAAATATTAAAAAGTTGGCCAGAAAACTCGAAAAGATAAAAAATAAAATTGTTAAACAGGAGATGTGTCTTTTGTTTAATTCTACAAGTATAAATGAAAGAATTCTGCCCAAATACACACACACACACACACACACACACACACACACACACATATATATATATATATATATATATATATATATATATATATATATATATATCAATAAAGGAAGGAAGAACTCAACACCGTAATTCCATAATAAATTTATTTTGACCAAAATTGGGGCCTATATAAATCTAAGTTGATTTAATACAGCTCCCCAAATTTTCGTCTCATCAGATGGGTCTCAATTCACTTATGGACAAGCACATCTGTATATAATCTAAAAAGTTTATTATACATTGAGCTCTCTTCAGTGATTTAAAGATTCGCTGTATTTATACATACTGGATCATCAATATTAATACAGTGGATCTTAGAAATCACATATAGAATCATCCCTTACTACCAAGTTTTGGATAAATCTCATATATATATATATATATATATATATATATATATATATATATATATATATGGGAGAATATGTGTTTAAATGAAGTCGAACCTAATTTATGAAAGTTAATTAATTAATAATTAATTAATTAGGCGGGATTACCTATTAAATTTTAAGGCTAAACAAATCGAGAAAAATCAATCTCTGTATGTACATTTCGGCCTATTAGGCCTCATCAGCAGAGCTATAGATACAAAGACCGCCCCGTGTGCGATATGAATGATTGGTTGCTACTTGACACTATTCTGAAAAAGTTATTAAAAATAATAGAAAGAGAAGTTGGAGAATTTAATATTCACTAGACGCATTGAGGGCAGCATGTAACCTGCTTGACAAATTTGAGAAAATAGATGGATGAACAAGTATCAGAAAGACAAAGAAAGGTTCTTAAAGGAACAAGTATTCGATCTTTCAGGGTGTTATCCTTATCTTTATCGGGATGAATGAAAACACAAATCTTTGGCCACTCTACTCTCCGGCCTTCTTCAGCTGTCCCTTGTCAATCCTATCCTAGTATAACAATGATTCAAGCTGGAAAATCATTTTGAATAGTTTGATTATTGAGCAAACAAAGAATTGAAGAATTTATGAAGATCTCTTCCGAATAATGACGTCATTGTTTTTGCACGCCTATCAATCCGAGAAACGTCACGATCATTCGAAAAAAGAACTACACATACACACAACTACCCTTTATATATGTGTTGTATCCTTGAGGTGGAAAAACATACACAGAGAACACATGGTGCGTGAATATGTATTTTAT
>CM042147.1:74641590-74661590 GCA_023376005.1 Doryteuthis pealeii | reverse complement strand
CTCGCTGATTGGCTGATACCGACTTTAGGCCACCCCGACGACTTTACTTCTACTTAATGCCGAATCAAATCCTTTTTTTAATATCAAGCTACTTACAGTTCCAGCCGTTGCTTAACAGGTTACTTATCTAAGTATTGAATTGCCTTATCACTCCTTAACTTTGGAGATCTAGTGGTAACCAGTATTTTCGTCGTGACTTGACCATAAGTAGAACTGGTGGTGTTGTATACCCTTTCTTAAATTCTTACTTCTAGTCGTCTTTTCTTCTGGCCGGCTTTGCTATTCTGATCGTCTATCTTGGTCTGGTCTCTTCTAAGGTCTGGACTTTCCTGGGGACTTCGGGTCTGGTTTCTGTTAGGGATTTCTCCTTATCAGAAGCCCTGTGTCATTGTTAGTTTTTAGGTAATAAACACAAGACTTCGATTTACTTTGATGTTACTTTATTTGTAAATCCCCAAAACAGACGTCTGCGCACATCCTACGAGCTCGGCTCCCACTTGCTAACTGACTTACTTACTACCCTTAAACCGGAAGACAGGGTCTTCTATGCCTTCCGGTTCTCACAATTTATCCCCGGAAGGCAAGGTGAGAGTGAGGTCATGCGTTGTCACTCATCCTTCAAGGACGTGGGCTGTAGCTTATAACGGCCATTTTGATTTCTACACTATTACCATAAATATTAGGTATCTAATAATTATGTAACAGTGGATTATCATAATAACAACAATAATGATGTTCGTCCATCGGGTGTTTCTTTTTTTTTTCTAGTGATGAAGGCCCGTGTTACATACTCTCGTATTCTACTTCTTATGATCGTCTTTGGTATCTTATGTTCTTCTAGATGTTCTTCTTCTAGCGTCTGGAACTTTCCATTTGGGGATTTTATGTCTGGTCTCCTATTGGGTATTTCTCGTCTATGATAAGCCCTGGGTCATTGGTAGTTTTTTGGATAAATAACCCAAGACTTCGATTTTCTTTATATCATATTTTATTTCGAAATCCCCATCCAGACTAACGCACAGATTGAGTACGGGAGCGCGCTTAAAGCGAATTGCTCTCTCCGTGGTTTGGCCAAAATCTACTAACTAACTCTGTTTCTGATCTAAATCGGAAGAAGGCCTTCCTTCCCATCTCTCCACCGATTCTCACGGTATCCAGCGGAAAAGAGATCAAGATGAGGCCAACCTGAGTCACTCAATCCTCTATAACATCGTACTCAAAGGCCGCCGGCTGTAACTCATAACAGCCATTTTGGTTTCTACACTAATTGTACATAAGTGTTAGGGTACGAACAATTATGTAACACCTGTGTAGATCCAGCCTCATTTTTTGGATGAGCTGATAATAGAATAATGGTACACCAGAGTTCCACAGGTTCTCCGAACAATAACCATTTTAAACATTATCGCAAACAGATCTTAAGAATTACCATTCTGGATAGTAGTTCTTTTATGTATTTACCCAACCCTTCCTCCACGAGCAGGATGTGACACAAGGTCAATCCTGGTGTCTAAGCAGTCTATAACAATGCAAAACTTCACTTGGGCTCGATGGGGGAAGGGAGAGGCCCCCTCCTATCAATCAGCTGGCCATGTCACGCCCTACCACCTTGTTTCGAATATGATTGTCCCGGCCGTATTGCTTTTATGGCAAACCTCAACTTTATATCATATATATATATATATATATATATATATATATATATATATATATATACCAACCCCTCCGCACGAGCAGGATGTGACACAAGCGGAGTTTAACAGGTTTGAATTCACAGTTTTCCTTCTCCTAGACCGGTTGCCTAACCAAGGTTAAAGAGCCCAGTCTGCCTTACTATTTATCCATAGCTGGAGAGAGAGAGTAAGATTCATACCTTTCCCAAGGATATTAGCGCTAAGTGAAATTCAATTACCACAACCAGGATTTGAACTCGGGGCGACGAGTCCATTCCCCATGACTTTAACCATTCCACCACGCGCTTCCATATCATATATGTGCTTGAAGATGGTGACTGAGGGTATTAGTGTCCAGGGTATCATTTTAAATTTTATCTAGTGGTGAGGTTCCAATTCTGGAGTTCTAGGGAGTGTGGAGTACCCCATCATTGCCATTACTCCCAGATCCACCATAACCTAGAGCGGTAGTACCTGTTAGGGTCCCATCTATGGGCTGAATAAAACAATTTAAAATTTTAATCTATTGTTGAAAAAAATTAATTACCCAACAAGAATGAATAAAACAAAAACGTTTTCGGCATAAAATAACCCAAGGGGGTCATGCCGTAAATTCCTACCAACCAACGGACAACGCACCAAATTGCATTATTGAGACACCGTGTACAAATAATCTTGATTCAGAAAAATCTTTTAGTTGGCAGATTGATTTGTGTTTATCGGCATATCACCCCTTGTAGGTTAATTAATGTCAAAACATGTTTTATATATATATATATGCCAACCCCTCCGCACGAGCAGGATGCGACACAAGGTCAATTTCTTAAGCGGAGTTTAACAGGTTTGAATTCAGAGTTTTCTTTCTCCTAGACAGGTTGCCTAACAGGTTGAAGAGCCTTGTCTGCCCTACTATTTACCTATAGCTGGGGGGAGTATGATTGAATTCATACCTTTCCTAAGGGTATTAGCACTATGTGAAATTCAAACTCTAACCATTATGCCACGCGCCTCCATGATTTTATATATGATTTTTTAACTTCATGTGCATTAATAAATCGGTAGAAATAATTTTCATTAAATTCATGTGTATTAATAAATGCTAGTAGTTGACCTACAGCCACCGCCTTCTAGCACCTATATGATAAAAAGTTCGAATTTGCTATAAGAGCAATTTGAAGAATACGGTCGGGACAAACATACATGTACTAGAGATTGATATGACCAGCCAATCTCCAACCACCTGTCTGACCCGAATAAGGACCGAAGTAAAGTGTTGCATGTCACAGGACCAATTAGTACCCAGACCAGAGACGCTCCGCCACCAAAATCCTGTCCTCAGGCATCATGGGTTACCACCTATGGCCCCTCAACAAGTGGTCCTATTGGCGGTGGGGGGTCATCCCTCTGCATAAGTGCAGTCGGTATATTATACAGCCCCAGCCGAATCTTTGAGGCGTAACACAGATTCACAAACATAAGTGGTTCAAAGTTAATTGACCTGAAAAATGTAAGTGTTTTCAAATAAAGTAACTGGTGCATTATATCTTTTATTCATTAATATATCAACACTGAAAATTTCATTAAATTCGGTTAATTACCTGATTTTTGGTATTTTTTTTCTTTCGGCAGGGTGACATACGATGGCGGAATTTATGTCCGTTTAGTAGGATTTAATCAAAACGAATCACCTAATCCTGGCTAGAAGATCAGACGTAGTTTTGATTAACAAGAAAAAATGAACTAGTAGATTTTACCGTTCCAGCGGACCATAGAGTAAAAACGAAAGAGAGCAAAAAAAATCAGAACAAGGGAAGGAAACAGGGGAAGACTCAAGGCCGTCCATACCACAGCGCTGTTAAGATCAGCTAGAATATTTAGGAGAGTTCTGGAAATCTATGCAGACTTACTGCCCTCGGATCCATAAAAAAAAAAGAATTGTAGGATTTAACCTCCGTTTGTATCTCAAAGTCACAAAAAATTCTATGGGTCTAATTTCCAAGGACAGATTCTGGTTTATGCATATACCGTGTGTCAGCATGCTCAAATTTTAATCTTTTGCATAATTTCAACAGAATCAGTTTTCCTAGTCATGTCTTGTCTTTTACACCTTTTATCTCAATTTCCTGTATTTGCTTATCATATGTGATTAATTGTTTCATCTCAGTCTCCACATAATCTTCCAGCTATGAGTTAAACATACCAGTACTGTTCTTCATCAAATGTGTTGGCATCCTTCCGTCTACTAAAGACGATGGCGTAGTGTCCACTTTCTTTTTTTATCTGCAGCTGCGCGAGTGGCTGAACAGAGCAGTTTTTGAATGGCAATCTCTGGTGCAGTGACTGCAAACAAACGGTAATGCTTGCTGGAGATGCTGTTGTCTCTCTTTCTTTATGGCTTTCTTTTCTGTGGCGGCTTCTTTTCTCTCTTTTTCACTCCTTTTCGTTCTTGTTTGACGAGGAGACGTCAGGTCGTACGGTCTTCTGCATAAACCCCCCATGTGTTGGTGTTAATGTGGCATGTCTTCATATCCATCTCACAGACATCTTTAAAGCACATGCGTGGTCTTCCTACCGGTCGGATACCACCACTACTGTTTTTCAACAAACATGGTTTTAAATAACCCACAAATGTTGATATGCCATTAAACAAAGAAACAAAACTACATAATCTATTAGTATTATCTGCGTTATTCGGACTATTGTCCCCATCTTCATTGTTATTTGTACAACGTTTCGGCCGATATACCCTCCGGCCTTCTTCGTGTATTTCTTGTCGGACTCGGGAAACGTTGTACAAATAACAATGAAGATGTGGACAATAGTCCGAATAACGCAGATAATACTAATCTTCAAGCCTCATCTCAAACATTCAGATAAATAGACATAATCTATATTTGCTATTCTGTTGCATATTATCAATTTTTTGCTTTGATATAATTTGTCCTTATGACATTGAAGGGAGGATCAAAGTGTAGTATCTGTTCCAGATTCTATGCTTTGACCCTTACCTTCTATACCCGGCCTCGGCTGGGGGTCCAGTGTGCTTCGGCCTCTGGACCGGTAAAGTACAATTAATAGCATCGATCCAAGGGGGCCATGCCCCCCAGATCGTTGCAATTTTTATGTGCCCACGTAAAAACGAGACCTTGTGTCCAGCCCTCATAAGTGGGATGAGCAGGCAAATACCCTTATGACATTATTTTGTTCTGCTGTTAAAAGAGGAATGACCAGGTTATCTCATAAAAATGTTCTTAGTTGTCACTTAAAGTATCTATGCAGTTATTTTCTTCCCGTTTTTGTTTACTAGATTTTTTGCTTCTTGTTGCCCTGTTTGTCCTTAAGTTATATAATCAGTTTTTATTTGCTCTTTTTTTTTTTTGTATATTAATATTACTAGCAAAATAAAATTTAAAATATTTTTCCATCCACCGAAAAAAAAATTTTTTTTTTAAATATTGCCTGAAGTGGGTGGAAGTTAAAAATTCAATGTCAATAAAATAAATTTTATTCGGTTCAATTCTGTCGAAAAATAAATTCTTTAGAAATTATTTTCGATAAATAAAATTTATCTAAAAAATGTTTGTAGTTGTTACGTTCTTAATCCATTTTCTTAGAGATTTAACACATTTCATGTTTATTAAAAGTAAGCATTTATTTATTAAAAGAACAAAATGAAATTTATATAAACTAAAATTAAAAAAGCTATTTTTGTAATCTGATACTGAATAAAATCAAACTTGAATGTGTATTTCTTATGAAAAATAATATCAGTAATAAAGAATAACTTTATATGCATATTTTGCATTAGAAATGTAAGCGATACGTTGTTACGTTTTTAATTTTCTTAGAGATTTAATAAATTTCATATTTATTAAAGTAAAGTAAGTAAAGTCGTCGGGTGACCTAAAATCGGTATCAGCCAGACAGCGAGGGGGTCTATCCCCTTTTCACTATCGGTAGACAAAGGAGATTGTTTTTGCGTCTGAGGTGGAGCCACACCTACCGTCATCTCCTAACTTTATCGCACAGATCCCTGTGCTACTCATACTCTGAGTTGGCGAGGGCCAGTATCGAACTAGGAACCTTGTAGTTTCGAGTAATGAGAGCGAATCATGGAAATCCGTGCACGATATTATTTTTTCATGCCTGCCGTAGCCGGTGGCTCAATGGAGGCTGAATGACAGCAAGTATCATCAGGTCTCCAGGGCTCAGAGTATTATAGCCGATTGCAGCAATGCAGTTGTATGGATGGTCTCAATTATTCCTCTGATTCCCAGTTCATCCAGTATTTTTCTCAAGCTTTTTGGGGCCGTTCCAAGTGCACCAACTACAATTGGTATCACTTTCACCCACATATTCCACCGCTTTTTCAGTTCTCTGGTAAGGTTCGGGTATTTGTCTATCTTTTTGTTTTCCTTCATCTTCATCCTGTCATCTGCTGGAACTGTAAATTCTACCAATTGAAAAGTTCTCTTTCTTTTCTTTCTTTAGGTCTGGTCTCCTGGCTGGGATAAGGTGATCTGTCTTTATCTCGAAGTACCAGAAAATTGTATGCGTTTCATTCTCAAGAACAGGTTGTGGTTTATGCATATACCATTTTGTTGTATGGTCAAAATTTAATTTTTTGCATAATTCCCAGTGGACCACCTTCCCATCCCAGTTGTGCCTAGCTTTGAATTCCCGCTGTGCTAGTTTGCTACATTTACTTAATACATGTTTTATAGTCTCATCTCTGTCACCGCACAATCTACATTTATTGTTTTGTCGTGTCTTATCAATTTTTGCTTTGATATAATTTGTTATCATGGCATTATTTTGTGCAGCAATTATTAGTGATTCAGTTTCTCTCTTGGGGTTTCTTCTTCTTAACCATGTCCAATATTATTATTATTATTAGCAAAAAAACACCCCCTGGGCGGTGTAAAAATTAATTTTTGGAAGATATTACCTGGGGGTAGTTAAAAATTCAATGCCAGAGAGTTTGTAGCATAACTAAGTACAATCATCAAATTTATTAAAGGAGTAAAAAATAAAACAATTTGAAATGGAAACTTAGTTCTGAAAATTTTAAATCTTATTATAATGGAGATTGTGTGTTTTTCTGTCTGTAACCGAAACTATATTCCTACTCAAGTCACAATTCTCTTAGGTATTGACATCACATTCTCCATGATTTTATTTTTATTTAAACCTCAATTATTAATAAAATTGTCTTACATTATTAATACTGTTAACTATTTCTACATACTGACAACATGCAATTATATTTATATATACAACGAAATAGCGGTTTACAGTGTGAACGGGAAGGCTAATTTGCATATTAATATTAAAAAATCGAATTTAATAAATATGTGCTTAGTATTATTGATTTCTAACTGTTTGGTTTTATTTTAATGAATATAAGCAAAATCTCTTTCAATGAATCTTAAATGAAATCCATTAACAGATAAAATAACAGTCATTTTATTCTTTACTTCCTCTTATAACTAAATACTTAAATTAGAAAAATAACAATGAAAGACGAGAGTGATGGAAGAGTAAGTTTCAGTTGTTCCATTTTTTATTATACTCCCTCTGTTTCAAATCATTAATTATACTCCCTCTGTTTCAAATCTTTTTATCTGTATTCTTATTTAGTTTCATTAGCCTTTCTAATTTAATACAATATTTTATTACATTAAAACTTAAATACTTGCACCCGGAGGGTGCATATATTTGCTAGTATATATAAAAATAGAACAAACTATATATATGTATATATATATGGTGAACTCTCCTATCGAGAACGATAGATGAGGGTCAGCAGTGAGTGATTTGATTCATATATATATATATATATATATATATATTAACATCTACAGAGCAGTCGTGCTTTCTACTTTAGTGTATGGTGCTGAAGCTTGGACATTTTACCGCAAGCACATAAACCAACTTGACGCATTTCACATGCATTGTCTTCGTGTCATTTGCGGTATAAAATGGGATGACAAAGTAAAAAACAGCACAATTTTAAAAAGATGTGATATTGCTGGCATTGAAACCCTACTAGCCAAGATTCAACTTAGGTGGGCTGGTCACGTTGTCCGTATGAATGAGAACAGGCTTCCAAAGAAGTTTTTATACGGGCAACTACCAAATGCTAAGCGTTCCATTGGACGTCCTCTCTTACGCTACAAGGACAAATTGATGGACAATTTGAAACACCTAGATATTGACCTGAGTGCTTGGGAAGATCTAGCATCGGATCGGAAGGAATGGCGTAAGACCTGTTTCGCTAAACTAAAAAGCTTTGAAGAAAATAGACTGAAGCATAGAGATCGGCTCCGCAAAACTCCGCAAAACTTTAAAAGAAAAACATTTAACTCCTGCCTTGGATCATTTCGTTTGTCAGTGTGGCTTCATGGCTCGCAGCAGGGCTGAGCTGCTGTCACACTCGAGAAAACATAAAATGCCTCCTTGACAGCATGCACAACATGGGAGGAATCAAATCACTCACTGCTGACCCTCATCTATCGTTCTCGATAGGAGAGTCCACCATATATAATATAATACCGGGCATGTATTTATTAAAACTTGTTTTAAAAAACAAAGAGTATCGTCTGAGGTTGCATGCTCAAATTTTGAGTGTATTCTATTTTATGACGATTTTTGGTAATGTGACGTAAGTAGTGACGTAATTTTGGTTATAGACAATTACAGACTCAATATCCATTATTAATAGAACATTTTGGAGTTTTCACACCAGTTAACTGAAGTGCGAATGTCAGCAAATCGCCCCAGATCTACATGACTACTCTAAGTATACTAACCAATCTTCTTTTTTAATTCACTTGCCTTTTTTCCCTTGTTACACCGATTCTTAAAGCATCAGAAAATAGTCAATTAACCTTACTAAGTTACTCTCTTTCCAGTTCATTCATGAAAACACTCCTCTTAGGATTATGCATAAGAAATTATTCTGCAAATTATTTCCAAATCACCCCTAATAATACATAACAACTAGTTCTAGTCAATTAAAAGCTGCAATTATAAAAATGGAGAAATAAAGAAAGTAAATATTTTGTAAATTTGGTCATTTTCGTTTAGAAAATAGAAATGTTGCCTTTTTACCTGCCCATACTATTTGCTTCATATCTTTTTTCATGCTGTGAGAATTAAACAGGATTTTGGATATGTTTTTTTTACAATAGATAAACTTTCTAACGATACTAAATTTAGCTTGGCCTTTTTTTTCCGGGTTGAGCCAAAAAATGAGCTAATTCTACTGGACTATTGTTTGTTTTTTATTAGAAAAAATAGAAAGAGAGAAAATTTTAAAATATAAGTACTACATCAGTAGTGCTCACACTTTTCAGCTTACGAGCTACTTTTAAAATGACCAGGTCAAAATGATCTACCTGTATTTAAAAGAATGTTAAATATATTTATATATGTACGAAAAAAAAATAGAACTCTCACTACCAACTCCTGCTAACACCAACAATTGACCACCCCTCCCCTATTCATGACTTCCTAATTCCCCAGTATGAAAATGTTCCCCGTTGAAGCAAGACACTCAATCCAACGTCCTGAAGAAAGTCTAACAGACCGAAACGTTACAACGCCGTCATCACTACCCACAATAAACATCCATTTTGTACATCCTGTGTTTGTCTACACTTCTCCACATATGTACGGAGTATAGTTCATACATGCACTATATGTTTGCATACCCATGACATCCATTTTATTTGGTAGGGGGGGTCTTACTCCTCTGCAGGGGATAAAGTTAGTGTATTCTCGCGTTTCTAATTTCTGCAGTTGCTTTTCGTGTTGTTCGCGTGTTCTAACTATGATTGGTATCACAGTCACTTTCATATTTCATACCCTTTTCAGTTCGCAGGTAATGTCTAGATATTTATTCAATTGTTTGCTTTCCTTTATTTTTACTGTTGCATAATCTATGTGGTAGCAGCCGAGATGTGACGTAAGATAGACGTGTCCTATGGTAGTTGGACTCAGTTCCGCGCAATAAGTTATGAGCAAATAAATCTTGTGCAAGAAAATAAGTCTGGTAGGTAATTAATTGCATGACGAAAAGAGTTAGCTCAGAAGAAGCCCTCTAAATTAAAGATGAAACAGCCAGACAAAAGAATGAGGCAAAAAGTACGTAGATGATCATGGTCGAAATAGAAAGAAGTTCATATCCAAGATGGCGACTAAGACGAAGAATCTCTCTCTCTCTCTCTCTCTCTCTCTCTCTCTCTCTCTCTCTCTCTCTCTCTCTCTCTCTCTCTCTCTCTCTCTTCTCTCTCTCTACAAGAACTCTTGTTATGTACCTGACGAGAAAGGGGTACATAATATTACTCCATAATCTGCTATGGTGGCGAAGTCCGCTAGTTGACAAGTTCTTTTCTTTTTGTGGACTAAAACTAGATTTGATCTGACCGGGATTGGATGATCCGTTGGTATCTCGAAATTCCAGATGATTTTGTGCGCCTCGTTCTCAAGTTCAGATTCTGATCTGTGCCTATATCATTTGTCGTCATGCTCAAATTTTAGTTGCTTGCACAATTTCTTATGTATCAATTTACCTACCCAGTCATGTCTACTCTTGGACCCAATCTGTGCCAGTTTACTGCATTCGATTATTATACGATTTACTGTTTCACCCCACCATCTCTCTCTCTCTCTCTCTCCTCTCTCTCTCTCTCTCGCACACACACACACACACACACACATAATATGGATATGTGTACATCATTACCTTTTAATTCATCCTGAACCCTCATCTCTGTTGTTCTTCTCTTTCTTTCTTTCTTTCACATTAGATATGTGTACATCCTTCCCTTTCATATTCACCCCCCTCTCTCTCTCTCTCTCTCTCTCTCTCTCTCTCTCTCTCTCTCTCTCTCTCTCTCTCTCACACACACACACACACACACACACATAAGATGGATATGTGTACATCATTACCTTTCATATTCACCCTCTCCTCTCTCCTCTCTCTCTCTCTCTTCTCTCTCTCTCTCTCTCGTAAGTTTTTTGTGTTGTTTTGTTTTATGGCTTATCTACATTTAGGAGTTATTTAATGTCGAATCAAGTCATTTATGACATTCGGTTTCTAGCAGTATCTGCTGTTTCATTAAATGGTCACCCATCTAAGTATTGATCAAGCTCATTTCTGCTTAACTTCGGTGATCTAGCGGGAACCGGTGCTTTTAACGTGACATGACAGTAAAACTCACACAAGAGAAATATGTATATATAATTCCATTTCAGATTCACCCTGACTTCCTCCATTGTCTGTCTGTCTGTCTGTCTCTTCCTCTCCCCCCCTCTCTCTCTCTCTCTCTCTCTCTCTCTCTCTCTCACACACACACACACACACACACACACACATGAGATATGTGTACATTATTCCCTTTCAAACTCTTGGCCTCTTCTTTCTCCACCTCTTTTCATTCCACCCCCTCTCTTCTCTCTCTCTCTCTCTCTCTCTCTCTCTCTCTCTCTCTCTCATGAGCCAGATATGCGTATATCATTCCCTTTCAGCTTCACCTGTCACCATCATCCCACTCACTTTCTCTGTCTGTCTGTCTGTCTGTCTGTCTGTCTGTCTCTCTCTCTCTCTCTCTCTCTCTCTCTCTCTCTCTCTCTCTCTCTCTATAACCTAAACTTACTATTCTCTCGAGTTTTATCTGTTCTAGTTTTTAGATAATTAGTTCTTATGATGTTATTTTGAACCGCTATTAATAGTGTTTCCGTTTGCCTATTATTATTATTATGTTTGGTAACTGTCACTTTTCCTTGCCTATGACTATTGCATACAGTGTCATTTCTCTTGGATGAAAAGATCTGTCGAAAACTGAAGCTCCCAGAAATATTATTATTTTTACTAGCAGTGCCTCCCCACATTACGACTATCTTACATAGTCGTTATTAAAAGATAAAAGACAGACACTCACTTTTATTGGTGACCCTGTCGTCTGCGGCTTTAGAATACACCTCCTGTGAGACCCTCATTATGGGACCACCTGTTGGCCGTGGGTGGCAACACGTGATTCTTAAGGACGGAATTCTGGTTGATGAGCAGTCCATGACATGCAACGCTCCACTTAGACTCTTACTTAGGCAAAACGGGCGGCCGGAGAGACCCCCTCCAATCAGTTGGCTGGTCATGTCAAGCCCTAGCACTTATATGATTGCAGCAACCCTATTGCCCTTATCGCAAGCCCCAACCCTTTTTATCATATGGGTGCTAGAAGGCGGTGGCTGAAGGTCTTCATGTCCTGGGAATGACGTTAATCTCTATCTGATGTTGAGGTTCCAGTTCTGAAGGTCTGGGGAATGTGGAGCACCCATTCATCATCATTGCTCCCCGGTCAACTCTGATCCGGAGCGGTATTATCCGTTTGGGTTCCATCTATGGTTTAAATAAAAAAAAATTTTACAAAAAAAAAATGAGTTTTTAAAAAATTCTTCCAAATTATCGTTACAAATCTTTCAAAGCTTTGCAGCATTAAATGACCCACCGTGGTTGATATGCCGTAAAGCAAAACAAACAAATGACTTTTATTAGTTTAATTTGGTTTTTTTTTTTAATGGCATATCAACCTTTGTGGCAGAGTATGGGAAATACTTCGGCTGGTATAAAAACTTATTTGTGAAATGGTATTTTTCTTAAGTCAGGAAATATATCTCCAACATGAAGAAGGTAAAAAATAATTCAACTTTCAATCGAAACGTCAGGATGACTGTGTGCCATCGGCTAACAGGACTGTTGTTGAAGGGAAACAAAGTTATGTATTATTTGGCATATTTGGACTATTGTCCTCGTTTTTATTGTTATCTATACAACGTTTCGGTCGAAGTCCTCTCCAGTCTTCTTCAGGTATTAGTCCAATTAGACACATGGCGTAGTTGATATAGGCGTTGAGTTAATACAGTTCTAAGTGACAGTTATCTCTAGGCTGCAAGTTCAATCCTGGTCAAGGGCGGCAGTAACGTTGAATAATCAACACAGCTTAATACTTGTGCCCAGTCATGGAATGAGAACAGTCTACCCCTGTGGATTGAATAAAGGGTTCGGTTCGAAGTTCCGTGAAGGCTCCCGATTACGACATGAAGGCTCCAGAGTTCGACAAGAAGGTTCCCGAGTTCGAAGAGAAGGCTCCCAAGTTCGAGTAGGTGGTTCCCGTGTTCGAGAAGGTTACAGACTCCGATAAAAAATACCTGAAGAAAGCCGGAGGGCATATCAGCCGAAGCGTTGTGTAGATAACAATAAATATGAGGAAAATGGTCCGAATAATCCAAATAATACAATCTATTAAGCCTTGTTTAAAAAATTCAGAGAAAACAAAATTAAGTTAAAACTTCATTACCTTAATTAAAAGCCTTTGTTTAGCGGCAATGCGAAAACGCGTTTGTATATTTAGAAAAGAGGTGTAAATCATGCCTCTCAAGCGTACTGTAATCAATTACACACGTAATTATTATATTACCAATGAATGTGTGTCAGTGTGTGGTCTTTAGTATGTTTGGAATATCCAAGAAAACACGGTAGGCTACATCAAGATCTAGACTACTTTTTTTTTGGGGGGGGGTTGTTTCTGCAGTATTTCATTGGTTTTGAATCCATTACAGTAATTTCAAAAGTATTAATAAGTGTTTGAATGTTTGAATGTTGAAGAAATATTTTTGTAAGCTCGCATAGCCAAAAGTTAGGGAAAGGGCCGGTTAAGCTCAGTCGGTAGAGCGTTCGGCTAGAGATCACAAGGTTCCTAGTTCGATACCGGTCCTCGCCAACTCAGCGTATGAGTAGCGCAGGGATCTGTGCGGTAAAGTAAGGAGCTGATGGTAGGTGTGGCGCTCCACCTCAGATGCGAAAACAATCTCCTTGGTCTAGCGCCAGAGAAAGGGGGATAGACTCCCTCGCTGACTGGCTGATACTGACTTTAGGCCACCCCGACGACTTTACTTACTTATTATACACAATATATGATAAAAACACCTTTTTTGTGGCTAAAAATGTATGGGTCGTTCATTCCATGAAATTGTTCATTATTCGAGTAAATACAGTATTAATGTAAACAGTCAAAGGTTCAAGATTCACCCGAGGCAATTTTATTGCTGATACTTTTTTTTTTCGCTAAATGTGCGTGCTAGCCGCCGACGTACAATATTGTCTCAGTAAAGCAATTTAGGGGCCGGATTAGCTCAGTCGGTAAAGCGTTCGGCTAGAAACCACAAGGTTCCTAGTTCGATACCGGTCCTCGCCAACTCAGCGTATGAGTAGCACAGGGATCTGTGCGGTAAAGTAAGGAGCTGATGGTAGGTGTGGCGCTCCACCTCAGACGCCAAAAACAATCTACTTGGTCTAGCGCTATTGAAAAGGAGATAGACTCCCTCGCTGACTGGCTGATACCGACTTTAGCCCCCCCCCCCCGCGACGACTTTACTTTTACTACTTAAAGCAGTTTAGTATAGAGAGGGCGGTGATAATCTATCTTCGTTGCTGCTATTACGGCTTTAGTTACTACTATAAATGCCGTCTACAATGAGCGTTCCACACTAATTTACGTTTGTTAGATGTAAGTCTAAAAGCAATAAAATCAATGGATACTATGAATAAAAAAGAGGAAGAAAGTGTGGGGGTATCTGTGAGGCACGACTCTTCGTTTTGTCATTGAAACTGGCTGGGTGTCGGGTTCTGCTAAGACGAGATGAGCCGCTCAAGAGAGAAACAATTGCATTGAAAAAAAAAAGAAATAAAATGGTGGGGGGGGAGTATTTACGACGTTGTTTAGCGCGAGCTTTGATCGGAGAAAGAACTACAAGAAAGGAGAGGAGAGAGAGAGAAAGATGAAAGGAACGAGACGTAAAGTGGAGTAATAAAAAAGGGAGGGGGAGAGCGTCAGTATAACTAGAAGAGGGGAGAAAACGGAACGACGTTGATGATTAGAGGTGGAGAAGCGGGCTTTAAGGAGGGAGGAGCTTAAAAGAACGTTTGTTCATGCGATTGGTTGATTTGTAGACTGAAGAGAAGCGGAACACATGCGCACATTGAACACTGCGTGTGGAGATTTTGTATGCCTGCGCGCGTTCACTCGTTCTTTATAGCATACTGAATGGGCGGAAGTTATACACTGGATAGAATAGTACACAGGGCCGGGTTAGCTCAGTCGGTAGAGCGTTCGGCTAGAAACCACAAGGTTCCTAGTTCGATATCGGCCCTCACCAACTCAGCAGTATGAGCAGCACAGGGATCTGTGCAGTAAAGTAAAGAGCTGATGGTAGGTGTGGCGCTCCACCTCAGACGCCAAAAACAATCTCTTTTGTCTAGCGCTAGTGAAAAGACGATAGACTCCTTCGCTGCTTGGCTGATACCGACTTTAGGCCACCCCGAAGACTCTACTTACTTACTATCTCGTGTATAGGTCGACCGTTATATAAATATCACGAAACCATTAATTTCATCAATTTTATAGCATACTGAATGGGCGGAAGTTGTAAATCGGATAGAATAGTATATAAGTCTATCTCGTGTATAGGTCGACCGTTATATATATATATCACGAAACTATTAATTTCATTGAATTCATTTGTTAACCTTTGCTTGCTCTTCATCTTCCTTATTCAGTTTGACTGTCAAACTTACAAATTATTACTCATGTATAAGTCGATGGTTTAGCTTAGTCGGTAGAGTGTTCGGCTAGGAATCGCAAGGTTCCTGGTTCGATACCGGCACTCGCCAACTCAGCGTATGAGTAGCACAGGGAGCTGTGCGGTAAAGTGAGGAGCTGATGGTTGGTGTGGCGCTCCACCTCAGATGCTTAAATAATCTCCTTGGTCTAGCGCTAGTGAGAAGGGGACAGACTCCCTCACTGTCTGGTTCATACCGAGATTAGGCCGCCCCGACGACTTTACTTATAGGTCGATGCTAAATTTTCTCCTGATTGATAGATTCATCCATTCATTGGTTTTAACGGCATGCCAACACTTCTAGGGTTATCATGCTAAGAGGTTGGATGGTTGGATTTTAGGACATGTCAACCTTTGTTGAGTTATTTGATGCTGAAGACATTGTTTTATTCATTCTTGATGGGCATTGAAAATTCTTTTTTTTTTAAACTCAATTTTAAACACATTTCTAAAAAATCATTTTTTCTATTTAACCCACAGATGGGACCCTAATAGGTATTGTCACACTGGATCAGGATGAACCTGGAGTAATGGAGATAAAGGGGTACTCCATACTCCCCAGAGCTCCAGAATTGGAACTTCACCATTAGATGCAGTTTAACGTCATGCCTAGTGTTACGTTTTTAAGGGTCATTCCTTGGCCTTAAAACAGAAGCGCTTATCCAGATCCCGCTACTCCAGATCAAGGTGGGAGTAATGGCGATAAAGGGGTACTCCACACTCCACAGAGCTCCAGAACTGTAACTTCACCATTAGATGCAGTTTAACGTGATACTCAGGACACCGTTTTCACATCTTTTTTGGTTTATTTTATTCTTTTTTTGTTTTTCGTTGATAATTATTTCCTTGTTTCTTTCTTCTCAATTATGATCAAGTCACACTGAAAACACAGATTCTCGCTAGATCACCGAAATTAAGTAACAATGATCTTGTTTAATACTTAATTGGGATCATATTACCTTTAGGCACCCCTTTTTGATTTCGATTAAGAAAGGACATGTTTTTCATTTTTAAATTATAAAACTAACCCCTAACCATAACCCATAACAAACAACCGGATATTGACGGTGTAAATGAAAAATATATCCTTTCTTAATCGAGGTCAAAAAGGGGTGGCTAGAGCTAATATGGTCCCTTAATTGGGTGATCATTTATCTCTTTGCCTACTAAATTTCCCCCATGACTCTACCAGATTTTCTTGGTATTTTTTATCAGTATGATGAGATATTTCAAAATTCCCTCTCTATTCACCTCAGAACCCATTCAATTCAGATATCGTCCTGTTAATGTAATCTGAGTTCTTCTGCTGAATTATAATGAACTTCACCATTAAATGCAGTTTAACTCTTAACATCCTGTTGAGAATTCTCGAAGTCCAAAACCCCATTCCTCTAAGGATATATAAAAAAAATTGGCTAAACATTACCTGTTATTTCCCTTAAATCAAAGACTTCTAAATCTGTTTAATATTACATTTAAACAAAGGTTATCATTTGGGGTGGATTAGGAAAACGAATGAGACTTGCAGCCGGGTGGAATGAGGCGGTATAGGACGTTAAGTGTTAACTGCCATAAGGTTGGGAAATCGCGTTAATTGTACATTCATATTTACATATTTAGTGTGGCTGTTTCTTAAAAATTAAAAAAAACCTGCTTTGGCTGTGTTATTGACAAGGGACTCCTCATAAGCAGGCTACTTTATAGACAGGTAGAAAGCTGCAGCAACCTGCTGCAACTCTAGCTTTTCAAGCTGTAGATGGTGCTGTTGCTACTTTAACTTTATGGTGGGCAGAAGTAGCAATTTCTTTTCTGTTATTTCCTATTTTGACGAATACACACTCTACTCACAATTTAAATGTTTGGAAGGAGGAGGATGGCTTGAATGAAATGACTATCTTTTTTTTTGCTATTGATGATTTGGGGTAATAGTAAACATGGAATTTCATCTACACACACATTCTGATAAATATATATGTGCTGATCTATATTTATATTTTACAATAATAAAATATGGTTATAAATCACAGTTGCTTTGATAGATTTTGAAACTAATGTATCTATGCAAAAGTTTAAAACGTATGCTAGCCAAAAACAGCTGTTATAGTTGATTCATGGATATGCATGTATGATGTTTTGTCGAATACGAATGATTTTAAAACAGATCTATTTTACCCATATGTTGCATAATCTATGTGGTAGCGCAGATTATTGACAAGCACCTGTTGAATCGGGCTTTCAAATCAGCACGTAGACGGCAGTTTACGTGGAAAAATACAAGACATTGGTAAAACCGGAAATCTAGCACGTCACGTGATTTTGAGTTAGTTAAGTCAGTTGCAGCCGAGATGTGACGTGGGATAGATATATCCTACGGATGGCTGGACTCAGCTCCGCTCGATGAGTTATGGGCAAATAAATCTTGTGCAGAAAAATACGTATTGCAGTTTATTGATTGCATGAAGAAAAGAGTTAGCACAGAAGAAGCCATTAGAAGAAAGATGAAACAGCAACAAGCACATAGACATCATGGCCGGAGAGAAGACTAGACAAGTATGATTCAACTTGACAACTAGAGAACAGCAAGTAAGTTATACCTATCTGTCTAATATCTCTCTGATGATACTCTCTCTATATCTATCACATACCTGGTTATGTACCCGACGAGAACGGGATGCATAACACATAGACGGGATTGTAAAAGGTACTATCACTCCGGGACAGAATGGATCTGGGAGTAAGGGCAATGAAGGAGTACTCCACACGCCCCAAAGATCCAAAAATTGGATCCTTACAATTAGATGCCGTTTAGCGAGGACACATTTTCTTTTGAACCAAACATAACAGGGTCTTATTAATTATCATCATCATCATGTCGCGCAAGTAGCACGGATATCGATGACAATCTCACGCCAGCCCACCCTATCATTCATTGCCCCCGGGAGCTCCTCTGCGCAGCATCCAGCATCCAGCATCCTCACATAGTTGGTCAATATAGGTTCTGACTGGGCGGCCCACACGAGCACGCCCATGTTTTGGCTTCCACAGGAGTATGTCGCTTATGAGCTCGTCCTTGCTTCTCCAGCAGTGTCCCGCATGCCTAGTCTCTTACTCGTATGGTTTGGGAGATGGGGGGGGGGCAAGTGACCATACAGCTGCCTCCTTGTGGGTTGCTGTTTCCACGACTTGTTTAAGACTGCACGTAGCATTCTTGTGCAGGTCCCATCTAGCTTATTTCCAAGGCGCTTCGTTAGGGTCCAGGTGGTGCATCCATACAGCAGTACTGATATAACCACAGCCTGGAAGAATTGTCGCTTTAGCTTGTCAGCGAGATCGGATTTCCATATGACTGAATCAAAACGGACATTTTTACCAAATTATTTATTACCAAGTTCTGTGTCACTGAAACTCTGAAGCTAGAAATATGAATATGTTACAATCTGAAAATAAGTACGATTCAGGCGAAGTCAGACAAACAGGAAGGAATGATTACGTTGTAATATTTTGGCATGTCTTGTCCCGGAATTCAAATTTGTTGTTGTTGTCATAAAAAGATTTTCTTATGTGGGCGTGTGAGAAGATGTAATATGGTCAATGATTTTTCGATTCGATTTTCCCTGTACTTTGTAAAATCTACTTGAAAAGACTAAACTCATTTTGAGTTTCTGGCCGAAATAAATTTATTATAGTCTAATGACTGTTAAGTTTTTCTTTCTTTGATATATATATATATATATATATATATATATATATGCTCCCATAAATTTGGTATGAACTCTCTAATTGGTGATTTAAATTAACTTTCACTACTAAGCATATAAGCAATGAACGTTTCCCCGCAAAACTTATATAAAAATATATAAACAAAACTATGTATTTAATACTTTAAAAACACCAGTCCCGCAACAGAAACGCCGAAACACGTGTCTGTGAATGACATCAATATATATATATATATATATATATATATATATATATATATTGAAAAAATAAATAAAGGAAAGAAAGTATAGAATGGATAAAATAGGATATTTTAATCAACACGTATTTTGATCAGGAGTTTATCCATGTATATATTATTGAAACTATTATTATTTTCAAATAACCAAATGAAATGAAATAATAATAATAATCATTTGGTTATTTAAAGATAATAATAGTTTGAATAATGTACATGTACACATGGATAAACTCCTGACCGAAACACGTGTAAGTAAAATTGATTAAAATATCCTATTTTATCCCTTCTATACATTCTTTCCTTTATTTATTTTTTCAACATACCGTCAGATTCACTTCCAGTTTCATTTTCCATATATATATATATATATAGATAGATAGATAGATAGATAGATAGATAGATCGCGCATAATATGATTGATATATTTCTAATCAGATTGTATTCAATATCATTGATAGAACGTTTATATTTGCGTTAGGCTAGTGTAGAAATGGAGTATACAAATTTTTACCGACAAATTCTCGCCTGAAATCTTCAGATCATATATTGGTTGATGAGCGCATAGGCGAGAAACTATCAGTAAACAGGGGTTGACTACATGTTCACGCTACCATAACTCAAATATATATATATATATATATATGTGTGTGTGTGTGTGTGTGGAGAGAGAGAGAGGGCAGAGT
>CM042147.1:74631590-74639090 GCA_023376005.1 Doryteuthis pealeii | reverse complement strand
TCACTTTTCTCAACCCTATTTTTTACCCGACTCTTTTCACTGAAATATAAGGACGACCTGTAGCGACAATAATTGTCTACTCCGGGCGATTGTTTGTAAAAGCAAAATGGAGAAAGTAAAGTGAATGTAAAAAAAAAAAAAAAAAAAAAAAAGAAATGAAATGTAAAAAAAAAAAAATGAATAAATGAAAAAGGCCAAAGAAAGAAAGAATACTTATTTTCCTTCTTTTCTTTATTCGTTCCTTTATTCGGTCGGTCGCTTTTTCAGTAAAACTATCGCCGAAGGGGCCTCACACGCGTCATTTCTTTCCATAACCATCTTCTGCCTCTTTTCGCATTTCCGTAGCTGTTTGCGACTAAAAAGAACACGAATTCCATCTTTCTTTGTGGATGAGGACAGAGGCAGTTACCCGCTACTTTGATAACCCATGCCCTGGTCTTTACATACGGTCCGCTGGATGATTACACCTAGTCAAGACTCAATTAGCCAGATATTGCACAGATAACTACGTATAACTACTTCGCCCCCCGGCTCACGTTCGCTCTCGCGAGATATTATCTTTGCTCCGAGATCTTACCCGAGCTTGTTGCAGTAGTAATGGAAATAAATCACATAGGTAATGTGAGTATTAAACAGAGTTAAAGCTTTTAACCGTAATATTGGCAGAAGGAGAGTGGGGAAAGGGAGAGTATTTATATTATTTTTTTTTTTCTTTCCTTTCTTCTTTCCTTTTTCTTTTTTTCTTTTTTTCTTTTTTTCTTTGTAATTTTTTCGACTTTTTTTTCCCTTTCGATACGATTTCCTACGTTTTTCTCATCTTTTCTTTCAATTTTTCAACAAATTCATTTCTATTACTCTCCTTTATTTTTTCGCCTTTTTTTCGCCTTTTTTCGCCTTTTTCCGCATTTTCCCGCATTTTCTTTCTTCTTTTTCTCAAGTTTTTATTGGTTTACTTTTTTCTTTTTTTTTCTTTTCTTTGTGCTTTTGGTTTTACTTACTTTTTAGTAGGGCCGTTAGTTGTGGCAATTTTGATACATTATTTGTTTTTCATGCTATTACAGTTATCTATCGCTAATACTTTTCTTCTATCTATCTATCTATCTATCTATCAATCTCGGTTTGCTCATATCCATTTGTACTTGTTTGTATCTATTTAGTTCATTTTGGTTACTCACATCCATCTATCTATCTATCTATCTATCTATTGTCTGTCTGTTTGTCTGTCTGTCTATGTCTGTTCATATCTATCATTCAATCATTTCTATTCACAAATACATGTATGTCTGCTTCTTTCAAGATATCTTAAAATTATATAAAAACTTACGCATGCATATCATATATTTGATTAGTATATATATAATATATATATATATATATATATATATATATAGTGTACATTAGAGTTAAGGTGCAATTACTACCATTGTTTCTCTAAGCAGCATGCTTAGAAACCAATGGTAGTAATTGCTCCTTAAATCTATTGTACACTATAATAAATAAATACAGCTCTTACAGAAGTAATCGAGCCCTTTACTCTCATTTCTCCAACACTAACAAAGGATTAACTATATATATAATATATATATATATATATATATATATATATATATATATAATATATATATATATAGCATATATCCTCCAAAATAAAGCCATATAAAAAATAAATACATTGTTTGTTTACTTACCCCATATATATATATATATATATATATATATATATATATATATAGTGAGATAGATAGATAGATAGATAGATATGAATATACTTTAATAGATAAATATGAATAGACTTTGATAGATAGATACGAAAAGACTTAGATAGATAGATATTTTAATGATTTTAAATCTATCAGTCTGCCTTATAGCGCATTTATTTAAGTATTTCTCTGTTTAATATATTTTTGTTTGATATATGTCGGTTTGATTGGAGGCACTGCGTCTCACTTATTATTTCCAGGGTTATTTACTACCCCCAACACTCTTTCAAATTTGACAATTACAAACATTTTTATGACAACAAGAACTATTGTAGATAAATTGCATGTAGCTTTAAATTATTGACAAAGTTCCGTAATCCACAGATATGAAGTATTGGGGATGAATTCTTTAACATGAATTCTCTTATGTTATGAATTGATGGTGACGAATGTTACGTAGTTCGCCGTTATGAATGTTTAGGAATGAATTGTCTATGTCTAGGAATTGATTAGGGGAGTTAACCCTGAAAACAAATCCAGAGCCGGTGTCCTATCTATCAATCTCGGTTTGCTCATATCCATTTGTACTTGTTTGTATATATTTAGTTCATTTTAGTTGCTCACATCCATCTATCTATCTATATATATTATATTGTCTGTCTGTCTGTCTGTCTATGTCTGTTCATATCTATCATTCAATCATTTCTATTTGGTTTACTTACCAACCCATTCACAAATACATGCATGTCTGCTTCTTTCAAGATATCTCAAAATTAATAAAACTTACGAATGCATATCTATAAATAATCGAGAAAAAGTCACCTCTGTATGTATAATAGCCTATATATATATATTTATATATATTAATTGAGTGTGTGTGACTGATATATATATTATATATATATATATATATATTATATATATATATATATATATATAAGTCATACAGACAACGGTGTTTCGACGTATCATGTAGCTAGGCGTTAGCAAGCTACTCCAGTCGGGTTCGAAACCCGACCGATTTATCATCAGTCAGAGTTCTTAATCACTCGACACATCTCCAAACTGGAACGAGAATTTAACTGATGAATACATGCATATATATATGTAAACGCCGTTAGAGAGAGCTCCATTCGAATTATAGGAGAGAAAGAGGGAGAAAGAGAAAGAGAGAGAAAGAGAGAGAAAGAGAGAGAGAGAATTAAAAATTCGGGTTCAATTCGCCCTGAACGTCATTTCTTAATCATCCTAATAACGATATAACAGAGATAACTAATAAATGCTAAGTAGAATCCTTCAATCTTTCCTAAATAAATACATCAATATTGCCATTAACTATATATATATATATATATATATATATAACTTATATATATATATATATATATATATATATATATATATATATATATTAGAATTTTACAATCGTCCAAAAGAATAAAAAGTCAAACGTCTTTTAGCGTCTAATGTTGTTGGGGTATCAGAATTTGATCACTTCTGATAGGGTCAGCATGGCGAGGGAAGTCTGATGTTGGAAGACCCGAAACTTCCCCAATGACGCATGCAGATTACATCACTGACGACAACCACCAGCGCCCCAAATGAAGGAGCGTATATTTAAAGTATATATATATATATATATATATATATATATATATATATATATATATATATATACCACTCTTTTATCTTTCCAAACAATGTTATGCTTTCAGTATCAGAATCGGTTCCATTTTTCTTTGTCATGCCGGAGAACTCGAAGGAATAAAAAAAAAAATCTGAAAATAAAAAAAAGAAACGAAAGAAAAAGAAAAAAGGAAAAAAACAGACCAGGAAAAAATTTCAGAAAAGAAAATAAAAAAATTAAAACGAAACCGACACCGGCAAAAATAGAAAATAAAAAATAAAATGAAAAATAAAAATGAAAAAAATAAAAGAATATTTAAAAGTTATGAATAAAGAAACATTATAAATAATTAAGAATTCATAAAACGGTTCTAATCTTGTTTGTTGTCGACTAAAAGAGACCGCCATTTGCGAAGAAGATCCGTTAACCTGCGGCCATCTTGCTATTTTTGCCTGTCGATTTTATCGAATATTTTTGGACATTTATTTGGGTCAGAGGATGGGCTCGTCGACAGAATGACGAGCAACAAAAAAATAAAGATAAAAATTTTAAAAAAATAAATAAAACATTTTGACATCAAAGAATCGCAGATTTTGTTATTTAAAATCGAGTTGAATTGAGAATATAAATTCTCAGCATACCTGCGTTTCAACTCCAGGAGCTTCGATAGCTTAACGGTTATATGTAATTACCCAACCCCTCCACACGAACAAGATGGGACACAAGATCATTTTTTAAAGCAGAATTTAAGAGGTTTAACTCAAATTTAGATTAAACCCAGCTTGTCCTACTATTTTGCCCATAGCTGAAAGGAGAATTGTTTGATTCATACATTTCCAAAGGGTGTTAGTGCTATATTAATTGCAAATAGCATCGCCCAGGAATTGAACTCGGTTCGCTGTGTCTATTTTCTTTGACGATAACCATCACACAACTTAACGTTTCTATATACATATTTTGGCTGAACTTGCACAAAGGTGTCAAAATTAGGGTGACCCAGAAAAAACAGAACCCACAAATTTTGTAATAAAACTGTTAATTTTAACTATGGGCGTTTAGGGTTAGGGTTAGGGTTAGGGTTTAGGGTTACTTTAATGGGAAAATGAATAAATAATTTTGGTTCTATTTTTTTCTGTGTCACCTTGTATACCGGTGACCCAGAAAAAAACAACCCTCAAATTTTGTAATAAAACTGTTAATTTTAACTAGGGGGGTTTAGGGTTAAGGTTAGTGATTAGGGTTAGGCTTAGGGGTTAGGGTTAGGGTTGGGTTGGGTTGGGGTTTAAGGTTAGTTTAATGGGAAAATATATAAATAATTTGGGTTCTGTTTTTTTCTGGGTCATGCTAATTTTGACACCTTTGTGCAAGTTCAACCCATATTTTTACCAACCATTACACAATGTAATCACTACAGTATGTAATATTTATCTACCATTTCGCATGAGTATGATGTGACACAAGGTCAATTTCTTAATATGAGTTTAACCGGTTTGATTTAAGAGTTTTGATTCTCGTAGACTGGTTGCCTACCCAAGGTTAAAGAGTCCAAATCTGTCCTACTATTTACCTATAGCTGGAGGGAGAATAGTTGGATACCTTGCCACGTATATTAGCGTTATGTGTGTTGTATTTTTGTTAGATATAAGGTGTGTGCTAGTTCCCTGCTTATACTTATAGACTAGGCGAGATCATGTGGTCTATTCTTTAGCCAATCGCTGGTCATACTGCTTGGCTGATATATTACTTAAGCGCTGATTCTTTCTCAGTCTGCTCGCAACATTCGACGAAGGAACCTAGGATTCTCTACATGAGAGGATTATCTAAAGGATTCAAATCAGAGAACTCTCTACCTAGAATCAACTGGCCAATTATGGCCCTTAAAAACTTAACAAATAAAAACAGCCAGGATTTGAACTCGTGAACCACTTAACGGTTATAAGGTCGGAAAATGGAATCGGCTAGTCGTGTATAGTTTGTGTTAACTTATGTATTCACGGCCATGGGAAAGGCATGAATCCATTTCTTTTCTTAATTATGATTTGTTATCCTTTTATTTATGCATCAGGGCAAGGGAGAAAATCGCCTCGTTCGGGTGGACAACTTTACCGCATCCTCCATACTCACCAGATTTAGCGCCTTCAAACTATCCTCTCTTCGGTCCCATGAAAGAGAGGCAAACATTATTCCTGTGACGAGGAAGTGAAATCTGTAGTGAAGAAGTGGCTCAAAGAACAGTCAACATAATTTTCCGAGACAGGGATACAGTCTTTATATATTCTCTGAAATATGTATTTACCCAACCCCTCCGCCACGGGCAGGATGTGAAACAAGGTCAATTTTTAAAAAGGGATATATTGGTTTCTCTTCTCCAAGACCGGTTGCCAAACCAAATATAAAGAACTCTATTTACCCATAACTGGGGGCAATGACAGATAAATACATTTCTTTCCCAAGGTCATTAGCGGGAAGTGAAACGCAAACAGACTCGTCCAGGATTTGGAACTCTATTCCATTTCCTACGACGATAATTGTTACGCAAAGCGCACCTCCAAATTCCCTCAAATAGCCATTCAATCTCTCGAAAAAAAATAATTTGGACCATATTACCTTTAGGCACCCCTTTTTGAAGAAAGGACGTGTTTTTCATTTACACCGTCAATATCCGGTTGTTTGTTAGGGGTTAGGGTTAGGGTTAGGGGTTAGTTTTATAATTTTTTTAAATCTAAAAATCGTCTTGAGATCGGATATTGACGGTGTAAATGAAAAACATGTCCTTTCTTAATTGAGATCAAAAAGGGGTGCCTAAAGATCATATGGTCCGATAATTTTTTCTAAAAGTTGATTTTACTACACCTTTGAGGCAAGTGGAAAGATCCAAAGACAAGTGAAGAAGAAGAAGAAGAAGAAGAAGAAGAAGAAGAAGAAGAAGAAGAAGAAGAAGAGAAGAAGAGAAAGAAAGATAAGTATCATCAGTTTCACGGCATTTTGTTGCACCACAACGCTACCACATAGATTATTGACAAACACCTATAGAACAAGGGGCCTTCAAATCAGAACGTAGACGGGCAGGTTCACGTGGAAAAATAGAGACCCTTGGTAAATGCGTGAATTTCACGTGATTTGACTTAGTTAGGTAACCAGTTTTCAACCAGACGTCGAGCAGAAAGGATGATATCTCTCTCTGCGGATGTTGTAACTCAGACCGCGCGGTGAAAATGGGCAATACCGAAATAAAATCTTGTACAAGGTAATATAAAGTCTTGTTAGTTAATTGTATGACTTGAAATGAAGCCCTTAGTTAGAAGAAGACAAGAAGAATCTAGACGACAGAACATCGGCCAGAGAAGATAGAAATAAGTAAAGAGGTAACAGACTAGACGATCACGCATGACCGAAAGAAAGAAGATAGAAAGTAACAAGTAAGTAAGTCAACGCTGTATCTCTGTATCTGTCTCTCTCGAGATGCCCCCTCTCTGACTCTCTCTGTCTCTCTGTCTGTCTGTCTGTCTGTCTGTCTCTCTCTCTCTCTCTCTCTCTTCTCTCTCACACACACACACACACACACACAAGAACTCTTGTTTATGTAACTGCAATGGTTATATAACAATTTAAATCAATGATACGGCTAACTAACAGTCCTTGTCTCCTAATGAAAGGTTGATTATTCTATTTGTATTTACGGTCAAGTCACGTTGAAACCACCAGTTCCCGCGTTATCACTAAAGTTAAATACCGATGAACCTGTCCAATAATTAGATGGGTGGCCATTTAAACAACAATAGGTACTGCAATTAACTTTATATAAAAATCGTATATGGCGTCCCATCGTGCTGCAGTTGTTAGTAAGCTAGTCTCGCAGATCCATTACTGCTGAAAAGCGAATTCGATCCACGCTGAATGCCCATACTTGTGAACTTGTGTAACTTAAGCAACACCAGGCACTTATATATATTTACCAAGGAGGCGCGTGGTCTAATGGCTAGAGTCGTAGGAAATGGACTGGTCAACGCGAGTTCAATTCCTGGACGAAGCTGTTGGAATTTCACATGGCGCTAATACCTTTGGGAAAGGTATGAATCCAATTCTCCCTCCAGCTATGGGTAAATAGCAGGGCAGACTGGGTTCTTTAACCACGGCTAGGTAACCAGTCTAGGAGAAGGAAAACTCTGAATT
>CM042147.1:74611590-74626590 GCA_023376005.1 Doryteuthis pealeii | reverse complement strand
CATCGTTCACCAAATATCTTTTTCCTCCGTCTAAGAATGCGTAACTCAAAGACTGCTAGAGCTATAGCCACCAAATATGCTGTGGCTTCTAATGAGAATCCGGATAATATTTTCATCATATTCATTTTTGAAATATCCATTCTTTTTCACCTTTTTTTTTAGCGAGGGATTCGATTACAAGTATAATGCTAAACTGGGCCCTTATTTTATATCCGTCCTGTTTGTCAAACTGAATCTTCATGTTTTTGTTTGAGCGTATAAAGCAGACATCTAGCTGTAACCAAAGTTATAAGATTTTTTTCCCTAAAGACTAAAGTTATAAGTTTGTTTGTTTTTTTTGTTTTTTTTTGGGGGGGGTAAGAAATCTAAGTTATAGAATCTTTTATTGAGAGACTAAAGTTATAACCTTTTTATAGAGGACAAATTCATAACCGTTTTTTTTTTTATAGAGAACAAAGTTATCACCCTTTTTATAGAAACCGAAGTTATAACCTTTTTATAAAGATTAAAGTATAACCTTTTTTATAGAGAATAAAGTTACCTATAACCTTTTTTATAGATACCGAAGTTATAACATTTTTTATAGAAACCTAAATCATAACGTTTTTTTTATGAAAACCTTTTTATAGAGACCAAAGTTATATCTTTGTTATAGAGGCTGAGGTTATCACGATTTTTTATTGAAACTAAAGTTATAATCTGTTTTCTTAGAAGCCAAAATTATGACATTTTTGCCTTATGATTTACCCGAAGATGGAGGGAAACTAGTTGGATTCTTACTTTCCCCAAAAGTATCAACTTTATGTGAAATACGAACAACTGCGTCCAGAATTTGAACTCGTCTCGCCGTGTCCACTTCCTGCGACGGTAACCATTACACCACGCGCCTCAATTTTTAAGTAATTGTATGGCCTCAATTATCTAATGATAATCATTCATAAACATTTATAGCTTCAAGTAGCTATTTTTAATACAACTAATTTGCACAGTTATATTGTTTCAATTATTCCTGATACTCTTAATTTACACGCTTTGTATGTTTGTGTATTTTCTTTTAATTAAATTCAAATTTCCAATTTCCATAAAAAAGTGCTGTAGGTTAAATCCTACTTAACGGACATAAATTCCACCATCGCACCGAAAGAAAAAGAAAATATTAAAAATCAAAGAGTTAACCGAATTTAATGAAATTTTCAGTGTTGATATATTAATAAATAAACAATATAATGCACTAATTATTTTATTTGAAAACTCGTATATTTTTTCAGGTCAGTTTACTTTGAACCACGTATATTTGAGGCGTAACACAGATTCACAAACATACGTGGTTCAAAATTAATTGACCTGAAAAAATGTAAAATTTTTAAAATAAAATAACTAGTGCATTATATTGTTTATTCATTAATGTATCAACACTGAAAATTTCATTAAATTTGGTTAATTCCTTGATTTTTAGAATTTTTGTTTATTTCGGTGGGATGACATATGATGGTTGAATTTGTATCCGTTAAGTAGGATTTAACCGTGTTTCATTTATATTTTTCAATCTGCTTTGGTTATCCATTTCTTACATCAATATAGCTAACAATATTACATTAAATAAATGCTTCTATAAGATTTAATACAAGAGTGTTGACGCTTCTTGGTAAGACTTAGCCAATTTCGTTTGCACAAAAATAAAACTGTTCTTATTCGACCAGCAGCAGAAATATCTTATATTTTAACAAAAAGATACTGACAAATTTCACTTGGGAACAAAAGTGAGGTAAATAAATTGAAGAATTTGAAACAGAAGAGAAAAACAAACATTAAGAGTTTAATGTAAAGAATCATTCCAGTTCTAAATTCTAGGTAAAACAGGACATTAGGTTTATAAGTTCCAAAAGTCACACTGAATTGTCCAATTGGACACATAGCATAGTGGATAAAGGCGTTGTGTTAATGAATGACAGCTATTTCTAGGATGCAGGTTCAATCCTTGGTCAAGGACAACAGTAACATAGAATAATAATAATAATTAACGCATCTTAACACCTGTACCCCAGCTATGATTAGCGGAATAAGAACAGGTTACCATCGTGGATTGAATAAAGGATTGGTTTCAAAGTTCTGTGATGGCTCTCGATTACGACAAGAAGGTTCCCGATTACGAGAAGAAGGTTCCGAGTTATACAAGAAATACCTGAAGAAGGCTGAAACGTTGTACAGATAACAATAAAGATGAGGAAAATAGTCCAAATAATTCCAAATTAATAATTTGCCTGAATAATAAAATCTGTAGTGAGGCATCCAACAGCTACATTAGCAGTTTCTTTTTCCTCCATCTAGACTCTGCTTTAATTACTTTATATTATCAGGAGTAACCCACCCTTCATCATCATCACCCTCTTCATCATCATCATCATCATCATCAATAACTTCCTTAACCAATTCTATATGTAGAATGTCTCCTTGTTGCAACGTACCAATTTTGCGCACAAGTATTCCAATTAAATACAAATCATTTATACATTGTCCCATAGTTTCAAGTATTCCTATCTAATACTAATACTTTTCAAACATCTTTTTTTACCCATAGACGGAACCCTGACAACTTCTACTACTCCGGATGGGCCTGAAAGAAATTGCAAGAATGTGATGACTCCATAATCTCCTGAGCTACAGAACTTAGTGTCATACCCAGGACATTCTTTTTCGTTTAGGCCATGCTTCTCTGCAGGGGATACAACTGGCATATTCTAAGCCCAACTAATAAGGCCAGTGTATCTGCGATACTACCTTTTTTATTCCCCCCCTTTACCCAAACGACGCTGGGTAGCCACTTCTAGTATATAATAAAGTAAGCCTAATGAGTCAGAGAATATCTATCTTTTGGCCATTTTCAGGAGGTACATATGATTTGGCCTTTTCTTTTTTCTTTATATCTTTTTTCTCCAGGCAAAAGTTTGTATTGTGTAATTACAGACTATAAAGCAGGAAGTTTATTTATACTGCGTAGTTTAGAAATATATATATATATATATATATGTGTGTGTGTGTGTGTGTGTGTGTGTGTGTGTGTGTGTGTGTGTGTGCGTGTGAGTGTGTGTGTGTGTGGATTTAAGTAAACTTAAGTAGTTTTCAATAGATATATACGCCAAATATTTCATTCACCCCAATGATTAGAATATAAACTACAGGGTCATTGAAAAGTATCTTTATTTACAATTACATTTTTCTCTTTTCTTTAATGTATGTTCCTTAATATACGGCAATTAAATATGCGTTTTTTTTCTTTTCAGATTGATTATTTTGTTTCAAAATTTGAAGACCTATAAAGATGTCTGGAAGTTTAACTCTAATTTAATTCTAATTCCCGAGCGGTTTAAGAGGCTGGAGGTAAATGCTGGTGACCAGATAGAATTTTAAATAAAACTCCATTTTATGTGTGTTCTTCTCGTGTTCATTTTTTTTTTGTAAAAATAATGATTAATTTCACATAGCGCTAATACCCTTGGGAACGGTATGAATCCAACAAATCTCCCTCCAGCTATGGGTAAATAGTAGGGCAGACTGGCCTTTTTAACCTTGGTTAGGCAACTAGTCTAAGAAATGGAAAACTCTGAATTCAAACCTGTTAAACTTCGCTTAATAAATTGACCTTGTGTCACATCCTGCTCATGCGGAAGGGTTGGTAAATACATACATATTATGATATCGCATTCTAGCAGTTTAAATACTACGCTACGTTGACTCCCTTCATTTAGAAAATGATGAGATTTTTTTCAACTGGACTGAAAATCACCTGATCAATGTTAATTCATCATCGATCATTATTATCATCAAATATCGATCAGACCTGATGAGAGTTGTGAAGTGATCAATTGATCGATCGATCTGAAAGTTGTTTATTTTCCACAGTCTCTCGGCCATCCAAAAATGTCTTATCCCACTTAAAAACATGTGAATTTGAATCTCCATAAGCTTGTGTTAACTTGTTAAATGTTTATGTCGCCCTAGATTAAAGTTTGACACAGAACTTGATTGTGTGCTTCATTTTAGAGACACACAAGAAATAATGCAAGATCTATGGAGTCCGGAGTATTATCAATGGTAAACAAATATCTATATTGATATATAGTTTAGTTTCTTAACGAATTCCAAAATGATGGTACTACAACAAAAAACTGACTTACGGGTTTAATTCGTTCCGCTCGTGTATCAAATCAATTTTCTCCATTCAAATAAACTGAATTGCCATTAATCCGTTCCAGTCCCACTAAAAACACCCTGTTTTTGTTACGTCTTTTTAAACAAGAAAATAACCGGATTACTTAGGTGAATGTGAATTCTGAGAGGCAAATATGACCTGAATGTAGATCTAGTTCAATATTGATCAGCTGATTTTCAAATAAGGTTGCCAACCTGAAATATAAGAATAAAAAATTAGTCTAATTACTTTCTGAATCGATGTTTCTAAATAAAAAGAGCACTCATTTTATTTAAAAAAAAAACATAATCAATGCACTTAATTTAGTTCTTTATTTTCAATAATTACAACCACACAAATGCGTATGTAATACGGGTAAGTACTTCCTTTTAAACTCGCTTAAATACGAATAATTATCCTAAACATCAATGAAAGTAACTACTTTTATTTTTCAAAATGACAATCTTACAACCCGTAGTTGACATGTAAGTACTATTAGTAAATGATAAATGAACAATTTCACTAACATATTTGATGGCGTGTGCGAGGTGTGATTATTTTTAATTTAAAATTTAAAATCTGAATTTTTTATGAAGATGTCTGCACAGCTGAGTAACTTATATGATAAGGTAACTATGTCTTACTTGAAAATAAACAATAGACAATAGAACCAATCTCGACACATTTTGTACGAAGTTTTTTTTTTGCGAAACACAAACTTGAAACACAGACTATATATTATTAATATATATATATATATATATATATATATATATATATATATATATATATTTAAAAAATGGTCTCTCTCGTCGATTTTCGACGCATGAGTGTTCATTCAGTGAACAGCCAACGCAGTGTTTTGTTTATAGTGGTGAAGGTTTGTGTTGGACCATCCCGCACTTTTTGGCACAGTCGATAGGAAATAATTGGTGCACAAGGAATGCCACATAACCCAATCATCGACTGACCTCAGGAATTTTGAATTCAGAGTTTTCCCTCTCCTAGACTGGTTACCTACCTAAGGTTAAAGAGTCCAGTCTGCCCTACTATTTTACCCATAGCTGGAGGGAGAATATATGCATTCATACCTTTCCCAAGGGTATTAGCGCTATGTGAAATGCAAACAGCCTTGACTAGGATTTGAACTTGGGGCGACAAGTCCATTTCCCACGACTCTAACCATTATACCACGCGCCTCCACACACACACACACACACACACACACACATATATATATATATATATATATATATATATTATATATATATATATATATATATATATATATATATGAAGAGCAAAAAGCGAAATTTTTGTAGGTATGTCTGACTCATTAGGTTTATCTTTATTATTTGTTCTACTTAGGTATTGAGCACTCTTTACTTTTTAGCTTTAGAATATCATGGCGGTTTTTATATGTATATATATTTTTCATATATATATATATATAAATTGTTTTTTTCTTTTGACCAAGTATTATAGTATCAACCGATTAAGTTCGGTTGGTACGACTATCTTGGTCTTTTCTTTTTTTCCAAAAAATTTTTCTCAGGTGATGCTTGATAGCATATTTTTACAATCAAACTATTTGCCGGGTTTTTTTCTTACCGCAAAGGTTTACCAACAAGTTTGGTGTATATATATATATATATATATATATATATATATATAATATATATATATATATTGTGTGTGTGTGTGTGTGTGAGAGAGAGAGAGAGAGAGAGAGAGAGTGAAAACCCAAACATTTTGTGACTTTATTTGCTGGAGAATTTTATTTATAATTTACAGTTACTTAAAAAAATGGGAAATTTAAAAAAGGTTTTTCTTTTCTATTTGCTTCGTTTTTCCTATTTATTATGCCCTTTTATTGATCAAATATATTTCTTCTGAGATTCATCGCTCGTTACTTTTTTTATAAGTTACCAATCGAAAGGGTCCTTAAGTTGTACTTGTTCTTCTTTATTTCCTCCATTTTTTGTATTCACTTAGTTTTAATAAATAAAATAGTATGATTCCCCTATTGAAATCATTATATATATTATATATATTATATATATATATATATATATATATATATTTTTGTGTATAAATATATATATAGAGAGAGAGAGAAATTTGTGTGTGTGTGTGTGTATATATACATATATATATATATATATATATATATATATATATATATATATATATGAAGTGGACAAACAATGTGTTTGAAATGGCGAAGGCCGACAATTTTGGGGGAGATTAATTAATTAAGCACATAATCTCCCAATATATATATATGTGTGGTATATATATATATATATATATATATATATATATATATATATATATATATATATATATATATATATATATGTGTGTGTGTGTGTGTGTGTGTGTGTGTGTGTGTATATATATATATATGTGTGTGTGTGTGTGTGTGTATTATATATATATATATTATATAGTTAGGTTGGTTGTTGTTTTTGTGTTTTGACTGGTTTTTTGTCTGTGTTTTTTGTTTTTTTTTTTTTTTTTCGTTTGTTTTTGTTTTTTGGGGGGGCGGTCAATTTAAGTGAATGAAACTCAAGGGATTTATCTATTGAAAATATTTTGTTCAACCTGAGAAATATATCATTATTTACATCCCCAACTTCAAATGCAAATCTAATCAGTAACGTCTTTTAAATTTTGTATTCTGTATTGCAGCAAGATAGCTTTTATTAATTAATGTGATTAATTTTAGAGACACCCTCTTGATGAGAATATCTCATTTTCCGATTATTTACACATTTTCTCATGTGATAATTGGGTATTTGCCAGAGGTAGGATGTGTTACAAGGTAGCAAATATCAGGCACCAAGCGAGGATCGAACTGTCTGTACAGTTGTAATGGATCTTTGATACAAGCTTTGCTAGCCACGTTGAGATGCCTTCTTTTCCGATAAGTATGCATACTGAATTTGGTAGCTCAACATCAAACTCTTTGGCTGTCTATAATGAACAGACAGACAAATTTTTATAATAAACAGGGTGTCCACAATGTCTTGAAACATTTTTAAAATTGAACATTTAATAACTTACATTGTACAAATGATAAAATCTTTTCGTAAAAAATCATATAAAATTTCAACACTTAAATGTTTAATATTGATGTATTTTTTTATTGCACTTCAACATAACATTATACATTTTCAACCTGTATCGGGACTTTATGGACACCCTGTATTATTAAAGATCTAGAACTGATTTCGAATTTTAGCTACGGCTGTTGAGACTGTGTTTTTACTAGCACCTTTGGGAAATATATGAATTTCTTTATGTCTCCTAGTCGATCATATCAATATAGACTTGTCAGTGTCACTGTTCGACTAAAGTTGGTAAATGACAAAAATGTATTTTTAGTAAATAGCTAGAAATAGTATTAATACTTAACACTCTGAATTTTTTAATAATAGAGTTTTAATTGAATTATATTATTTAATTATACTTTTTAAATTATATAGTTTATATAATTAGATAGTTTTTATAATTAGATAGTTTTTATAATGCTTTTTTTATTAGATAGTTTTAATTAAATAGCTAGAAATAGTTTTAATACTTAACACTCTGACATTTTTTGATTATATAGTTTTAATTTAATTATATTATTTAATTATACTTTTTTAATTATAAAGTTTATATAATTAGATAGTTTATATGATTATGTAGTTTTTATAATTAGATAGTTTTTATAATACTTTTTGATTAGATAGTTTTAATTAAATAGCTAGAAATAATTTTGATAAATGGCTAGACGACCCATGAACCCCAAGATGATATTCATGATTCTATTTCCGAAATAAAGGATTCTAATTATGATTTTTTAATAATGAAATTCAACACCAAAACGGACTCCACAATATTACCACATTGTAAAGTTTTTAAGTGCTATCCTTGGCCAGTTGAAAAGAGCTTAAAGAAAGTCCTGTGTTATGGAATCCTTTGGTGATCCTTTGGTAAGCGTATAAGTCCAATCCTGAGTATTGGTAAAGGTCCAGTGATTTAATCCTATATCCGTCGTCCATGAATATTACAGTAATTATGACCAGTAGGGTCGGTTAAGTATTGTATCAGCCTCAGAGTACTGCCAGTGAGTGGCCAAGAGTTAGATCACATGATTCTCGCCTAGTCTATAAGTATGAGCGAGAATCTAGCACACACCTAATATCTAAAAATAGCCAACACCTTTCAAATTGGATTTATCATTGTTTTATTTTCTAAATAAGACAATTATAAGTGTATTGCTATTATATACCGTTTTGGCTGCTTTATATATATATATATATATAATATATATATATATATATATATATATATATATATATATATATATATATTATTATAGTATCTAAATATATAGAGTAAGTTTTTGATATGTACGTGTCGATCTATAACAAAGAACACAGAAGTCACTCAGATTTGAAATCTTGCATATGCATTAATATCATTCTAACTAAGAAACACGTCAAATTTGGTTATTGACTTTTTACTAATTAAGGGATATAATCAATTAATTAAGCTGAAATCACTCAATTGCGGAACTGTCCATATACCAGAACCTGCTGATAATAAAATATTGTCAGCTCACTGACTTTTTGTTACAGCGATTTACAGCAGAAATGTATACTTTTTGCGAATAAATTTCGCAGTCTAAGCCGTTCTGCTAGGAATTTATCAGCTATTCTTGGTCCAATCTTTGAAATATTTATATTGTTGAAAAGAATATAATATAATCTTTCTGAATATGCAAATGTTATGCGTTTTTATTAACTGAATTATTTTTTACAGCGAGTTAAAAAAAAATTGGCTTCAGAGAGCTGATTTGTATGATTTTTTTCATTCTAAATTTTGAGAAAATAAAAACAAATTCTTTTTTCTCGCCTATTTACGGTTCAATCTTCTTTAAGATATCCATATGGTTCGAAAGAGAATGAAATAATCTCTCTAAACATGTAATTTGATTGAATTTTTATCAATGGAATTATTTTTTACAGCGAGTTAAAAATATATATATTTTGCTTCAGCCTAGAATTCGTAGTATTATTTTTTTCATGCTTAAATTTTAGCATGAAATCAAATCTTATTTATCGCATATTTCTGTTTCTATCTTAAAAATATTTATTTGATTAGAAAAAAGATCTTTCTGAATATGTAATTAGTATGTCTTTTCAAACATTGAATTATTTTTAAAGCGAATTAACAAATCAAACGAAAACATTTAACGAAAACTCATCGTTTTTTTTTAAATAAATTCCCGTTGTAAACAAAACGTTTTTTTTAATTTTTCATAATCGCGTTAATTTATTTATTTTAATATTAGAAATACAAATGAAATCATGATACTAATGTAGAATAGTGCGCAAGACATAATACCATTAGATTACCTAATACATTTCACGGAAATACCTGAAAACTCAAATTGTTATCAAATTCATGATATAGTATACTTTACTATAATAATTTGACATTCGATCGACTACATTTTTGAATTAATAATGTTATAAGATTATTTATCGTTTTACATAAATTTGATTACTTTATTTAATTCTTTTTTTTATTTTTCAAATATTAATTTGAAATTTAGCAAATTGTGTAATTTATATTTTATTTAAAAAATATAGTTAATCATTGAATTAAAATTTCTTGCTATATCATTATGTGATGGGCTAAACTTGCAAATCGGTCGGAAAATTTAGGGTGACCCAGAAGAAAACAGAACGCATAAATTTTGTAATAAAACTGTTAATTTTAACTTGGGGGTTTAGGGATAGGGTTAGGGTTGGAGTTGGGTTTAGGGTTACTTTAATGAGAAAATAAATAAATAATTTGTTTTCTGTTTTTAGGGTTAGGATTAGAGGTTTTCTGTTTTTAGGGTTAGGGTTAGAGGTGGGGTTTAGGGTTAGTTTAATGGAAAAATAAATAATTTAGGTTCTGTTTTTTCTAGGTCACCTAGTTTAGCCATATGATGTCATTCCCTCAAATCTGGCGAAAAGAAAATTCCCTGACCTCCCACCAGGCAGAATTAAATTAAGATCGTTTTTACGTGGTGATTTTTATGGGTCCTCCTTCGAGGACCGAACTCGGTATTCAGTAGTAATAGATCTGAAAACGATTATTAAACCACGTTTTTATCTCCTCTACCCGGGCTTCGCCGGGTAGCCGCTGCTAGTATATATATATATATATATATATATATATATATATATATATCACTCAACGCCCCCTTACCTATTATGGTAGAGGCGTGTAAGTATCATTTGACAAGGTTAATTTCGCAGGGATTATTAGCTGTGTACTGTGGCCGAGGCGATATGGTCTTTGACTATGCCTGCTGAGGTCCCGGTTTCGGTTTCTGTCGGAGGGAAATCGTCAGTATACATCGCTGATGAGACTTGATAAAGTCGAAACAGTCTGTACGATGTTCTACACACCGAGCGATCCTTTGCTTGTCTAGTTCATTCTCTATAAAAAAAAAAAAAAGTATCGAATTTTATGCGCTACATGCATTTGTAATTGCCTTCAAGCAAAAATATAATATATACTTTATTCAACAATGCTTCTAAAAAACAAACATCCAAAAATATATATATATATTTATATATATATATATATATATATATACAGTAACGCACATGAATAAGTTGTCGCTCCTTCTTAAGGAAGGTGATGCTTGCTGAAGATGCTGTTGTCTCTCCTTCCTTAAGAAGGAGAGACAACAGCATCTTCAGCAAGCATCACCGTTCGTTTGCAATCACTGCACCAGAGATTGCCATTCAAAAATTGGTCTGTTCAGCCACTTGCGCAGTTTCGGATAAAAAAAAGTGGACACTACGCCATCATCTTTAGTAGACTGATGGATACCAACAACATGAATAAGTAAATCTAATAATTCTTTATAAAAATCTTATTTACTTCCAAAGTCAATCAATCATCATCATCAAGAAGTGCTGACAACACGAATCCCCATGACGTCTCTCTCTCTCTCTCTCTCTCTCTCTCTCTCTCTCTCTCTCTCACACACACACACACACACACACTCTCTCTCTCGCTCTCTCGCTCTCTCTCATCCCGTTTCTATCAGTCATTCCTTCTGACAAGTGCACTCCTTCTGGTAAGTGTCCGCACATAGTTGTCATTTGATAACAGATTCAGGTGTGGGGAGTATTAAACGCGTCATGCGATCATACAAAAAGCTTTATCCTCCCATTCCCCCAAAAGGTGACCTCGGAATCATTAAGAACTACAGAGGTCTCACTCATATTATATATATACATACATATATTTATATATATATATATATGCACATATTTATATGCATATATGGGTGTAATTAAATACAAATACACACACACACACATATATATATATATATATATATATATATATATATATATATATATATATATAAAGGTATATATAAATATCTACATATATAAATATATGAAGATAGGATGGATGGAGTAGAATCCGATAGTATGAGGTAGGTAAAAGGATAGTGAACAAGAAATGATAATTAGATAAATTAAAAAGAATGCCCACACACTACCTACCCTGCTTCATTCCGTTCCTCGCCCCCTACACACAAGAAATCAAAATTCTCCCCCCTACTCCACCACAAAACTGATCCAGTGACCTAATATCACTCAACTCTCACCTCCTCCTTATCTTCCCCTAACATCAAACACACCACTACTATGAACTTTATCCCCCTCCCTTGACCTACCCCTGTGCCCATCTAACTCCTAACCCCCACTCTTCTAACTGTAAATTATCCTCACACTTCATTCATGTTAGCCCCTTATCCTCCCTACCCTTCACTTCCGTTACTAACTCACTCCCTCACAAATCACATGTACATACACGTAATTTTGCTTTCAATAAAAATCATTTGACTGAAGATGTCCTTATAAATCGGACGAAATATTTCAACTCTTAGATTTGTTTTGAGTTATCATTTCTCGTTCACTATCCTTTTACCTACCTCATATATATATATATATGAATATGTATATATAAATACATGTATACAAATATATACATGTACAGAAATATATATAAATATATATATAATACACACACATACATATCTTCTTATTATAATGGAGATTGTAGGTTTTTCTGTCTGTAACCGAAACTATATTACTACTCAAGTCACAATTCCTTTAGTTATTTACATCACATTCTCCATGATTTTATTTTTTATTTAAACCTCAGTTAATAATAAAATTGTTTTATATTATTAATACTGTTAACCATAATTACATACTAATAACATGCAATTGTATTTATATATACAACAAAATAGTGGATTACAGTGTGAATGGGAAGGCTAATTTGCATATTGATCTTAAAAATTTGATTTTAATAAATATATGCTTAGTATTATTGATTTCTAATTGTTTGTTTTTATCTTAATGAATATAAGCAACAATCCCGGGGATAAATCTTAAAATAAATCTATTAACAAGAAGAAATAACTGTAATATTATTCTTTAATTCCTATTTAACTAAATAGTTAAATTAGGAAAATTTACCAATGAAAGACGGGAGTAATGGAAAATGATGGAAGAGTTAATTTCAAAGTTGTTCTATTTTTCAATCATACCCCTCTGTTCCAAATCGTTTTTATCTGCATTCTTATTCAGTTTCATTAGCATTTCTAATTTAACATGATATTTTATTATATTAAAACTTAAATACTTGCACCCGGAGGGTGCATATATTTGCTAGTATATATAATACACACACACACAGATATATATATATATATATATATATATATATATATATATATATATTCATTCATTCATTTATTTATTTATATATTATATATACTGTCATAATGAGAATTTTAGTAATATAAAGATAGGTATCTTCTATAATTATTTGTGTAAGCAATAAGAGCAATCCAATAGTTGTTGTATCCCTTGATAGATGAAGGCCAATGTAATGATTAATATTACATTTATTGGCAACAAGCGGACTGTAAACAACGTTTATAGCCAGTCGCCAAAGCTAATCATCATCATCGTCATAGCCATTGCTAACATTAATGTTATTGTTAACAGACGCCATCCTTGGCCCGCGGATGTGAACAAAAAGACACCAGTCATCGCACAACGTAGCTGTCACTTCGTTTATTTGATGGCAGACCGCGATGGCGTCTCCGAAACTATTGTCGTACACTAATGAGGAACGCCTCTACTCGTAGAGATTGAGACGACGTGACGATAAAATAAAGAATGAAAAAAGAAAAAAGAAAAAAGAAAAAGAAAAAGAAAAAAGAAAAAAGAAAAAGAAATCGATTGAAAGAAAGAAAAAATATCTCTGACATTTCAATAGACGCCGATCTATAGAAGATGAGGCATATTGAGATGAGAACTACAGAAAACAAATAGATGTTTTTTTTTTTTGTTTTGTTTTTTTGTTTTTTTTTTTTGTTTTTGGGTCTTTTTTATTTTTGGGTCTTTTTTGTTTTTTTTTTTTTTTTCTTTTTTTTCTTTTTTGTTTTTCTTCGTTTGGGCATTTAAGATTTTACTAGTAAACAGAGGGTATGGAGTGCGAAAAACTTGTCCAAGTTTTATTTGCTTACTTTTTGGGGGCTTCCCGCTCAGTCGAAACAATTTTGTTCAAATACTTATGAGGAGTATATTTCTATAGCTGTTGTGAGTAGTCACCTATAGAAAGTAATTTTGAACAAACACCATTTATTCGGGGTTTTTTTTCTAGATGTGTAGTTGAATCACCAAGAACTAAAGAGGTATAACTTACTATATATATATATATATATATATATATATATATATATATATATATATATATATTAGCAGTAACAATAGGGTAAAGAAAAGAAAACGTGTTAAAGTTATATACGCGTCTTCGCTCTCAAACAACATTTACCGTTTTGACAAATTCACGGTGCCTGACTGGAACTTTTTTTAGGTGTGGGCTTTTAACCTACGTGACTGCAGGTTGGGGTGGAATAAAATTTGGGAAATACAAAAAAACAACACAAAATGAGTTAATATCTTCATTGACACTGGAGTTAAGACTATTAGCAGTAACAATAGGGTAAAAAGAAAAAAAAACATGTGTTAAACTGTGGACTTATACTAAGTTAAAACTTAGATTTTTTCGGTGGGTGGACCGGTAGATCTCGTCAGATCATTCACCTGCGTTCCTCAAAGCCTCTCAGTCATCTTGCCTCGGCTTGTCACTGATACTGGTTTCTGGGGAATGAGAGCATGTGGTGCGTGTCGCACAAGCGCACAACATGTCAACATGTTCAGATATTTCTATAAGTCCCACGGCGGTGGAGGAATGGCGACGTGTGCGGGCTTGACAGGTTAGAAGCACATAGCTGTGAATCTGCACGTGACGCGGCTCATGACCCATCTGACGTTGCTGCATCGTTGATCGAACAGCAACGTGCTTCGGCAAGGTCGTGTGTGTGACTGAACAGCCTCTTGTGTAGCACTGCTCACCCAGACATTTGGGAGGGGTCTAGAAGTGGTGACCTAAACAAATGCCCGTTCACATAGCAGGATGAAAACAAAATACTACAACAAAAAACCTAGGCTTACAATAGCCACTTGGAATGTTCGGACACTCCTGGACCTCGCGGGATCAGAAAACCCCAAACGACAAACTGGTATCGTGGCAAAGGAACTGTCTCCATACGGGGTAGACATCGCGGCACTCTCGGAAGTCTGCTTCAGCGATGAGGATCAACTGACAGAGGTGGGGGCTGGGTACACTTTTTCTGGAAAGGTAGGCCAATCGGA
>CM042147.1:74579090-74604090 GCA_023376005.1 Doryteuthis pealeii | reverse complement strand
CTTTTTTATTTTATCTCGGTTTGTTTAATGGTGTCCGGTTCTAATATTCCCAGATATTTCAAGATATTTTTTTTTGGGGGGGGGGTGTTCTCCAAGTTTGGATGCTTCCTGATTTTGCAGGTCTATTCTTGTTTTATGTTGTTTCACACTGTCTTGTTTTATTTTTGTTTTGTTTTTTTTTTGTATTGTTTGTATTGGGTGGTTTTTTGTTGTTTTTTTTTTTTTTTCATTCACTGTCAAATTCCACTCGAATATCTTGGCTGAATATTTTAATAGTTTGGATTAGGCTTTCTAATTCCTTTTCATTATTGACAAAAATCTTAAGGTAATCTTCAACTTGTTCCTCGTAAATTCCTACTATAAAATAAACTGAACCCTCATTTTATATCCGTGTTTTTGCAATAAATGTTTTAAATATGTTTGCAATAAATGTTTTTGAATAAAGAAAATATATATGTTTGCAATAAATGTTTTTAAATAAATAAAATATATTCAGTATTATAAAATAATGGGTGCAAGAAAAATAAAACATTTATAGCAAAAACACAGACATAAAATGACGGTTCAGTTTATTTTATAGTAGGAATATACGAGGAACAAGTTAAGGATTACCAATCTTAATATCATCTTTATACATGAGATGGTTTTATCTTTTCTTGCAAATTTATAAATCTACAACCTCATTTGCATTTTCTTTGTATATGATTCAGTGGCATCGTTATTTTTAACAAATAGGAGACGAACAAGACATGCTGGGTGCTGCTGGAGAAACAAGGACGAACTCATAAGCGACGTTCTCCTGATGAAACCAGCACATGGGAACACCAGTGCGGACCGCCCAGCAAAGACTTACATTAACCAGCTCTGTTTATTATTATTATTATTATTATTATTATTATTATTATTATTTTCACACCTACCGTAGCTGATGGTTCACTGGAGGCTGAGTACCAGCAAGTCTCCTAAGGTCTCCAGGACTCTTCTGAGTATTCTAGCCGATTCCAATAGCAATGTAGTTTGGATAGTCTCGATTATTCCTCTGATTTCCAATTCACCCAAATTCTTTTCCAGAGCTTTGGAGATTGTTCCAAGGGCACAAATTACAATTGGTATGACCTTTACCTTCATGTTCCAAAGTTTGCTCAGTTCTCTGGCAAAGTCTAAGTATTTGTTTATCTTTTCGTTTTCTTTCATTTTTACTCGGTGGTCGGCCGGGACGGCAAAATCCACGAGATGACAGGTTCTCTTCTTCCTGTGGATTAATACTAGGCCCGGTCTTCTGACCGGGATTAGGCGATCCGTCTGTACCTGGAAGTCTCAGAGGATTTTGTGCGTCTCGTTCTCCGAGACAGGTTCAGGTTTGTGCATTTTATTATTATTATTATTATTATTATTATTATTAATTATTATTATTATCAATCTACCCCTTGCGTGTTTTTCAACGAATAGAAACTGGTGATTTTCAGTAGTATCCGAGTAACAGCAAGTCTCTTCGGATCTCCAGAACTCTTCCTAGCATTTTAGCCGATTTTTTCTTTAGCATTTTAGCCGATTTTTGCAGTGCTATGGTCTGGACAATTCCAATTCTTGCTCGAATTTCTAGTTCCTCCAGTCACCTTTCCAGGTTTTTGGAGGATTGTTCCGAGAGCTCTAACTATAATTGGTATTACTGTCATCTTTATATTCCACAAATCATCATCATTATTATTATTGCTGTTGTTGTTGTTGTTGTTGTTGTCGTCGTCGTCGTCAATGTTGTTGTTGTTGTTGTTGCTGCTGCTGCTGCTGCTGCTGATGATGATGATGATGATGATGATTTCTTGCTATTTCAACTTGTACTTAAATTTATATGTAAATATTTAAATTTTGATTTATTATTTTTGCTTTCGTTTTTTCTTCTTTTTCTTTTTCTTCTTTTTCTTTTCTTTCTCTTTTTTATGCATTTTTAATATTTCTTTTTCTCTTTAGTTTTTTTTCTACTTTCTTATATTTCTCTTGTCTTTTTTTTTTTTTTTTTACTTCACAGTATTTTTTGCTTTTGTTTTTGTTTTTTGGGGATTTTTGGTTTTTTTATCCAATCTCTTTAATTTCCTTTTTCTCCATGCATTCTAAATCCTTCGCTTAATCTTTTTTTTCTTTTTATCCTTTCTAATTTTCTTTTTATTTCTTTTCTTATCTTTTTCCTTTCATTTTCTTGCTTCTACTTAAAATTTACATACTTCTTTTCTCTTTTCTTTCTTTTATCTTATTTTTCTTTTTTCATTTTTTTTTCTTTTTTTTTTTTTCTTTTTCTTTATCGATGCATGTTAAATACTTCTTTTCTTCTTTCTTTCCTTTTTCTTCTTTTTCATTTTTCTTATTTCTTTTTTTTTTCTTTTTCTTTTTACTTTCTTCCTCTCTTTGTATTTCCTCATTTTTTAATTCTTAATTTCTTCATATCATCTAATTTTATACTTTATTTCCACCTTTCTTTGTTTTTCTCTTCTTTTTTTTATTCAATTCATTTATTTCTTCATTTTCACTTTCCTTCGTTTTTCTTTTCGTTGTTGCTGGGGTTTCTTTTTGTTTTGTTTTGTTTTTGTTTTTTGTCTTATTCCTTCTTGTTTTTCGATTATTTACTAAGTGGTGCTATGTTGTCATGTTATCCGAATATCAAAAGCGAGATTTTGGTTGTGGACTGGGAATCGGCTCTCAATTGATGCGATATTTTTATTTCGGTATTTCTGCAAGATATTTTTTCTCATTTCAACGTAATGCATCAAGCAAAAAGAACGGAACCTGGAAAGACAAGATACAAACACACACAAAAAAAAAACTGAAGTTAACGAAAGCGAAAGGAAAACTTTGAAATTAAAAACAATAAAAAAAACTCATTATTATGTGGAAGAGACCAAAATAATAAGACCACTAACGAAAAGAAAAAGAAGAAAAGAAAAGAAAACGAAAAAGAAAAAGAAAAGAAATGACGAACTGAAACGAAAATTTCTCGCTATAAACGTCATCACAGATAACATCACTACTATCATTCATTATCACAAACTGAAGCTATTGCTTAAATCACTGATGATAATAATAATAATAATAATAATAATAATAATAATAATAATAATAATAATAATAATAATAATAATAATAATAATAAAAAGTGAAGGAAAAAACTCTGAATGAATAAATGAATGATTAAAAAATAAACACACACACACACACACACACACACACACACACAACACACACACACACACATACATACATGATATTACTTTATGAAGAAGAGAGGAAAAAAGTACATATTTCTTAATTAGTCCATTGGGACTGGTTCCATGCCGTCCGCTGAAGGAATTAATTAATTCCCGTTAGCCAAACTAGAAAATATGCAATGGTTTTACAGAGGAGGGATTTACAAGTCTTTTTCACCTCCTTCTCTATTTCGTTTGCCCATTTTTTTAATTGTTTTTTTTTCTTATTCTTTTTCCTTTTTTGCTTTTCATCTGTATCAACTTCTTCTTCTTCTTCTTCTTCTTCTTCTTCTTATTATTATTATTATTATTATTATTATTATTATTATTATTATTATTATTTATCCTCATTTGCCCTGCATCTTTTTGCTTCCATTTTCTCATTATATTCTGTCCCCCTCTTCCCTCCTTTCATCATTATTATTTCACTCCTTGTGAGTTTTTCCCGCCAGCCTAAGCTGATGGTCTTTCACTGGAGTCTGAGTGACAACAAGTCTCCTCAGGTCTCCAGGACTCTTCTGAGTATTCTAGCTGATTTCAACTATGTTGTTGTCTGGGTGGTCTCAATTCTTTTTCTGATTTCCAGTTCCTCTAGTCTCTTTTCTAAGCTTTTGGAGACCGTTCTAAGTGCACCAACCACAATTGGTATCACTTTCACCCTCATATTCCACTGTATTTTTTTTCAATCATTATTATCATTATTATGAGTTTTTCACACCTGTCGTAGCCAATGGTTCACTCCTCAGATCCCCAGGACTATTCTGAGTATTCTAGCTGATCTTAACAATGCTGTAGATTGGATGGTCTCGATTATTATTATTATTATTATTATTATTATTACTTTCGCCCAAAGCGATTTTTCACACCAGTTTTAACTGGTGGTTTTTCACTAAAGTTTGAGTGACAGCAAGTCTCTTCAGATCTCCATAACTTTTCTCCGTATCTGTATATTAATACGCAAGTACCTACCTACGCGTGTCACGTACTGTCATCATCTCAGATAAATAATGGGCAATATCTTTGTAATCGAGGAAAGAGAGGGAAGAAAAGATTATTATCATAGATTATTACAATATTACTTCTGGCGAGTTTTTCACATCAGCGTTAGCTGGTGGTCTTTTATTGAAGTCTGGGTGACAGCAAGTCTCCTCAGATCTCCAGGACTCGGTAATTTTCATCTTTAGTTATTAAAATTCCTGGCATAAAATTGTGTGTGCGCATTATCTGAAATGAACTTAATTGTTATTAAGAACATATTTCATGATATGTTTATGTTAAAGTATGCACTTGTATTGTTTTCGAAACGATTCTAAGATTTGTGTATTTTGCACGGACAACTTCAAAATGGCTTCTTCTTTCAAATTGAAAGTCAGTTGGCTAAATTCCTAGCATAAAAATTATCTGAAATTAACTTAATTGTTATTAAGAACACGTTTTATGATATTTTGTGTTAAAGCATGCAGTTGTATTGTTTTCGAAAAGTTTCTAAAATTTGGGTATTTTGCACAGAGACTTTCAAAATGGCTACCGGCTTGTTTCAAAGTGAAAGTCAGGTGGCTAAGTTCCTAGCATAAAATTATCTGAAATTAACTTAATTGTTATTAAGAACACGTTTTATGATATTTTTGTGTTAAAGCATGCAGTTGTATTGTTTTCGAAAAAGTTTCTATGATTTGTTTATTTCGCACGGAGACTTTAAAAATAGCTACCGGCTTATTTCAAAGTGAAAGTCAAGGGAGGTTACTCTAATTATCTTATTTGCTAGGAATTTTGATAACTAAAGGTGAAAATTACCCAGGACTCTTCTGTGTATTCTAGCCAATCTTAACAATACTGTTGTCTGGGCGGTCTCGTTTTTCCTCTGATTTCCAGTTCCCTCAGTATTTTCCCAGTCTCTTATGGACCGTTCTAAGGGAACCAACTACATATGGTATCGCTATTACTTTCATCCTAAGCGAGTTTTTCACGCCAGAGTGACAGTAAGTCTCCTCATATCTCCAGAAATCTTCTCATTTTTTATTATTATTATTATTATTATTATTATTATTATTATTATTCACTCCCTTTGAGTTTTCGCATCAGCGTTAACTGATGGTCTTTCACTGGAGTCTGAGTGACAGCAACTACAATTGGTATCACTTTCACTTTCATATTCCATAACTTTTTCAGTTCTCTGGCAGTAGTGCAGTATTCTGGATGGTCTCAATCTTTCCTCTGATGTCCAGATTTTCCAATCCCTTTTCCAATCCCTTTGGGACCGTTCCAAGTGCACCAACTTTTTATTTCTATTATTATTATTATCATTATTATTATTATTATTGTTGTTGTTGTTGTTGATGATGATGATGATGATGATAATGATGATGATGATGATGATGATGATGATGAGATGATGAGATGATGAGGATGATGAGGATGATGATGATGATGATTCCTTCTTGGGTTTTTTTTTTCGATTCTTTACTAAGTGGTGCTCTGTTTTCATGTTATTCGAATATTAAACACAAGATTTTGTTTGTGGTTGTATTTTTCTTCATAGCATTTAATTGGTACTATTCGCAGAGTTCCGTCCCGGCCTCCTGCCTTAAAAAAAACGCTAAGCGGTGATAGCTGAAAAAAGGTAAATGCGATATTTTACTCCCCCCAGTCTTTTTTTCGACAAGTAAATGTAAATGTAAATATTTTAAACCTCCCCCTCTTTAAAATATTTTAAGGGAGTGGGGGGCTAAATATTTACAGTTACTTGTCGATAAAAAATATATGGCTTACTTTTAACGCCTTCAAACCACTAAAGAAAAATAATTTGTCGATAAAAACGCCTTCAATCCGCTAAAAAAAATATCTTAGTTTTTCGGTATTTCCTTTTTTTTTTTTTCGACAATCAATTACAAATAAAAAATCAAAACATTTTTTTCGGTATTTTTATTTTATTTTAATATATTTATTTCCAACAATCAATTACAAATAAAAAAAAAATATTTAGATATTCTTTTTATTTAACTAAAAACAACAGCTAATTTTACATTTAACAAAATTTAGCTGTTGTTTTTTCGACAAATAATTTTTTTTTAGTGGTTTGAATGCGTCAAAAGTAAGCCATATTTTTATCGACAAGTAACTGTAAATATTTAACCCCCTTCACTTAAAATATTTTAAAGAGGGGGAGGGTTGAAATATTTACATTTACTTGTCGAAAAAAGACTAGAGGGAGTAAAATATCTCATTTACCTTTTTTCAGCTATCGCCGCCTAGCGTTTTTTAAGGCAGGAGCCCGGGACGGAACTCTGCGAATAGTACCAATTAATTTCATACTTAATTTCCGCCTTTCTTTGTTTTTCAACGTAAAAGTCTGTTCTCCTAGTTCTTATTATATCTAATCAACAGTGTATAGATCAGACGAACTAACATTTAATGGTGAGATTTGATTCTCCCATTTATAAATTCATCACAATGCATTATTTCTAAATTGCAGACATTTGGTTTAGATTGTTTTCGGAATTATCTTGAAGCAACGATTTTACACACAATGGCAGAAGTTTTAATATATGCTTTAAAAAAAAAACAAAGAAAGAAGAAGAAGAAAATCCCGCTGACCGACATGCCCCTAGCTCTCACTAATATGGCGGCGGTAGTAATTTCAAATGACCAGGCAGACGTTGAACAAACAACTTCTGGGGCGTCTGTTGACGTGTGACTGATGGACAGACCACCAACCAGTTTCACGTCTGTCATTTTCGGAAACCCGTATCCGGAATTGAGAAGGTTCGTGGTGGGCATAACGAAGACGGTCATGTCAAAATGACAAGATCCTTGTGAAGGGCTAGATCTGTCAGCGGGGCCTAGGATACGCCTCTTGTAGACGGGTAAGACTCCCACAAAAAATGGGACGCCCTGAGTATGATATTAAACTGCGTCTGGTGGAGGGGCTCCAGTTCTAAAAGTCTGGGGAGTGTGGTTTACCATTTATCAGTTAGAATTCCTTTATTTTCTATTTACATTCAAGATATGATAGCTAAGATTCTCCAAACTGATTATATATATATAATATATATATATATATATATATATGGTTGAATAGGTGAATTCGTCTGGTGACGAATTTGGAATATGTCTTTCTTTTTCTAATCTGTCAAAATAAGGTATACATTAAGAGATACATTTTTTGCTGACCGAGTTTTTTGTGTCGGAAGTGAAACTGCAACATTTTTTTTTCTTTTTTGCAACATCAAGGATTTCATTTGGAATTCATATCACAGGTCTATAAAAAAAATTTTTTAAATAAAAATAAAAAATAAAAATGTTTTCAAATGCCTTTAAAGTAATAAAGAATTCATCATTCGCATCTGATGTGTCGGGAGAGTTAAAGAGTTAGCTGAAATAGACTATAATGCTAAGTCTCTAAGTCTTTTGTTATTTCTTTACTTATATATACTAGCAAATATATGCAGCCTCCGGGTGCAAGTATTTAAGTTTTAATGTAATAAAATATTGTATTAAATTAGGCTAATGAAACTAAATAAGAATACAGATAAAAAGATTTGAAACAGAGGGAGTATAATAAAAGATTTGAAACAGAGGGAGTATAATCGATAAAATAGAACAATTGAAATTTACTCTTCCATCACTCTCGTCTTTCATTGTTATTTTTTCTAATCTAAGTATTTAGTTAAAAGAGGAAGTAAAGAATAAAATGACTGTTATTTTATCTTGTTAATGGATTTTATTTAAGATTTATTGAAGAGATTTTTGCTTATATTCATTAAAATAAAACCAAACAGTTAGAAATCAATAATACTAAGCACATATTTATTAAATTCGATTTTTTAATATTAATATGCAAATTAACCTTCCCGTTCACACTGTAAACCGCTATTTTGTTGTATATAAAAATATAATTGCATGTTGTCAGTATGTAGACCTGGTCAACACCAGGGGTCCAGTGGCTTCGGCCCTGGATCTTTACGAGTTAATAGCGTCTATCCCAGGGGCCATCCCCCCAGGCAACACCTGCCCCTCGATTTAAAGGGGCAGGGCTGGGTTTATTGCCCAGTGCCTGAGGCGCCCCCCTTGAGGGGAAATGCCGACGGGATCGACGCAATTTTTCACCTGCCACTCCATGAGCTTCGGTTTGTGGGTGTCCCACGTTAATAGGGACTTTGTGCCTGACCCGTACAAGTGGGGTACGCGGTAAATACAGTAGACCTGGTCAACACCAGGGGTCCAGTGGCTTCGGCCCTGGATCTTTACGAGTTAATAGCGTCTATCCCAGGGGGCCATCCCCCCAGGCAACACCTGCCCCCTCGATTTAAAGGGGCAGGGCTGGGTTTATTGCCCAGTGCCTGAGGCGCCCCCCTTGAGGGGGAATGCCGACGGGATCGACGCAATTTTTCACCTGCCACTCCATGAGCTTCGGCTTGTGGGTGGTCCCACGTTAATAGGGACTTTGTGTCTGACCCGTACAAGTGGGGTACGCGGTAAATATCATGTAGACATGGTCAACACCGGGGGTCCAGTGGCTTCGGCCCTGGATCTTTACAAGTTAATAGCGTCGATCCCAGGGGGCCATCCCCCAGGCAACACCTGCCCCCTTGATTTAAAGGGGCAGTGCTGGGTTTATTGCCCAGCGCCTGAGGCGCCCCCCTTGAGGGGGAATGCCGACGGGATCGACGCAATTTCTCATGAGCTTCGGCTTGTGGGTGGTCCCACATAAATAGGGCCTTCGTGCTTGACCCGTACAAGTGGGGTACGTGGAAAATATCATGTAGACATGGTCAACAGTATTAATAATGTAAGATAATTTTATGAATAATTGAGGTTTAGATAAAAATAAAATCATGGAGAATGTGATGTCAATAACTAAGAGAATTGTGACTTGAGTAGGAATATAGTTTCGGTTACAGACAGAAAAACACACAATCTCCATTATAATAAGATATATATATATATATATATATTACTTGTGTCGTTTGTACCGTAATGGAATAAAAAAAGAGTAAAATAATGTGAAAGCGTTTTAGCTCAATCGGTAGAGCGTGCTCCTGGGAACCACAAAGTTCTTAGCTCGATACCGGTCCTCGCCAACTCAGTATATGAGTAGCACAGGGATCTACGCGGTAAAGTGAGGAGTTGTTGGTATGTGTGGCACTCCACCTCAGACGCTAAAAAATACCCTTGTCTAGCGCTAGTAGAAAGGGGATAGACTCCCTCGTTGTCTGGCGATGACTTACGCAATGTAAAAAGACATAGCCGAAATAAGAGCTAAAATATTAAAGTATTTGGTTGATTGATTTTAATGGCATGCTTAACCGTCTAGGGTTATTTTATGTCTAGAGCTTAGGGAATAGCGTTTATCATATGTTCATACTTACATTTCTTCACGTTGTAACCCAGAGTTCCACGCAGCGTAGTCTATGTTCCTCAGATTTATCTAGAAAGCAATTCATTCATTTTTATAATGGTTGAACTGAGTAAGTTCCCACTAAAAAGATACGAAAAAGGGAAAGGGTTATGCCTGGATGAAAATCTCCATATCTAGTTATTGGTAAAATAGTATCACTATTGTTCTTCTACAAGAATGGCTTTGGCATTAAATAAGCCACAAAGGTTGTTGTGTCATTAAACAAAGAAACCAAACCAAATAGAGTTCAAGGATAATCATAAATTATTAAACAAGAGAAATGAATAAATGACAAAATGCAAACAACAATGCAAATACCTACAATGCCATTGTTGCATAATTTATGTAGTAGCATAGATTATTGGCAACACCCTGAAGGAGAATTCTGTGGCTGTGGGGGGAGGCAGTGTTTTCATACCACGGGACAAAAAGCTACTGGACAGTTGAAATCTCGCACGTCACGTAATTTTAACTTAGGTCAGTTGATAGTCAGGCACCCGTTGGAACAGACGTGTTTCAGCCCGGCTGTCAGTTCCGCACGATGAGTTACGGGCAAATAAATCTTGTGCAATAAAATAGGTCTTGTAGTTAATTAATTGCATGGCGAAAAGAGTTAGCCGAGAAGAAGCCCTTAGAAGTAGAGATGAAACAGTCAGACTCAGCAGAAGTAACAAACAAGTAAGTCTCAACTCTCTCTCTCTCTCTCTCTCTCTCTCTCTCTCTCTCTCTCTCTCTCTCTCTCTCTCTCTCTCTCTCTCTCTCTATTATATACCCGATGTTGGGTATATAAGACGATGGCTATACAACACCATTTGCCTCCGGGGTGACATTGTTATATATATATATATATTTACCAACCCCTCCGCACGAGCAGGATGTGACATAAGGTCAATTTCTTAAGCGGATTTCAATAGGTTTGAATTCAGAGTTTTTCCATCTCCTAGACCGGTTGCCTAACCAAGGTTAAAGAGCCCAGTCTACCCTACTATTTACCCATAGCTGGAAGGAGAGTAGGATTCATACCTTTCCCAAGGGTATTAGCGCTAAGTGAAATGCAATTATCACATCCAGGATTTGAACTCGGAGCGACGAGTGCATTTCCCATGTCTTTAACCATTACACCACGCGCTTCCATATACTATTGTTATATTCTGGCACATGTATGATAAAAAGGATAAGGGGAATAGGATTGGGATAATCCTATAGGTTCTAGTGTTTCAACTGGGGGTCATATGGTTTCACATAGCACTAATATCCTTGGGGAAAGGTATGCCTCCAATTATTCACCCTCCACCCGTGCGGAGGGGTTGGTAAATATATATATGTGGGAAAGAAAAGAAAGAAGGAAGAAAAGAAAGAGAGAAGAAAAAGAAGAAGAAGAGAAAAAAGAATAGTACTTGAGATACTAAACGCTTATAGTTAGGAAATGGACTCGGCGAGACGAATTCAAATCTTGGACGAGGCTGATTGCATTTCACATAACATTCACACCACTGGGAAAGGTATGAATCAAACTATTCTTTCTCTAGCTATAGGTAGAATAAAAAGGCAGACTGGACTCTTTAACCTTAGTATGGTAACTGGTATAGGAAAAGGAAAAACACTGAATTTAAACCTGATTAAATACTTGGGAGGACTGGGCTCTTTACCCTTATTTAAGTAACCGTTTAAGTTTGTTTTCTATTACTATTATTCTATTTCTATATTTGAATTAATTTTGAATACAATTCTGTGTGTAAGTGAATTTTGGTCGAAATGTGTCGACAATAATAATAAATTTCATCCATACCAAAGTATATATATATATATATTTCTTCCAATTATGTTTTTACAATATATATATATATATATATATATATATATATATATATATATCATAAAATGGGTACAAGAGATAACCTACTCGAGTTTCACCATAAGGATCTTCAGGGTTAAATCCACTGAATTAATCGAGACACCGATTGATAGCAGTCGATCTCACGTGTGTGGTCAATGCATTAAAATGTTCGTTGTGAAATAACGATTCAAAAAGTCTCACACCGGATGTTGATTTATTATGGGATTCGAAAAGTAAACAATAAGTTAGAATTGATTTGTGTTAATCTATTTACTAGGATGCAGCTGTCTAACAATTGTGTGTGTCATAATGTTTTTTTGTTTTTTTAAGGAAAAAATGGGAAAGAGAGAAAGGGGGGGTGTTCAAATCTATTTATATTGTTTTGTTTTGATTAGAGTTGTTATGGAGTGAGCGTAGTGATATGTATAGGTGTAAAATGCATTCACGGTAATTTTGTTATTGTAATCGACTGCTATTAATCGGTGTTTCGGTTAATTCAGTGGATTTAACCCTGAAGATACTTATGGTGAAACTCGAGTAGGTTATCTCTTGTACCCATTTTATAATAAATTTGCTCTACTTAGTATTGAGCACTTTGTATTTGTTATATTGCTGACTTACCCCTCAGAATTCTACACTTACTAACCATCGTAACCAAATTCACCGGTAAGTCAACTTTTCCTCTCTCTCTCTCTCTCTCTCTCTCTATATATATATATATATATATATATATATATAAGTAAAGTCGACGGGGCGGCCTAAAGTCGGTATCAGCCATTCATCGAGGGAGTCTATCCCCTTTTCAATAGAGCTAGACCAAGGAGATTGTATTTAGCATCTGAGGTGGAGCGCCATACCTACCATCAGCTCCTTACTTTACCGCACAGATCCCTGTGCTACTCATACACTGAGTTGGCGAGGACCGGTATCGAACTAGGAACCTTGTGGTTTCTAGCCGAACGCTATATATATATATATATATATATTATATATATTATATATATATATAAGTAAAAAGTAAAGTTGTCGGGGTGACCTAATTTCAGACAGAATTCTTGATTATCGTTACATATCAGTATAATCAAAAAGTCATCATCATCATGTCGTGCAGGCAGCACGGATATCCATGACAATCTCTCGCCAACCTTCCCTATTATTCATCGCCCCTGGGAGTTCTTCCCCGCAGCAGCCAGCATCCTCACATAGTTGGTCAATGTAGGTCCTTGGTGGGCGACCCACATTAGCATGTCCATGTGTTGGCTTTCACGGGAGATGCGTCGCTTATAAGCTCATCCCTGCTTCTCCAGCAGTGTCCTGCATATCTAGCCCGTCTCACTCAGATGGTTTGTGAGATAGGGGGCAGGTGGCCATACAGCTGCTTCCTTGTGGGGTGCTGCTTCCACGACTTGTTCAAGACTGCACGCAGCATTCTTGTGCAGCTCCCATCTAGCTTATTCTCAAGGCGCTTCGTTAGGGTCCAAGTGGTGCAGCCATACAGCAGTACAGATATAACTTCAGCCTGGAAGAAATGTCGCTTTAACTTGTTAGTGAGATCGGATTTCCATATGACTAATAATTTGTTTGTGGCCAACCATGCTTTTCCTATTCGTGTATTAATATCGTTATCTGTGGATGAGATATTACTACCTAGGTATGTGAATTGTTCTACCTGTCTTAAGAGGCTTTACCGTCAAGTGTGGAGATGTTTCCTTTCTTTTTTAAGCTTATGAACTTAGTTTTATCAGAGTTCACATAGAGGCAGATGTTCTTTGCCTCTACGTATTATTCATCCACTCTCGTATATGTGAACACACTAGAAACTGCATTTGAAAGAATAGATATATTGCATGGGAATCTGCTAACACGCATACACACGCGGGCGCTTATTCACACACCACAAACTGTCTTACATACGCACTCATACACATACATATTTATAAGCATAAATAATATATATATATATATATATATATATATTATATAGTGAAAATAATTATATTATAATATATTATATATATATATATATATATATAATAAGTGAATAAATAAACAAATTCCTAAAGAGAAATTCATATTTTTTCTGAACGTTTTGTATATATTATATATATATATATATATATATATATATATATATATATATATATATATAATATGTCTATGTGTGTGTATATATATATATATATTGCATAATTATATGATACTTGGTCCTTACACGTGCATACATACTCACAGATGCACATTATATACATATGTGTGTGTGTGTGTGTGTGTGTGTGTGTGTGTGTGTGTGTGTGTGTGTGTGTTCGAATGAATTACGCTAATTCCTATACAGTAGTTCATGTTCTTTTCCTGAACGTTTTATCAGCAGTGGATAATGTCCTTTTTCTTCTTCCGAATCAAAGAACCGAATCCAAAATGGCAGTCGGAATTCCTGCTCTTACCAAAAATTGGGCTGCTTCCTCTATCGAAGATCTGAAGCCATTGAGCAGAAATCGTCCGGCGGGTCGTAAAAGCTGGTGAGGACCGACTGGCATGGTCATTGAAAAACGGGACAATCATTAGAAATGATTTCGCTTCTGCTTTGATGATTCTCTCTCTCTCTCTCTCTCCCCCCTCTCTCTCTCTCTCTCTCTCTCTCTCTCTCTTCTCTCTCTCTCTCTCCTCTCTAAACAACACACACACACACACACATACACACACATACACATTCTCACTCTCTCTCTCTCACACACACATACACACATTCTCTCTCTGACACACATACACACATATTCTCTCTCTATTTTTCACTCTCTTCTCTCTCCTCTCACACACACATACACACACATTCTTCTCTCTATCACACTCACATACACACACATTCTCTCTCCTCTCTTTCACACACACACATCACACACACATACACTGACACTCTCTCTCTGTCACACACTCACACACACACACACACATACATACATACATACACATTCTATCTCTCTATCTCTCTCTTTCAACACACACATACACACACACACGCACTCTCTCTCTCTCTCTCTCTCTCTCTCTCTCTCTCTCTCTCTCTCTCTCACACACACACACCACATACACATACATCATACACATACTCTCTCTTCTCTCTCTCTCTCTCTCTCTCTCTCTCTCTCTCATCTCTCTCTCTCTCTTCTGTAAGACGAAGCCGCATCGTTGCCCACTGCTGGCCAACCTCGCCGCCGCTGTTCGGCAAATCAACGGATCGGTTTCTACGTTTGAAACCGGAATCACGCTCGCAAAAACGATCTGCCGATCAGTAACGAGAGAAAAAAGAGATAATAGGATAAATAATTGCGGCTATTTGCTAGTTAAAGAGAGCAACGTTGAAAGAGGACACAAGAAAGGGAACGACAAGATAAAAAGATCAGACATAGAATAGAACGATAAAATAGAGAATGAGTTTAACGAACGTAATTGTTTGTCGCGCGGAGGGGGAGGGGCGTACCAAGTTAACGCAACTGATGTAGATGATGCTGTTATTGATAACAGTGTTATTGTTGGTGATGGTGGTGGTGGATCTTAATAGTATTATTATTATTAGTAGTAGTAGTAGTAGTTGTAGTAGTAGTAGTAGTAGTAGTTGGCTGGTTGCTTGCTTGGTTAGCTGGTTGGTTGGATCTTACGGCACGTCAACCCTTGTTGGGTTATTTTATGCCGAAGATATTTTGGGTTATTTCCTACAAATCTATATATAAACAAAGGGGAACCACTCTTGACTGATAAATTATTTATTTATTTATTTATTGATCTACTAGGAAAAAAAGAAGACGGGGTTAGGGTTAGGGGTTAGGGGTTAGGGTTTAGGGTTAGTTTAATGGGGAAATAAATAAGTAATTTATCAGTCAAGAGTGGTTCCCCTTTGTTTATGTTAGACTTATAGGAAATAACCATATTTTGTTTTATTCATTCTTGGTGGATATTGAAAATTCTCTTTTTTTAACTAAAATTTTTAAAACTCATTTTTTTATTATTTAATCCATAGATAGGACCCTAACGGGTACTTTCACGCCGGATCAAAGTGGAACAGGGAGTGATGACGATGAAGGGGTACTCCACACTCACCGTAGCTCCAAAATTGGAAAAAAATAGATGCAGTTTAACGTCATATCCAGGAAACTAACACCATCAGCCACCGCCCTCTAGCACATATATGATAAAAAAAGGGTTGGGGTTGCCATAAGGACAATAAGGTTGGGGAAATCATATAGGTGCTAAGGCTTGATGTGACTAGTTGATTGATCGGAGAAGGGACTGTCCGTCTAACCTTTGTTAAGGCTAAAGTGGAGTGTTGCAAGCGAGTCGTGGATATCCATGCGGTTGGTGCGACCTGATGATGATGATGATGATGATGATGATGTGATGATGATGATGATGATGATGATAATCGTATATAAAAAAAATTAAATCTCTCTTGCCTATACAGATTTTACTATGATTTAAATCCAATTAAAAATCAATCAATGAAATTAATTAATCAATTAATTTAGAAGAAATACAAGGTGTGTCGAAAAAGTAAAAAAAAGTTCCATTCATTAATTTTTCAGAATTCAAGGTGTGTCAAAAAAAGTACCAAGTTTAAAGTTGTACTTACCAAGATAGAAATGAAGAATGAACGGAACGTTAATTTTTTTCAGAATACAAGGTGTGTCATAAAAGTGCTGAGTTTGAAGCTGTAGTTACCAAGATAGAAATGAACAATGAATGGAATTTTTTTTTTTTTGGGGGGGGGTCAGAATGCAAGGTATGTCAAAAAGTACAAAAAAAATCTCGATACTTTTTTAACACACCTTGTATGTTATGTTAAGTCATCGGGGCAGCCTAATGTCGGTATCAACCAGTCAGTGAGGGAGTCTATCCCCTTTTCAATAGCGCTAGACCAAGGAGATTGTTTGGGCGTCTGAGTTGAGCGCCACACCTACCATCACCTCCTTACTTTACCGCACAGATCACTGTGCTACTCATACGCTGAGTTGGCGAGGACCGGTATCGAACTAAGAACCTTGTGGTTTATTATAGAACACATTTATTTCTATACTTGTTACTATTTCACTCCGCCCGGGCAACGCCGGTTAGCCCTTCTCGTAGTGAATAAAGACGTCATCCTACTAATATGTTTTATTTTCTTAATCAATCATTGACTTTCTATTTATCTTTGTATCTTTATAAATAAGAAAAGAAACCAAATTTGTAAAAGAGTTCGCCATTGACACCCTTTTAGCGTGCTTGAAACTGAAATGTTGTAAAGCAGTGAACTACATGACCCCACGTTGAATTACTCGTTACCGTGAACACGTGAGTAATGCGCTTCTCATTCTTCTCCCCCTCCCTCCTCAAGTTGAACAATGCAGGATTTTTTCAAGGACGTCGTCATCACAAATTTGTACCACGTGACTAAACGTCCAATAAAGAGTTTTACTCGAAGGTCCTGCTGTGTGAAGGAATAGACCTGGGGCGCGAACACACAAAACCACAACGCTGCATCACCCACACACATCTGTTCACATGATAGTCCTTACCCACGGATTTTGCACCAGGCACATTACAACTCACGTACTCCAAACACCTTATTTTCTGAATGTGTCTCTTGCGAACGTTTTTTTTTTTTTAAATTATCTCTAAGCTGAAATTCACTATGAAATGTCGTCGGTTTTAAGCGTTATGAGAGATAGAAGAAAATGCGCAATGAAAGCTGAATACTATCCCTTAAAACAACTTCCAGATTGTATTTCAGAACTTAAAAAAACAAATTCTGTGCATTATTGTCATGGCAGAATCAAGAGCACTGCGGCAAATTATCGTCTTTGTTATACTCACACTAACAAGAATTAGGGAATAGTAGTAAATAAACAAATAACAGATAAGACACAAAACATTTTTATTTAGCAGCATAAAATTTTTATTTAGCAGTAAATAAACTGATAACAGATAAGACACAAATTTTTATTTAGCAGTAAATAACAAATAACAGATAAGACACAAAACATTTTTATTTAGCAGTAAATAAACAAATAACAGATAAGACATAAAAACATTTTTATTAGCAGTAAATAAACTGATAACAGATAAGACACAAATATTTTTATTTAGCAGTAAATAAACAATAACAGATAAGACAAAACATTTTTATTTAGCAGTAAATAAACTGATAACAGATAAGACACAAAATATTTTTATTAGCAGTAAATAAACTAATAACAGATAAGACGCAAAATATTTTTCCTTAATAGCTACACATTCTGGCTTCAAAAAATATACCTAAAATAAATTGATGTATATTCAAATAAATGGTATGATTTTTCCCAGCTAGGACGTCCTTAAACTACAATAGAATATTACACTCAATCTTTTTTTAAATTTCCAACGTTGTTGGGAAGGAGTTTTGCTAAGGTTGTTGTTGGAAAGGAATTTTATCCATAAGCAGATGTCCGAAGAAAAGAAGCTGCTGAAATAAAACTTCCGACAGGTGTGTGGAAGATTCAGAAAGAAATGATGCTGCTCCCTAGAGACAGCAAAAAGGGTTCTTACAGGAAACTCCCGTTTAGGTGGAACCCATGAATTCGGCTCATCCAAACATCTTTCCGAAAAATTAGCGATAGAAAAGGGTGAATTTCCTCGAAAGTGTTCGTGTGAAATAATCATCTTAATAGGAAATAAATAAAAAGGAATACAAGTCATTATTCCCAACACCAACAAAAAAGTAGTTCCTGAAATCAGGAACTATTTTTTCTTCAGTCTTCTTGTGCGGATGATGATAGAGGCTGTAGCGGCTGTAGCGGCTTGAGCCATCATTCTCAGGAGATACAGAGTGACAATTGCGTCCCTCGGGGACCTATTAAAAGCCGATCAGCATTGCACCTGGTGGACACTCTTTGATTTTGACAAACTGAAACAGCCGCAGGGATTTCGTTCCGCTTGCATCAGTCCCGGATTTTCTTTTTTCATTTTAATCGACTTGTTGGCTGCTATCAAATTGCAACATTCTCAGAGAACTAAATGTAAAAAGCGACATTCGATGCACAAGAGGGTCCGATTTCTATGTGGGTCTGCTGGGACTCTGGTTTGTGTGCGGGAGATATTATTGTATTGTTTTGTTAATATATTTTTCAATGTTGATTTTTTTTTTATATGTTGGTCGTTGTTATTGTTGCTGTTGCGTGTTGACTGCCCGACATTACTGTCAATCCTATCATGGTTGTGCGGGCAGTCTAGAATTTTATTCCGTTATCAAACCAAACACACCGCAAAACATTCTCTTTACATTTTATCTTTTTTTTTTTTTTTTTATTGTTTTTATTTTATTTTTTTGAATACATAAAAGAAACACAACAGAATCTAATTAATTTGCTATGAAGTTGGTGGAGGCTGAGAAAAAGGGTGACGAGAGAAAGAAAGAAAGAAAGAAAGAAAATAATAATAATAATAATAATAATAATAATAATAATAATAATAATAATAATAATAAATACATTGTAATCGTAATAGCAGCAGCCGTAAAGAGAGAGAAAAAAGAAGAAAGAAAGAAAGAAAAGTAGAAAGAAAGAAAAGGGCGGGAGAAAAAGAGCGCCATTTCCCACTGGTCATATCAATTCACTCCAAATTTAATAGACTAACAATTAAATTGTCTTCCGTACATTTTGCTGATTGTTTCGCACGGCAGCCAACCTACGTTGTAATCTGAAACTTATCAATAAGATGCTAATTGGAAAATCACGATTATGATTTGAGAACAATGCATCTTTCTTTCTTTTTTCTTAATACTGTATTTTCTTAAGTTGGTGAGGAAGGTCTATCTTTTTTTTTTTACCTCTTTTTTCTAGAGAGTGATCAGAGAATTTCAGGTTCTCAGGAAAACCACAAAAGGCTGCCATATTGTTTAGATTCCAAATAAGTCGGTAAACCGCAAAGATCAATGACAGGACATTAGATTCACTCAAAGAATTATCTTCATTCTTTTGTTTTTTGTTGTTGTTTTTTTTGTCTTTGTTTGATTCTATGAAAAACGTTACTTCATCTCTCATGTCTGTCTTTGTCGTACAACCTAGTCTCTGTTTTCCTCCGTTTATTCTATCAGTTTTCCTTCTTTTAACAAAAAGAAAAAATGAATGTTTATGTTTCTTCTATATTGGTAATATTTTTTTCAAAAGGTGATTTTGTTTTAGGTCAGCGAATAAATGGCTTGTAAGGAAGACGAGAAAAAGAATCTTACAGCGTGCATTTCTTCCGATCTCTTGTATTGTAAAAATGAACTCTGTCTTTTATCTTATTTATTTATTTTCTTCCTTTCTGTCATTCGATTACCTTCTTTTGTCTGAACTATATTTCTTTCTTCTCTCGATGTTTTCGATCATTGCATCACATTTTCTATGGTGGTTGTCTGCACTAATTATTAAAGTTGAGAGTTGCAGATTTAATAATCTTGGGGGAAAAAAAAGAACGCACTGATGCTTCGAAATGTCTAAATATTTCGCCTTATCAAAAAAAAAAAAAAAAAAGGGAAAGACAAAAAGTATTCAACTCATTAAAAAAGTAAAGGTAATTTTCACCTTTAGTTGGCTAAATTCCTAGTAAATACGGCAATTAGAGTAACCTCCCTTGACTTTCACTTTGAAACAAGCCGGTAGCCATTTTGAAAGTTTCCGTGCGAAATAAACAAATCTTAGAAACTTTTTTCGAAAACAATAAAACTGCATGCTTTAACACAAAAATATCATAAAATGTGTTCTTAGTAACAATTAAGTTCATTTCAGCAATCGATTTTGTGTGATTGCGACATCAGATGTTTCAATAATAGATTATGATTCTGCCTTGTAAATTTAGCTGTTTTTTTTTCTTTTTAAGATCCCTGGACCCTCCTGAGTTAATCTTTGTAGCCCTAAGGCCGAAAAGTCTACAGAGATTTTCAATGATTATGATCGTACGGGTATTTATGTTTAACTAGCAGGATCTCCCCACTTTACCAAACAGATTGAAGCTATGCTACTCATACGCTGAGTAGCCGAGGGTCGGTATCTAACCCGGAACCTTGTGGCTGCAAGGCAGATGCTCTACCGACTGAGAATAGGGGAATGCTGTGTCCTTAACGAAAATGTTTCAATCTGTGAACGTGTCTCGAATCATTTGTCATTTGTTTTACTTGACATGAAATAAATGGACAGCGTTGTTTACCCAAACACTAAAAATTTAAAAAATACTCATCTAATCCCTCCCATTACTACTATTTACAAAGCTGCATACTGACTTCTCGCGAACCCCCATTAATTTAAAGTCCTTTAAGCTGGGGCTGTAGAATACGCCGACTGCACCTCTGCATAGGGATAATACTCTCCCAATGGGGCCACCTGTCGGTCGTGGGTGGCGACTCGTAATTTTTAAGGATGAAATTCTGGTGGCTGAGCAGTTCATGCAATACTCCGCTTTGGCCCTTACTTGGGCTAGACAGGCGGTTAGAAAAGCCTCATCCGATAAATCGGCTGGTCACCTCAAGCCCTAGCACTTATAGGATTGTCTCGACCTTATTGCTCTTATGGCAAAACCGCAACCCTTTTAATCATATATGTGTTAGAAGGGGGTGGCTGAGGGTCTTAATGTCCTTGGTATGACGTTAACTGCATCTAGTTGGGAGGTTCTAATTCTGGAGCTCTTGGAAGTGAAGGGTACCCCTTCATCGCCATTACTCCCAGATCCACTGACTCTAAGTGGTAGCACCTGTTAAGGTTCCGTCTATAGGTTAAATGAATAAAAATGAGTGTAAAAATGTGTTTCAAAACGTTTTAATAAATTTGAATACTCAAAAAGAAGGAATAAAACAAATGCTTCTTCGGCATAAAATAACCCAAAGGTTTGTCATGCCGTAAAATCCAACCAACCATTAAATCATGTAAAAATGCAGATTTTATTTTCCACCAATGGACACTGATCAGATTTGGAGAATTGAATTTATTTTTTAAGAAAATGTTTGTGACTAAAAATTGTTCTCCATTTTTTTTTTCTCAAACATTGATCGTCTTCTATTTTGGCTTCTGAGGACAAAAAATCCTTAGACGAGTTCATTTTCATTATATCGTTGTTTTCTCCAACGACATTTGACAATTTTTGCTCAAAAAAGAGCAAAAATCTATCAAAAATATTGTCCAAGATTAATCTGCTTTTTAAAAAAATCAAAACCATCCAATAGACAGAGCGCTTCTTTCTCTCTCTCTCTCTCTCTCTCTCTCTCTCTCTCTCTCTCTCTCTCTCGGATTGATTTATCGATTTCGCGAACCTGTACAATTTTATGCAACACCGCCAACCTAAGCTCACTTTGTCCATTCAAATACGTATTCCTACAAAGTTTCATTAAAAATCAATCAAGCCATTTTGGAGGAGATAACTAACAAAGTTGACTCAAATAGGCATCAATTTTGAGTATATAGGCACAATTCTTTCAATATGTTCCTATCTTCGTTTGGAATCAATAAAACGAAAATAGGTAAGACGCAACAGAATAGCAAGTGTAGAATGTGTGGAGACAAAAACGAAACTGTTAATCACATACTAAGCAAATGCAGCAAACTAGCTCAAAAGGGGAATAAGACTAGGCACGACTGGGTGGGAAAGGTGATCCACTGAGAATTATACGAGAAACTAAACTTTGACCATACTATTAAATAGTATACACACAAACCAGAATCCGTTCTAGAGAATGGGATTCGTAAAATTCTCTGGGTTTTTAAGATACAAACGGACCACTTAATCCCACCCAGAAGAACAGACCTATTGATAATTAACAAGAAAAAATAATTATTCAACTGTTGAGTCTTGCTGTTCCAACAGACCACAGAGCAAAAATAAAAGAAAATGAAAAGACAGACAAATACTTGGACCTTGCCAGAGAACTAAAACAACTGTGGAACGTGAAGGTGAAGATCGTATCAATTGTAGTTGGTGTCTTTAGAACGGTCTCCAAGGGTTTGGGAAAGAGTTTAGAGAAATTGGAAATCAGAGGAAGAAACTAGACCCTCTAAAATAACAACATTGTTTAGATTGGCTAGAATACTCAGAAGTCTCCTGGAAACCTAAAGAGACCTGCTGTCACTCAAACTCCAGTAAAAGACCATCAGCTAACGCTGATGTGAAAAAATCACAAGGAGTGATATAATAATGTTTGAGGAAGGCCAAGAGACTAAAGTATGTCTGGATTCGCTAAAATAACACACAAATTTTGTTGGAAGTCTAGAAAGGAACAAGTCATTGTGTCCCGATTATGCATTGGTCATACAAGACTAACGCACTCCTATATACTCAAACAAGAACAAAAACCACAATGTGGAACATGTCAAACACCTTTGACAGTTAAACACTTATTCATGGAATGCAGGTTTTTTGCTCACATCATTTTATTTTAAAGCAAACAATATGAAAGATCTGTTTGAAAACGTAAACATGGAGGATATTCTCTCTTTTTTGAGGGAAATAAAATTATACCATAGAATATAGACATGAACAAATCAATACCATACAACATAATCCCCAATAATACTAACACTTTGATAAATCCAATTACTAAAAACTATAAATATAAATACACGATATGTATTACTTCCTAACCGTTAGGCATGACATAACCCCAGACGGTTTGACGCTCCCCAAAAGAAAAACCTTAAGACATATGAACCATAGAACAAGTTTTGTATTGCACTTTATTTCTTCCTATAATATTATTGTACTTTCTTCTATTTTTTATGGCGATCTGTGATGCTTAAGGACGGAATCTTGTTGTCTGCGCAGTCCATGACATGCAACACTCCACTTTGGCCCTTATTTGGGCTAGACGGGCGATCGGAGAAGCCCCCTCCGATCAATCGGCTAGTCACGTCAAGCCCTAGTTCCTATATGAACTCTGGGGTGTGTGGAATACTCATTTATTGCCATTATCTTCTATATTTTCATATCTTCTATATTTTATGGCGATCCGTGGTGCTTAAGGAATACTCCTTCATTGCCATTACTCCCAGTTCCACTCTGACCCAGAGTAGCAGTACCTTTTAAGGCCACATCTATGGATTAAATAGATAGAAAAATTAGGGTTTTTTTAACCTGTTTAAATAATGAGTTAATTTTTTTTTTGATTACCCAACAAGAATGAATATAACAAAGGTCTTCGGTATAAAATAACCCAACAGGGGTTGAACATGCAGTAAAATCCAACCAACCAACCAACCAAGCAATCAACCAAAAATTAATACTCACACAAAAACATATTTTGTAAATTATTGCTTATCGCCAAAATAATTCATAAAAAGATCGATTCTGTTCAACTCAACCTCCTCTTATTTGTTCTGTTGTTCCTTGTTTTTATTTCTAATTCATTACAGCATTAACCTTTTTTTTATCCCAGTTGCCCGGAAGACTTCTCTCTTACAATATTCAGCGACATTTTTTACGATCTCGTAGCGCACAATTTACTAAATTCGCGCTACCCCCCGAAACACACACTTAGAAACAGACAACAACACAAAACACATATTTAAGCAGGGTTGCATTTGCGCACACGTGTGTGCTTGCTATCACATATACACAGGCACACGCGGATGCTGCTATTTACCCCTTGCAGTCTTGTCTGCATCCCACTTTTTTAAAAGTCTGGCCGCCTTCTCCATCAGTGCCAATTAAAACATCGTTACAATGAAAAGCATCAACAAGAACACCTTCCTACCACAGTGCCATATGGTGTCAACCCCTACATGGCCGTCTTTCTCGTGTTCGACTGTCTCTGCTCAGCTGGTGGCCAAAGTGACAGTTGCCAAACCAGAGTCGTCCCTAGAAAGACTATTTGACACTAGTGATCAGTGTTATTTGTAAAAATAAAAAAATTTAAAAAATAAAAAAAAGACTCGTGCTGTGGTTGTCATCGTTAGCGGTAATGTGTAGAAACAGACTTATTATTAGCATTGTTATAATTATTTTCCCCTTTGAGACTTCTTCGTACTAGTAATAACTGATTTTTTTTTTCATGACAGCAAGTCTCCTCAGCTCTCCAAGACTTTCTAAGTACGAGGGTAATCCCAAAAGTAAGGTCTCCATAACTCACACAGAGAAAATTTTTGTTCGACAATTGGCAACACTCTTGTGTTTGTTGTGCCTGTGCCTGCGCCTGTGTCTGCCCTTATGCGCACCTTGCGATCACGATCAGTCTTGACTTGGCCGTCATTTCTGATGGAGATCCCGATTGACGCTACCGCGTGAAGTTTGCCCAGTTAAACATATTGAATTTTAATTTGGTTACGTGTACCAACCATGTGACCAAATCAGAATTTTTTTTTTTTTAATTAAAAAATGTATTTATTTATTAAAAATAGACAACTATAACAATATTAATTTATCGTTAGTGCCTAATTACTTTTTTTCATTTAAAATCAAAAACTGGTATTAATTCAGAATAGCGCGCAAGAGATAATATCATTAGATTACGTATAAAAAACATTACATTTTACGAAGTACCCTAAATCTTTGGAACGCTCG
>CM042147.1:74566590-74569090 GCA_023376005.1 Doryteuthis pealeii | reverse complement strand
AGCGGAGGGCACATCGACCGAAACATTGTACAGATAACAGTAAAGATGAGGACAATAGTCCGAATAATCCAAATAATTTGATAATTAGTATTATTTGGATATCTCATCTCAAAAATTCAAAGAATTGGTGTTGCATAAGTGTGTGGTGTCGTGGGTTTTTGACAAGCACTGTAACGAGAATTCTAAGAGGCCATTGTTTTTCAGATCAGGGGATGGAAAAATACCAGTAAACGGTTATGGCCCCAACTGACCCCAGAGGCGAGAATCTCGCGAGTCACGCGATAGACTTAGTTAGGTAATCAGTTTTCAACCAGACGTCAGGCAGAGAGAATGTCTATCTCTCTGCTTTGCTTGTAACTCAGACCGCGCGGTGAATCGCAATGGGCAATGCAGTAATAAAATCTTTGATCAACGAAAAACAAAGACTTGTAGTTGACTAATGCATGACTTAAAAAGAAGCCCTTAGTTAGAAACAGCCAGACAAGAACTTAGAAAAAAGAAGAGACAAGATGACAACCGGTCAAAGAAGTAAAGGAAACAGCACTAGACAATCATAGCAGAAAGGAAGAAGATAGAAAGAAGAAATGGAAGCAAATAAGTCACTCACAGCTCTGTCTGTCTGTCTGTCTGTCTGTCTGTCTCTCTCTCTCTCTCACACACACACACACACACACACCACACACGAATACTCTCTCTATCACTCTTGTTTATATGCCCGCAATGGAATATATAACACTAGTCCTAAAACGTGTCCAAAGTTCGAGCATTGACGACCTAATTATCCAGCAATTGTTTATCCCGATTGGTCATACAAGACCTAAATACTCTTAGTATTATCTGCGTTATTCGGACTATTGTCCCCATCTTTATTGTTATTTGTACAACGTTTCGGCCGATATGCCCTCCGGCCTTCTTCAGGTATTTCTTGTCGGACTCGGGAACCTTCTTTTCGAACTCGGGAACTTTCTTCTCGTCGTCGGGAACCTTCATGTCGTAATCGGGAGCCATCACGCAACTTTGAACTTGACCCTTTATTCAGTCCACGGGGGTATCCTGTTCTCATTCCGCTAACCATAGTTGAGGTAGGAGTTGTACAAATAACAATAAAGATGGGGACAATAGTCCGAATAACGCAGATAATACTAATCATCAAGCCTCATCTCAAACATTCAGAGAAATACTAAATACTCTTTTATACTCAAACAAGAGTAACAACCATAGTTTATACCATAGTAAACACTCTACTCTGCTAGTTATTTTTCATTAAATGCAGAGACTAAGCTCTCATTAGACAACTTTTTCAACGCAAACAATAAGAAGGGCCTTTCTGAAAATCTCAAAATGAGTGACATTTTTATCCTTTTTGAGTGAAATAGAATTACATCAAAAAACTGTACAATATAAAGTAAAATCGTGGTAGCCTAAAGTCTGTATCAGCAAGACGGCGAGGGAGTCTATCCCCTTTTCACTAAACGCTAGACCAAGGAGATTGTTTGGGCATCTGAGACGAAGCGCCACTCCTACCATCAGCTCCTCACTTTACCGCACATATCCATGTGCTAATCATACGTTGAGTTTGCGAGGGCCGGAATCGAACCAGGAACCTGGAGGTTCCCGGCCGGACACTCTACCGACTGAAAGTAATTGTTCTAAAAAAAAATTTCCGAGAGGATTTTGACATCTTTAAAACAAAATATTAAAATAAATAAACAACTACACAAAAATGTAAATATAAACGTACAACGTACGCGATTCCCTAACCTCTCGGCATAAAGTAACCATAGGTGGGTCGACATGCCGTTAAAATCAATCAATCAGAAAGTTTATAGTTTGGCAATGAATAATATCGAAATGGTTATTTACTTACGTAATAAAATATAGAGCGGTAACTTAACTTCGGAGTACCCCGAGTACTCGGTCGATTTTTTGCTATGCGTTGAGAGCTAAAATCTGAGGCACGAACGAGCTTCAGATACGCTTATGTTAATAAGTTTATTAAAAACATTTTAGTTTCCAAATTTATTACGCCAAAGAAAAATATTATGGACCATATTACCTTTGGCACCCCTTTTTATCTCGATTAAGAAAGGACGTGTTTTCCATTTACAGCGTCAATATCCGGTTGTTTGTTAGGGTTAAGGGTTAGCTTTATAATTTTTTTTAAATCTAAAGATTGTCTGTTAAAACAACCGGATATTGACAGTGTAAATGAAAAACATGTCCTTACTTAATCGAGATCAAAAAGGGGTGCCTAAAGTCATATGGTCCAATATTGTTTATAAAAAATAAACATAAAACATATTACAGCACATAATTCTTTACATTCTATTTTATGTTTTTATACAATACAGTTTTAGTCTTGTTATTAAAAAATATAACAAAAAGTAAGGTGATTTAGGGGTGGGACAGGAACGGATTAATGGCATTTAAGTTTATTTCAATCGGGAAAATTGATTTGGTATACGAGCAGAGGGAATTAAACTCGTAAGTCAAGGTACCA
>CM042147.1:74556590-74561590 GCA_023376005.1 Doryteuthis pealeii | reverse complement strand
GGCGAGCCGAGTTCAAATTCTGGTTGATGTAGTTTATATTCACGTCAAATTGTGCATTTACCAAGACCTCCGCACTAGCAGGATCTGACACAAAGTGAATTTTAAGCGTAGTTTAACAGGTTTGAATTCAGAGTTATCTTTCTACTAAACCGGTTGCGATACTAAGGTTAAAGAGCCCAATCTGTCCTACTATCTATCCATATATATACACATATACACATATACATATGATCCACCATCTCCAATCTACACACGCACGCACACACACACACACACACACACACATATATATATATATATATATATATATATATATATACCTATATGTGGCCGGTCTCCTATTATGTATCTTCATTATAATGGAGATTGTGTGTTTATCTGTCTGTAACCGAAACTATATTACTATTCAAGTCACAATTCCCTCAGTTACTTACGTCATATTCTCCTTGATTTTATTTTTATTTAAATCTCAATTATTAATAAAATTGTTTTACATTATTAATACTGCTGACCATATCTATATACTAATATCATACAATTGTATTTATATATACAACAAAATAGCGGTTTACAGTGTGAATGGGAAGGCTAATTTGCATATTGATATTAAAAATTTGACTTTAATAAATATGTGCTTAGTATTATTGATTTCTAATTGTTTAGTTTTATCTTAATGAATATGAGCAAAAATCTCGGTGATAAATCTTAAAAGAAATCCATTAACAAGAAGAAAAAATGTAATTTTATTCTTTACTTCCTATTTCAACTAAATAGTTAAATTAGGAAAATTTAGCAATGAAAAGTTTTAGTTGTTCTATTATTCGATTATCTCTTTTTCAAATATTTTTATCTGCATTCTTATTTAGTTTTATTAGCCTTTCTAATTTAATTTGATATTTTATTATATTAAAACTTAAATATTTGCACCCGGAGGGTGTATATATTTGCTAGTTCATATAACTAACTATACACCTTATTATATACACACACACACTTGCGTGCACCCAATTGCACTTGTGTGCAGCATCATAGTGCCACATATAGCTGGAGGGAGAATAATAGGATGTATACCTTTATCAAGGATAAATAGCGCTATGTGAAATGTTACCCTACCAGTCTCGTCCAGAATTTGAACTCTTGTTGCCGTTTCTATTTCCTACGACGATAACCATTATACCACGTGCCTCTACATCTGACCTATAGATGACAGTCCCAACGGATGCTATCATTCCGAGTCAGAGTGAACTCGGGAGTAATAGCAACAAAAGATCAACTTTACACTTCCCAGTTTCCTACGACGGTAACCATTACACAACGGTTGCCTCCACGTCACATTCACGTCACTTTTTGTTTTGTTTTGAAAGAACGTTAATTCATTCCTTCTTCCTTTGTCTGTGAGTTAAATACCAAATAGTGGATTCTTCGAACAGTTCGTGAAAACAACCTATCCAATTGCTTGGAATCATCGGATGCCTAAACAAGAAATCCAAGTTTTTAAAATAACTGGGCAATAATAAGGAACACATATGCTACGGTTCTGCGATTATGGAAGACAGATGAAAGAAACTGCGAGGATGGTGCTGAATACGGATAGGAAAGAGGTTCATGTAGCCAACAGAAAACTTACTGAAAACTTCAAGAATTTCGGGGTGGACCTTATGTCCACTACAAATGAGAGCGTCACGAGAAAACCAGGAAAATTGAGGATCTTTTGTTCTTACTGGACTCATTGGGTATAGATGAGCTAAATAATAATAGAAAACTACTAAGGTTTGTCTACCAGTCTATGAGAAAAAACTGCTGCTTTTCATTGGAAAATCAGGAGCTGGATTCCTTCGGATTGTCTGATACTGTATTCAAACTCTTTCTTGGAACTCATACAACTCCATTAGTGCCAAATCATACTGACGCTTGTCATTTCCTTGTACAAGATTGATGGCATCAAGAGGAGCGATTTGTTTTTTTCTCTAAAACCTTGCTCTACCCTGCACCCTGGAGAGGAAGCAAAACTTTCATGAACAAATCATTAGTATCGCAAGACTAACGGATACTATAGGATTATATTGGGATGCTCCATCGTGGTATAATGGTTAGCAAGCTAGTCATACAAATCAATTCCTACTAAATAGCGAATTTGACCCTTGCTGGATGCCCCATACTTGCGACCTTGTGTCACATCTACCCATGGTCAATGGGTTGGATAAATACCTACTACAGAATTATATTGTTTATGTCAGTATGGTAAATTTATTATCATTATGGGATAACTAATAATACTAGCAAATATATGCAACTTCCGGGTGAAAGTGTTGAAATTTTAATGTAATAAAATATTATATCAAATTAGAAAGGCTAATGGAACTAAATAAGAATGCAGATAAAAATGATTTGAAACAGAGGCTGGTATATTCGAAAAATAGAACAACTAAAACTTACTCTTCCATCACAGTTATATTATTTCAAAATATCCTAATACAAATAATGTTTTCACTTTATGGAAGAAGAAGGACAATAGCATTATTAAGATCGGCTAGAATATTCAGAAGACCTGAGAAGACTTGCTGTCACCTATCCTCTAGTGAAAGACCATGCTGGTGTGAAAAAGTCGTATAATAATATTAATATAAGATTATAATAATATAAGATTACGATGATCATGGTTGCTACTACAACAGCGCCCTTCACTACCGCCACCACCATTACAACAACAACAATAATAATAATAATAATAATAATAATAATAATAATAGATGATGATGAGGAAGAACCGAAGAGAAGAAAAAAAGAGAATTAATCAGATTGACTGTAACAATGATGCCGTAAAGATTCTCTTCTCTTTTTGACTGGCCAAATAAAACGTACAAAATGGTTTCTAATTGCACCATAACCTTCTTTCAAAATACTATAAGAGGCGTGACAACGCCAACAACAACAACAACAACAACAACTGTAGAAACACAAAGAGAGAGAAAAAAAACAACAATAAGAACAGCTAAACAAAGTTTATTGTATTTTCATAAAAGGTATAATTGTCTCTCCGTGTCCCCCCCCTCTCTCTCTCTCTCTCTCTCTCTCTCTCTCTCTCTCTCTCTCTCTCTCTCTCTCTCTCTCTCTCTCTCTCTCTCTCCTCTTCTATGCTACCTCGCTGCGGTTTCCCATCCCTGGTCCGCAATTATTCAGTCTATGCTGTCAATACTTTTTCTTTACTTGACCGCATGGCCACTGTATAAATTGATCACCTCCGCTGTCCATTCTCTAACTAATTACCGCGAGAAAAAAAGAGATTCTACGTGACTCCACGTAATTCTAATCACATTAGGGTTGAAAGTTTCTGAAATACAACGAATTCGAAACGCGCTGAATGAAACGCCGAAACAACGTTTTAAAAAAGAAACGCGGTGGGGGGGGGGATGAAGAAGCTGGAATTAAATTCCGTTTTTCTCTTTCAAACATTTATTTATTTATTTATTTAATTAATTCATATTACAAGAGGCCAGTTTTGTTAGTCGTGATATAGCTTTTTAGTTTTTAAAATGTGACAGGTGAATTCTTTGCGTGTATCAATGCGTTTGTGTATGCTGCGTATGTGCACCCATGTTCTCTCTCTCTCTCTCTCTCTCTCTCTCTCTCTCTCTCTCTCTCTCTCTCTCTCTCTCTCTCTTTATATATATATATATATATATATATATATATATATATAATCCAAAGAGTGGGTGAAGAAATCTTCCTTATGACGTTGTAGTTTTTCAGTTCAATGTGTACTCTTATTGTCAGAGCAAAATTATATTAGGGAGAGAGAGAGACAAAGACAGAGAGAGAGAGAGAGAGAGAGAGAGAGAGAGAGAGGTCTAAGTTTTAATAGCATAGATACAGTCACCAATCACAGTTAACGCTATTCAAATTTTGATCAGTGTCGGCTCTAACACTGGGTGGTGTGTTGATAATAAGTGAGTGAATAATTCCACTTTGGTTCGCTCTAGAACCTTTCAGTATCCCCATATATATGTTTGTGCATGCATAGTTGCGTACCCATGTTATATATATATATATATATATAATATATATATATATATATATACTAGCAATTTATGCACCCTACGGATGCAAGTTTTTAAGTTTTATAATAAAAATATCATGTTAAATTAGAAAGGCTAATAACACTAAATAAGAATGCAGATAAAAAGATTTGGAACAGAGGGGTATTTATCGAAAAATAGAACAGCTTTGAAACTAACTCTTCCATCACTTTCCATTACTCCCGTCTTTCATTGGTAAATTTTCCTAATTTAACTCTTTACTTAAAATAGGAAGTAAAGGATAATATTACAGTTATTTCTTCTTCTTAATGAATTTATCCCAGAGATTTTTGCTCATATTTAATAAGATAAAACCAAACAATTAGAAATCAATAATACTTAGCATATATTTATTAAAATCAATTTTTTAAGATCAATATGCAAATTAATCTTCCCATTCACACTGTAAACCAGTATTTTGTTGTATATATAAATACAATTGCGTATTATTAGTATGTAGATATGGTCAACAGTCTTAATAATGTAAAACAATTTTATTATTCATTAAGGTTTAAATAAAAATAAAATCATGGAGAATATGATGTAAATAACTAAGGGAACTATGAAATGAGTAGTAATATAGTTTCGGTTACAGACAGACAAACACACAATCTCCATTATATATATATATATATATATATATAAGGTTCCTAGTTCGATACCAGCCCTCGCCAAATAACCTAAGAGAAATGATAGGAAGCAAAATTATACTTTATAATAAAGTAGTATTCGGATGGGAACCTGAAAGATCTTGGTTCGATACCGGCCCTCGCCAACTCAGCGTTTGAGTAGCACAGGGATCAGTGCGGTAAAGTAAGGAGCTGATGGTAGGTGTGGCGCTCTACCTCAGACGCAAAAACAATCTCCTTGGTCTAGCGCTAGTGAAAAGGGGATAGACTCCCTCGCTGATTGGCTGATACCGAC
>CM042147.1:74544090-74551590 GCA_023376005.1 Doryteuthis pealeii | reverse complement strand
TGTGATTACTCAAAATATAAGCCTTATGTCGTCTTTATGAATTATGGCGAACCAGCTTCTACAGGAAGAAAGAAAAAATAAAGTCAGACCAGCATCTTAGGAATGTCCCAGTTACGCACGCAAGAGACCGATAAAAGATTTATAGAGTGTCGTTAAAGTTAATGCAGCTCTTTATTGCTCGTACAGTTATACAACTGTAGTACGCCTTATAGAGTGTCTTTCAAGTTTAATCGCGTATTAAATTTTGAATATTCTAAAACTTTTCGAACTTTTAATAAGTGTTCCCGATTTATTTATGATGAATTGGACCCTTTATTTTATATCCATCAGGTTAGCTAAATCGAATATATGTCCCTTTGTTTAACCATATTAAAGAAGATATCTAGTTGAAATCTTTCTGGCAAAAAATGCATACAGATCTAAAGAACCAAATAAAAAGATTTATCAAGCAAAAATGACAACAACGTTGGAATAGTTGTACACCGAACAAATTATAATCAATTAAACCAAGAGTAACAGAATGGAAGCCGGGATATAGAAAATCCCTAGAGGAAAAAGTAATACAGGCTCGGCTGCGCATTGGCAATACAAGACTTATGCACTCTTTTATACTCAAATAAGAAGATCAACCACGGTGCGAAACATGTCAAACACCCTGCACTACCAAACATTCCCTCATAGAATGTGAAGCTTTCGATCTGATCAGAAATAAATTTTTCAACACAAATAATATGAGGGATCTATTTAAGAATACTAGCATGGATGACATTTTATCCTTCTTAAAAGATTTTTTAAAAATATACCGAAAATCATGCATCAGATATAAAATATAACTACGAAACTATCTACAAAAATACACCTGTCAAGGAAACTTGAGTATCAACATAAAAGTTGACATTAAATAACCCACATGGTTGATATGCCATTAAACAAACCAAAACAATTTTTTACATAATTTTTTGTTTGTTTTCATATTTTTGTTTTGTTTTCTTGATATATTTTAGGTACCTGCAAAAGTTTCCAGAAAAAAAAATGTTTTTCTAAAGCAAAATGAATAAATAAAAAATTTGACAATTATTAACTTATATTTAGAAAAATTATTTTTATAAATCCTTTTCTAAAGCAAAATGAATAAATGAATTTGAAATATGAACTTATACTTAGAAAAATTATTTTATAAATACTTTTTCTAAAGCAAAATGAATAATAAAATGATTTGACAATATGAACTTATACTTAGAAAATTATTTTATAAATACTTTTTCTAAGCAAATGAATAAATAAATAAATTTGACAAATATCAACTTATACTTAGAAAAATTATTTTATAAATACTTTTTCTAAAGCAAAATGACTTATTTAGAAAAATTATTTTATAAATACTTTTTCTAAAGCAAATGAATAAATAATAAATTTGACAAATATCAACTTATACTTAGAAAAATTATTTTAAATACTTTTTCTAAAGCAAAATGAATAAATAAATGAATTTGACAAATATGAACTTATACTTAGAAAAAATATTTTATAAATACTTTTTCTAAAGCAAAATGAATAAATAAATAAATTTGACAAAATATCAACTTATACTTAGAAAATTTATTTTATAAATACTTTTACTAAAGCAAAATGAATAAATAAATAAATTTGACAAATATGAACTTATACTTAGAAAAATTATTTATAAAATACTTTTTTAAGCAAAATGAATAAATAATAAATTTGACAAATATCAACTTATACTTAGAAAAATTATTTTTAGTCTAGTCTCTAGTCAGAAGGAGTGTCAGTGGCTGAAATTCATCAGAGGCTTTCAACACAATACGATGACAGTGCACCACCCGTAGAAATGTGTATGAATGGATAGAGAAGTTTAAAATTGGCCGGACAAGCATGACACACGAAGACGCCCGTCAACCTCCACCACCGATGAGAAGATTCAGCAAGCTCGAGAGATGGTATGACAAACCGGTGAGTTATCATCGATGAAGTAGCTTGTTCTCTGCAGATTAGTCATGGTTCTGCCTATCAAATCATCCACAAGAGTGTTAATATTTTTTAACCCCAATAGCGCCGGTAAATGAGTAACACCCCTTCTAAAAATCATATAGGTGCTAGGGCTTGACGTGACCAGCCGATTGATCGGACCGCCCGTCTAGCCCAAGATAGGGCCAAAGTGGAGCATTGCAAGTCATGAACTGCTCATTCACCTGGGTTCTATCCTTAAGCACCACGACCAACAGATGGCCCCATTGGGGGAGTCTTACCCCTCTGCAGAGGTGCAGTCGGTGCGTTCTAACGCCCAAGCCGACAGGGCGGAATAATATCTGTTTTGATTGTATATAGGGGGAAATCAAAAATGATAAAATCATGGTATCTTTGATTAAAAAAAAAAAATTTTTTTTTAATAAAAACATTTCATAAATGAATACGTGGCCTTTCTAATTCGACATATTCCAGTGCAAATCTTTGCACACACCTAATAAAAGTCTAAGTTTAGCAGATTTATTAGGTATGCAAAATTTCCCAGCGCTTTTTTTAACCAGGTCTTCGAGGAAAACTTTTGCACACCTACTTATATTATATATATACTAGCAAAATAAAAAGACACCATTCGGAGGATGTAAAAATAATTGTTTGAAAGATGTTGCCTGAGGTGATGGGAGCTGAAAATTCAATGTCATAGAGTGTACCATAAGTATGTAAAATCGTCAAATTTATTAAAGGAGTAAAAAAAGAAAGAAAGAAAGAAAGGCAATTTGAAATGGATAATAGTTCCGATAACTTTAAATATTATATTAGAATAAAACAATCTATATATAAATATATAACGTAAATATATAACGATTGTCTAACGTTGCATGCTCACATTTTGAGTATATTTATTCTATGTTATGACGTTGGATTATGTGTTGTGTAATGTGACGTAAGCAGTGACGCAGTTTTTGTTACAGACAAAAACCGGAACCGAATCTCCATTATTAATAGATTATATATATATATATATATATATATATATATATATATATATATATATATATATATATATATAATATTATATATATACATATATTATATAATATACACGCACACACACAGACACACACACATATATATATATATATATATATATATATTCTAATATAGTTTACTATACTTATGATTAAAGTTAAACTTAAGTTTAACTTAAATATATATGCTCTATCACTGGCATTGACCACTCTTTATTGGCATAGCAAACTACATTATACACACACACGCATGCACGCACACACACACAAACACCCACACACAAACACACACACACACACACACAAATATATATAATATTAATATATATATATATATATATATATGTATAAGTAAAAAAATATCACAAAAGACTTAGAATTTTTGCATTATAGTCTTCTTCAGGAAGTTTTGTCTAAGCTTCCTGAAATAGATTGTAAAGCAAAAATTCTAAGTCTTTTGTTTTATCATTATTTATAAATTTGCTCTGTGACTCTAACAATAAGAGTACACATTGAGCTCTGCAAACTGCGACACGTTTAAAAAAAAACTCCTATGTCGCAAGGAAGATTTCTTCTCCGGATTTTTGGATTATATATATATATATATATATATATATATATATATATATGTACATGTCGGTGGGTAGTACAAATTAATGGGTGGTAGTGTATTTATTGATTCATTCACTGTCGGTGAGTGACTTTTTTATATTTTCTCGGTACCGACATTTTCTAACTAATTATACTCGCAACGGAGTAAAAACAAAAAGGACTTGCCGAAGTGAATCTCCTAACATTACCTGCTTCCGTGATAACAACCAATGCTGTCATCATTACAATTATAAAGGCAAATTAACCCTCACAATACTAATAAGGACACACGGCATCTCAGCACGGGGCAACCGCACTCAGGTGGTAGACAGGTGCGCATGCCCATCTGGTTTCCCCAACGCATCTACATACGGGTACTTTTCCTAATGGAAGCAAGTCTAAAAGTCCTTTTGCGGGAATCATTATTATTATTATTATTATTATTATTATTATTATTATTATTCGTTTCACGGCCTATTATTAATTTGTGCTTTTCTTTTAATGTCGGCTTACCGCAGTGGTTGATTTTTCGCAACTTGCGGTTAGCCATTGGAAATTCGAGCACCCAGGAGATTGCAATGACGGGGGACAAAAAAATAAAACGCAAGGAAGATACGTTTTTTTTTCTTTGATAATGATGAAGGCACACACAGAAAAAGAAAAAAAGATGAAAAATGGGGAAAAAGAAGAAAAGATAGCTGGTGCTGAGATGGTGGCCCGTTGATCGTAAAAGGAAAAAAAGCTGTGATGTAATTGCAGTGTATTTCTCAAGATAATAAATAGGAGGGAATCTTGTCACGACAAATTTGGCACGGTCTGTTTCTTCTTAATTTTTAGTGCTTTAATGTTTTATTCTTTGTTTCTTTGTTTCTTTGTTTCTTTCTTGTCTCTTCTTAGACCTCTTTATTTCGTATAACTATTTTTTCTTCTTCTTTCTTTCTTTCTTTCTTTCTTTCTTTGACCTCTTTATTTCTTAAAAACGTTTCTTTTCTTCTTTCTTTTCTTTCTTTCTTTTGTCTCTTCTTGGACCTCTTATTTCTTATAACCGTTTCTTTCTTCTTCTTTGTTTCTTTCTTTTTCTTGTCTTTCTTGGCCTCTTTATTTCTTATACGTTTCTTTTCTTCTTTCTTTCTTTCTTTCTTTCTTGTCTCTTCTTGGGCTCTTTATTTCTTATAACCGTTTCTTTTCTTCTTCTTTCTTTCTTGTTTCTTTCTTGTCTCTTCTTGGCCTCTTTATTCTTATAACCGTTTCTTTTCTTCTTTCTTTCTTTCTTTCTTCTTGTCTCTTCTGGCCTCTTTATTTCTTAACCGTTTTTTTTCTTCTTTCTTTCTTTCTTTTTCTTTCTTGTCTCTTCTTGGCCTCTTTATTTCTTATAACCGTTTCTTTTTCTTCTTTCTTTCTTTCTTTCTTTCTTGTCTCTTCTTGGGCCTCTTATTCTTATAACCTTTTTCTTCTGTTCTTTTTTTTCTCTTCTTTCTTTTCTTTCTTTCTTTTCTTTCTTTCTTCTTGGGGCCTCTTTATTCTTTAAAACTTTTCTCTTTCTTTCTTTCTTTTCTTTCTTGTCTCTTCTCCTCTTATTTCTTATAAACGTTTCTTTTTCTTCTTTTTCTTTCTTTTCTTTATTTAAAAACGTTTCTTTCTTTCTTTCTTTCTTTCTTTCTTGCTCTTCTTGGCCTTCTTTCCTTTCTTCTTTCTTCTTTCTTTCTTTCTTTCTTTCTTCTTGTCTCTTCTTGTGGACCTCTTTATTTCTTAAAAACGTTTCTTTTCTTCTTTCTTTCTTTCTTTCTTTCTCTTCTTGGGCATCTATTCTTAAAAACGTTTTTTCTTCTTTCTTTCTTTCTTTCTTTCTTTCTTGTCTCTTCTTGGGGCCTCTTTATTTCTTAAAAACGTTTTTTTCTTCTTCTCTTTCTTTCTTTCTTTCTTTTTCTCTTCTTGTTCTTTATTCTTATAAACGTTCTTTTTTCTTCTTTCTTCTTTCTTCTTTTGTTCTTCTTGGTCTTTATTTCTTAAAAACGTTTCTTTTCTTCTTTTTTCTTTCTTTCTTCTTCTTGTCTCTTCTTCTTGTACCTCTTTATTTCTTAAAACGTTTCTTTCTTCTTTCTTTCTTTCTTCTTTCTTTCTTTCTTGTCTTCTTTACCTCTTTATTTCTTAAAACGTTTCTTTTCTTCTTCTTCTTTCTTTTCTTTCTCTTCTTTTTCTTTATTCTTAAAAACGTTTCTTTTTCTTCTTTCTTTTCTTCTTTCTTTCTTTCTTGTCTCTTCTTGTACTCTTTATTTCTTAAAAACGTTCTTTCTTCTTTCTTTCTTTCTTTGTTTTTTCTTTTGTCTTCTTTTGGCCTCTTTATTTCTTAAAACTTTCTTTCTTCTTTCTTTCTTTCTTCTCTTTCTTGTCTCTTCTTGGGCTCTTATTCTTTATAAACGTTTTTCTTCTTCTTTCTTTCTTTCTTTTCTTGTCTCTTCTTGGCATCTTATTTTAAAAGTTCTTTTCTTTTCTTCTTTCTTTCTTTCTTTCTTCTTGTCTCTTCTTGCTCTTTATCTTATAAACGTTTCTTTCTTCTTTCTTCTTTCTTTCTTTTCTTTCTTGTCTCTTCTTGCATCTTTATTTCTTAAAACGTTTCTTTCTCCTTTCTTTCTTTCTTTCTTGCTCTTCTTGGACCTCTTTATTTCTTATAACGTTTCTTTCTTTCTTTCTTTCTTCTTTCTTTTTTTCTTGTCTCTCTTAGATCTTATTCTTATAAACGTTTCTTTCTTCTTTCTTTCTTTCTTTTTTCTTTACTTTCTTCTTGTCTCTTCTTGGACCTCTTTATTTCTATAACCGTTTTTTCTTCTTTCTTTCTTTCTTTCTTTCTTGTCTCTTCTTGGACCTCTTTATTGCTATATAACGTTCTTTTCTTCTTTTTTCATTCTCTCTTTCTTTTACCCTTTTCTTTTTTCTTTCTTTCTTCTTCTTTCTTTTTCATCCTTTCTTTTATTCCTTCCTTCTCTTTCTTAATCAATTGTTACCCCCTTTCGTTCTTTCTTTCTTTCTTTCTTATCTATTCTCATTTATTCCCATACCTCTTTTTTTCATTTCATCTTGCTTGGACATCTTTATTCTTTTAACCCCTTCTTTCTTCATTCTTAACTAGAAGCGGCTACCTGGCCCGCCTGGCTAGAGGAGGGGGGGTAAAAAAAGTAGTCTCCTAGATCCATTATTGTTGAATCGTGAGTTCGATCCACACAGGATGCCCCATTATAATCCCTATATAAAAAAGACGTTGCATTGATCCAGACAATTTGAAAATAAAAATTAATGTCTCCTATTTAAAATACTAAATGCCTAAAAAATTCGACGTTGTTATCATTTAAATTTTATTTTTCTAATTATCTTCACAAATATAAATCAAATCTTCATTATTCTTATTCAAAAACCAAGCCCTTGCGATATTTAATATGTATATATATTTTTCTTTGTAGTTTATTGTTTTATTTTCGAAGTTTCCTCCGGACATACAGATTCACACAACTGCTCTTTATATATGTATAGATATAGATTTTCACGTCTATTCTCTGTCCTCGTTCTTTATTGTTTTATTTCTTTCGTTCTTTTTCATTTCTTCTTGGACCTCTTTGTTTCTTTCAACCGTTTCTTTCTTTATTTCTCTCTAAATTCATTCATCTATTCTTATCTATCCCCTACCCTCTTTCTTTCTTTCATTATCATCTCTTCTTTGACTTTCTTGTTTCTTTTAGTCCATTATTTATGTATTTATTTATTTAGGAGTCGCTCTCATCTAACGGTTATAGTCGCAGGAAATGGAATCGATGATCAGAGTTCAAATCCGGTACGAAACTATTTTCTTTCGCGCTAATGCCTTTAAGAAAGGTGTGAATTAATTTGTTCTCCACCCCTTCTATAG
>CM042147.1:74531590-74541590 GCA_023376005.1 Doryteuthis pealeii | reverse complement strand
ATAATAATAATAATTAATAATAATAATAATAGAAAATATTTTTAAAAAATTAAGTATACAGAGAAACAGCCTTCATCAGGGCAAGATGTTTGATATTTGAAGTTAAAACGGTCAAAATACAGAGAATTTGGAAGTGTTCGAAAAAAAATTTTTTTTTAGTTTTTCAGACGTTTACGGTTGTAGAATAAAGAAATATTTTGTGACATTTATGGTTTGAGAATAAAGAATATTCGGTGATGAGTGACATTTGAATAAAGTGAATTTTAAATTTTCGTAAATATACTATTAACTTGCGCATGAAAGTTGAAGTAGAAAGTTGAGTTTATGTTATTATTATATAATTATATTTGTTTATTAATTTAATGAATCTGCGAATAAGTATTGTTAAGTTTGATAAGATGAACATACGTGTGTTTATCTTGATAATTTATTTTATTTTATTTTTATTTATTTTTTATTTTTAATTACAATATTAGGTTCATTGTTAAAGTTATCTGTATCACAATAAATTAAGCAGGCTAGGGAATAATAATCAGCAGGAAGTAGGAAGGAATCTGGAAACATGAAGAGACTTGCTGTCACATGTTCTTCAGTGAACCAACTGCTAAGGCGGGTGTAGAAAATTTTAGTGGAGTGAGATTGATGATAATGATGATGATAGTGAACAATAAAAATAAAAGTAATCTAATTTAATTTATATAAGTTCGAGGTGTTTATAGTTTTAGAGAATAGAAAATTAGAGGTATAAAATAGCATGTGCGAGTGTTTTGTTTTCATGTTGTTAAGAGGTGATTTAAATTTTAAATTTTAGTTTAAATTTAATATTGTATATTGAAGGCTTTTAATATAATTTTAGCAAGGAAACGTGATTCTTTATAAAAGTCTGGTCTTTGACTAACAGTGTTGAGGAGAGATATAGTGCAAGATTCGATTATATGACATTGGTTTCGATCATGGACAAAAGCAATCATTGAAGAGTTCTGCAGATTGAAATTATGATTTGTAAATATGTTGTGTTACTTTAGGTCTTATGAATGTTCATAAATAGGTTTTATTTTTATTTCTGGATGTTTTGTCGATGTAGAACCTATCACATTGTTGACAGCAATAGAGTCTACATCGGCGAAACATCCAGAAATTTGTTTTCACACAATTATATGATTTCAAGTAATTATTTCTATTTAATAATAATAATCCTTTGTTTACAAACAATTATATGGTTTCAGGTAATTATTTATATTTAACAGTAATAGTCATTTGTTTGCGCACAATTATATGGTTTCAAGTAACTAATAATAGTTCTGGGTAAGCAATTATAGATCCAGGTAACTATTTTAATTGAAATGATTTACAGTTATATGGCATCAAATATTCATATCGAATACAAATAATTTTGAAACAGGCCTATTTGATCTATAGATGGGACCCTAATAGGTACTACCACTCCGAATCAAAGTGGAAATGGAATCGGGAAACCAATTTTATATCATAGACAAGGCTGTTTGCATTTCCCTTTGCGCTACTGCTCTTAGGAAAGGCATGAATCCATCCGTTCTCCACCTACTATGAGTAAATAGTAGGGCAGACTAAGATCTTGGTAAGGAAACCGGTGTATGAAGAAGGTAAAATCTGAATTCAAACCAGCTGTACTCCGCTTTAAAAATTGACCGTGTATCGGTTTTGTTCAGGTTCCAAACATTATTATTTCTAACCATAATTTATTTATTTTGGATTCTCTTGATGAATCTATTCCCCCCCCCCCAATGACCTACTTGTGTTTACCTGTTTAAAACATTTGTGAACTACATTTTATTGAAAACTGATTATATCGAGCAAGACGAATAAAGCTGGGCAATGTTCGATTAAGTGAGTTCATGCGGAACCCAATTTCAAAGCTTCAGAACCTTTTCCAATGCTTCTAAAATTGCAAAAGACAACTCTGAGATTTGTCACTGGGGACAAAAGATGGCACTGGAAAATTGTCTCAACCTAAAAACTAAAAATGTTTTAAAAGCATCAAATAGTACCCCCCCCCTTCCCCCCCTCTCTCTCTCTCTCTCTCTCTCTCTCTCTCTCTCTAGATAGATAGATAGATAGATAGATAGATAGATAGATAGATAGATAGATAGATAATAAACAGCTTCATAGATGGATAGATAGATAGATATAAACAGCTTTATGTGTAGATAGATAAATAGATAGATAGATAGATATGAGAATACTGAGATAGATAGATAGATAGATAGATAGATAGATAGATAGATAGATATGAATACTGAGATAGATAGATAGATAGATAGATAGATAGATATGAAAATACTGAGATAGATAGATAGATATGAAAATATTGAGATAAATAGATATGAAAATACTGATAATCATAAATAGATAGATAGATAGATATGAAAATACTGATATGGATAGATAGATAGATAGATATATATATATAATAGATAGATAGATAGATAGACAGATAGATAGATAGATATGGAAATACTGATATAGATAGATAGATATGAAAATACTGATATAGATAGATAGATAGATAGATAGATAGATAGATAACACTGGATGAATAAGATCAAAACAAGCGAACATTCCTCCCTAATTTTAAAAGCAAATCCTCTTTGAGATATAAAATAGCTGTCATTAAAAATCTTATTAATCGAGCCAAATTGATCTCCTCTTACAAAACAATATCTTACAAAACATGAACTGACATTAAACAAACCCTTATTTAATAATGGATTTCCCAACAACATTCTTAACGAAGAATTAAACTTCTACTAATAATAATATTCATAAAAATATTATCACCTATATAAATGTATCTTATTGAAACCCAATGCGCGCTTATTAGCTAAAAGAAGAGAAAGCTATCAAAATAGTATCCTCTGATATATTACTCCTATATGTGGTTATAGACACATTATTTATTGGTATGATGGTTAGCAGGTTAGTCTCTCGCAGGTCCTGTAATAGCAAGTTCGATCCTCACTGGATGTCCAATACTCCTGACCTTGTATCAAATCCTATCAGTAGGATCAATATCTATTTTTTTTTATTATAAATCCAAAGACCTCCAATATATTAATTAGAAATAATTCTTCTCCTACTTCCAAACCTGCTACTGATTACCAATGTTGTTCACTAATTTGATTGGTTTTATCTGTTTTTCAACTTGTTTAGGGTTATTTTATGCCTAGATATTAGGAAATCGTGTTCATTGTACATCTATATTAACATTTTTGTATAGTTGTTTCTTAAGAGTTTTTTTGCACACCATTATATGATATCAGTATTCCAATCTAAAACAAATCATTTTCACATAGTTGGATGTATTCATAATCTTCTATCAATAATGGAGATTCGCTTCCGGTTTTTGTCTGTAACAAAAATTACGTCACTGCTTACGTCACATTACCCAAAATCGTCATAACATAGAATAAATACACTCAAAATTTGAACATGCAACATTAGACAGTCCTCATTGTTTTTAAAACAAGTTTTAATAAATACATGACTGGTATTATATATTTATATATAGTTGGTTTTATTTTATTACATATTTAAAGTTTACATTTCAAATTGTTTTATTTTTAATGAATTTGATGATTTTACTTACTTAAGGTACAAACTCGCTGACATTGAATTTTTTACACCCATCCCTCAGGCAATATGTTTTTAAAAAAATATTTTTTACATCGCCCGGAGGGTGTTTTTTATTTTGTACTAGTACTAATAATTATATAGTTTAAAGTGATTATTTTTATTTGATAATAATACTAATAATTATATGGTTTCAAGTATTTATTTTTGTTTGAGGATAATATTTGTTTTCACGCAGTTATATAATTTCAAGTAACTAATAATTCTTAGTAGACAAGATAGAGTTATTTCATGCCTAGAGGTTAGAGAATCATGTTCAATTTATATTTTTAAAAAGTCGTCGGGGTGACCCGAAGTCGGTATCAACCAAGTCTATCTCCTTTTCACTAGCGCTAGACCAAGGATTTTGCTTTTACGTCTGAGGTGGAGCGCCATACCTACCATCAGCTCCTTACTTTACCGCACAGATCCCTGTGCTACTCATACGCTGATCTAGAACTAGGAATCGAACTAGGAACCTACATTTTTGTGAAGTTGTTTCTAAAGATTTTTTTTTTTTTTGCACAAAGTTATATAGTTTCAAGTAACTATTCTTAATATAAATGATTCACAGTTATATGGCATCAAGTATTCCTATCGAATACGAATCATTGGGACCTAACAGGGGCTAGCACCCCAGGTCGGAATGGACCTGGTAGTGATGGCTATGAAGGAGTGCTCCATACTCTTGCGATCACCAGAACAGGAGATCCTACCACTGATACGGTTTCGTGTTATACACGGGACACAACCATTTTCTTGGAAACTTACCATCAACTCTCGGATCAAATCTCGGATCAAATCTCCATCTTTCAGCATCTCCAACTGTATACGTGGTGTCCTACACATAATTTCTTCAAAATTCTATTCGATATAGCTATAATTCTTGGTAAGAAACATGGTACCTTGACTTACAAGTGCCTCAACTTACGAGTTTTCGGACCATATTACCTTTAGGCACCCCTTTTTGAGCTCGATTACGAAATGACGTGTTTTTCCCTTATACCGTCAATATCCGGTTGTTTGTTAGGGTTAGGGGTTAGTTTTATAACTTTTTTTTTAAATCTAAAAAGCGTCTGTTATAAACAACCGGATATTGACGGTGTAAATGAAAAACATGTCCTTTCTTAATCGAGATCAAAAAGGGGTGCCTAAAGGTCATACGAACCTAGTTTTCCGAGTTACGAGCTGTCACTCGGTCGATTTTTTACTTTGTGTTGTGAACAAAACTTTGAGGTATAGGCGAGCTTCTGATACGTTTATGTTAATAAGTTCCTTATAAATAATTAAGCTTCCAAATTTATTCCGCCAAAGAAAAATATTATCTATAAAAATAAACACTGAAACACTGCACAGCGCATAATTCATTACATTCTATTTTATTATGTTTTTATTCAATACGATGCTATTTTTCTTATTTAAAAAAACGTAACAAAAAAAATTAATGTTGTTCTTTGGGGGTGCTAGGACGGCTTAATTTCATTTCAATTTATTTCAATGGGAATTTTTTTTTTTTCTTAATTACGCGTATTTTGTTTGTAATTTTCAAATTTCGAATTACTTAGATATTAAAAAGTTCTTGTATACTCCGTGTTCCAATCACGTTCTTTTAAACAGGAACGCAGTTTTTGTTTTTTGTTTTTGCTTTTGTTTTTTGGGAGTTTTTTTTGTGACGAAATTCAAACGTATGAATGTTATTTTTCTCGTATCACTTGATGAATAAAAATTAACATCAACAGCCGATATTTAAATTGCCCTGAGGAAGGTTATAGATATATATTTGATATTTAATTATTGATATACATTTTATATGTATATAACAATCGAAACGTTTTAACGGCGACAATTCATTTTTCAAATCTTAATAAATCATCCTAACATTTCTTATTTTTCACTTTTATTTATTACTTTTCCACATATTGTCGGATTCATTTCCATTTCTTCCCAACACATAGATCGAAGAAAACAGAAAATAGATAGATAGATAGATAGATAGATAGATAGATAGATTAAAAATGAGGGATTTATCGTATCGATTTATTTGGAATTAATTATTTTCTTACGCATACACACAGAAATCCTCATCGAAAACACAGTGATTACATCTTGCTAATATTGAAAATTATCGCACCTGAATTGAATACAACAGATGTTTTGTACACATTCTTATGCATCTGCGCTTTTCTCTATATCACCTGTTTAGACATTTATGAGATAGATAGATGTTTGTATTTATATCCCAATGAAAGATATTTATTGAATAGATAGATAGATAGATAGATAGATAGATCAATAGCATAATCTTTACAGATCATTGCCGTCCCTCACAATCCCATAACTTCACCACCAGAACCCTTCTTTGCATGAGCCCTCAAATGACTCATCAAACCCGCTGCAGATCTACAAAGTTTGATGCAAATATGACATAGGAAGGACGTCCTTCCCGTTGTATATAATGAATCAGATGATAAAATTTGATGCTTATGCACCACCATATGTCTCTTAAGACCAGAAGCTGACTTACAGACTTTGCTACAAAAGATACATTGTTTGTTCCTGGAGTTTGCATGAATTGTCCCTGGTGAGATTTCCAATGATTATATATCCAACCTTAGAAAGCAGAATTCGACCACATGTCTGACATTTCCAACCCTCCATGTTCTCTCCAATATGACACGTGTATCCCTTTCGAAGTTGACGCTTGAGGTTTTCATGCACAATTCTTTCATTCTTAAAACTGGTGATAGATAGATAGATAGATAGATAGATAGATGTATGCTTGCATGTATGTTATGGTCGATATAACCTGTGTAGTCATTTATCAGATAGATAGATAGTTGTTGTATATATCCCCTGTGTATACGTCTATCAGATAGATAGATAGATAGATAGATAGATGTTGTCATTTGCTTAGCTTCGCGTAGTTTGGAAAAAGCGCCAGAAATCTTATACATCCAGTGAGAATCGGCCTTACTAACAATGGTTTGCTAGCAGAGCTTGCTAACTACTACACTTCAAGAGGTCTCCCAATAGATAGATAGACAGATAGATAGACAGATAGATAGATAGATAGATAGATGTGTTCACATGAAAGTGTGTATCCGTGTGAGTATGTATATATACGTGTAAAGGGACTATGTGTGTATTTGTGTGCATTTATGTGCATCTTTGTAAACGTATGCCAACGTTTCCTGTTGTACGTGTACACGTTTGTATATTTAGATGCATTTGTCGCTCAGGCCAACTCGTAACTAAATTACGAAAGAATGAACTAATTCCGTTTAGGTTTAAAAAAAGAAAATGGATGAAAGAAAAACGAACGCTCTGTTTGTCGACTGTATACCTGATTTACATAAACCAACGTTTCGCATCTTTCTTTCACATGTTTTTTTTTATTAATATTATTATTTATTTGATTGTAGGTTGTTTTATTTTATTATTTTTTTTTTTTTTTTGTGGCGTTTTTTCACTTTGCTTTCTACGTCACGGCTTTTCAAGGTAAATTCACGTTCTTTACAATATGCCTCTGAATCTGAAATTGCTTTTGTGCTTTCAACCCTTCACTTTTGCCCCAGTGAAAGCCAATTGTTTCCATTGAATATCAATGTGTTTGTTCTAAATTCCCGAAAATTTCTTTTCTTTCACGATTTTACAGTTTATTTATCTATTTATTCATTTTCCTCCCTGAATTTCTATTCTCCATCATTACCTGTTTTCATAATTTTTATCTCTTTCGGTTTTTCGTTCGTTTTAACTTTAACTGATATATTCATTTTTAATATGCTTGTTTATATCTCATTTATTCTCTCTGGTTTATTTGTCTATTCTTTGTTTATTACTACAACCCTTCATCCTTTCCGTTGCTTTTTTCCCCCGATATCCCTTTTTCCCATTGATAGATCGATAGATATGAATAGATAGATAAATAGTTAGATAAATAGATAGAAAGATTGGATAGGTGTGAACAGATTGATATAGATAGATATAAAATAAACAAACTGAGATGGATAGATAGATAGATAGATTTATGCATACTTATATAGAATAATGATATAAATAGATATAAAATAAACAGAGATAGATAGATAGATACATACATACATACATACATACATACAATATATATAGAATAATGATATAAATAGATATAAAATAAAGAGATAGATAGATAGATAGATACATACATACATACATACATATATAGAATAATGATATAAATAGATATAAAATAAACAGAGATAGATAGATAGATACATACATACATACATACATACATACATAGAATAATGATATAAATAGATATAAATAAACAGAGATAGATATAGATAGATAGATACATACATACATACATACATACATAGATACATACATACATATATAGAATAATGATATAAATAGATATAAAATAAACAGAGATAGATAGATAGATACATACATACATACATACATACATACATATATAGAATAATGATATAAATAGATATAAAATAAACAGAGATAGATAGATAGATAGATACATACATACATACATATATACATACATACATATATAGAATAATGATATAAATAGATATAAAATAAACAGAGATAGATAGATAGATAGATAGATACATACATACATACATACATACATACATATATACTTATATAGAATAATGATATAAATAGATATAGAATAAACAGAGATAGATAGATAGATAGATAGATACATACATACATACATACATACATACATGCATAAATATATAGAATAATGATATATAGATATAAAATAAACAGAGATAGATTGTTAGATAGATAGATAGATAGATAGATACATACATACATACATACATACATACATATATAGAATAATGATATAAATAGATATAAAATAAACAGAGATAGATTGTTAGATAGATAGATAGATAGATAGATACATACATACATACATACATACATATATAGAATAATGATATAAATAGATATAAATAAAGAGATAGATTGTAGATAGATAGATAGATAGATAGATACATACATACATACATATACATATATAGAATAATGAATAAAATAGATATAAAATAAACAGAGATAGATAGATAGATAGATAGATAGATAGATACATACATACATACATACATACTTATATAGAATAATGATATAAATAGATATAAAATAAACAGAGATAGATAGATACATACATACATACATTCATGCATAAATGTATAGAATAATGATATAAAATAAACAGAGATAGATAGATAGATAGATAGATAGATAGATACATACATACATACATACATACATTCATGCATAAATATATAGAATAATGATATAAATAGATATAAAATAAACAGAGATAGATTGATAGATAGATAGATAGATAGATACATACTTTCATGCATACATATATAGAATAATGATATAGATAGATATAAGATAAACAGAGATAGATAGATACATACATACATACATTCATGCATACATATATAGAATAATGATATAAATAGATATGAAATAAACAGAGATAGATTGATAGATAGATAGATACATACATACATACATACATACATACATATACATTCATGCATACATATATAGAATAATGATAATGATGAAAAAAAAAGGGAACCCACTGGGATAGTTTTAAAGATAGATAGATAGATAGATAGATAGATATGAACAGACTGAGATTAACAGTTTCTTTCTTTTCACTTTTCCTTACTTACGTTATGCATTCGGCTTTTTTTTTTTGGGGGGGGGGGTTCTAGATTTTCCCGTAATGTCTTCTTATTTTGCTCTTAATATCGTTCTCTTTTTAAAACTACTTTTCTTTTCTTTGTATTCTGATTCTTTCCTTGTATTCGCTCTTGTATTTTCTCTCATTTTACATTTTTCCTCTTTCTTTCCAAAATATATCACCCCCTCTCTCTTGTTAGCTTATATTTTTTCAAAATATCTTTTATCTTCTTTCTCCTTTCTTTATTTCTTCTTTTTTCTGTATATTCTTTCATTATTTCTTTCTTACTTACTCAACCATATTGGTTTCTATTCTCTCTCTTCTCTCTCTCTCTCTCTCTCTCTCTCTCTCTCTCTCTCTCTCTCTCTCTCTCTCTCTCTCTCTCTCTCTCTCTCTCTCTCTCTCTCTCTCTTGTTTTCTACATTATTGGCTCACCACTATTTCTCCTTTCGTTTTTCTTCTTTATTTCTTCCTTTTTCTTTCTTTCTTTCTTTCTCATCCATATTGGTCTCTCTCTTCTCTCTCTCTCTCTTTCTCTCTCTCTCTCTCTCTCTCTCTCTCTTCTCCTCTCTCTCTCTCTCTCTCTCTCTCTCTTGTTTTCTACATTACTAGCTCACCACTATTTCTCCT
>CM042147.1:74516590-74529090 GCA_023376005.1 Doryteuthis pealeii | reverse complement strand
TCTTAGGAGTTTCGTTATCAGCGCAGTTTGCGATTTTTTAAAAACGTGTTTACTCTCGGCCGTTGATGTCATTACGCGCTTGCAGAAATCGTTACGTAATAACACGGTAATGGTGATTCCACGCGCGTATCATTCGTGCTGAAGTCTTTTTAGCCTCGACCAAATCCAGCTTGATGCATATTGCACCGTGGTCTGAAGACGATGTGAGGCAATTTTCAAACAGCGGCCAGTGATTCCTATTTTTGAAAGAAACGAAATGACTGATTGTCCAAGAAATGCACGACAACCAACCTCAATAGGAATCACATGGCATGTCCAGCCATTTTCCACTAATGTGCTTTGATTGGAGTGTCAGAATAATTAAGAGGAAAAGGGCAATCTTGTCAAGTCTTGAGAAAACATCTTATGCCTCTGATATGGAGGATCAGTGAAGGGAAGACCAAGACCAAGACTAACAGCATCAATGATCAAAAAAGGACATCAAGGTGAAAGGCAACAAACTGAAACAGTTTCAAGTTACCTTCCAGAACGAAACCACATTGACCTGCTTTGTTTTATCTGGCGCCCTTAGAAATGTTTAAGAACAAAACCAGAAATTCTGGGCCCGAACTGCACAGTCAATAGCAGCGCTGACAAAATTGAAACCGATATAGCGAGACAAAAAACATCTCACTGACATCAAAAATCAAACTCATGCTCACACTTGATATCTCAATTTTTCTGTACGTTTGTGAATCGTGAATTCTCTCTGCTGACCTCCACGAGACACATTGAAGCCCTTGAGATGAGATGTTACGGTAAGATCTTGAACACCTCGTACAGAGACCACATCACAATTGAGGAGGTCAGAAAAAGAATGACTGCAGCGTTTGGGTCACATGACAACCTGCGAACATTGTGAATAGAAAAAAAGAGGATGTGGTATTGACATGTGACGAGATCAGCAGGCCTGACAAAAACCATCCTACAAGGCACAATACCGGAGAGGAAGATGAAGAGGCAGACAGAAAATGAGGTGGAAAGATAACATCCGGGAATGGACAGGCCTGTCTTTCGTCGAGTTTGCAGAGCACAGATCACGAACGCGAGACGGATGGGTGGTGGGTAATTGTCGGAGAGGCATCAGTGGCGCCTCTACAACCGCTCACCGGAGGTTACGAGACATGATGATGATGATGATGATGACTTCAATCCCCAAAAAATAAAAACACCATTTCCACACATTCCAAGCCTTTCTTTCCTTCCTCTAGACTACCCACCAATAACTCATCCCTTTTTCTCTCCCTCCCCCAACCCATTTACCTTTTCACTATAAAAGCAGAATGTACAAGCACTTAAGTAATAAACCTCTGAGGAAGTCTCAACCAATAATGAGACGAAATACTAATTGAATATAGTCGTTTGAGTTGTTATATCCACTTTTTCCTCTACTCTCAGCTATTGTGTGTAAATATTCTTTTTTTCTTTCTTTTTATTATTTGTTACTTTGTGTTAAAAGAAATATATTAAAAACGGCTTCATCTTGAATATTTGATTCATCTTCTGAAAAAAAATATATTTTTCGCTTACAACTCTTCAGAGAAAATTTCACAAGAGAAACCAACTAAGAAGACTGTCGAAAGACTAACAAGACGAAAAAAATATACAAAATAAAATGTTAAGTAACATCGCACCAGTTGCGTTCTCGAGACCATAAGAGGAGAAAAAAGATTTTTGACTTTGCCGCTTCTCCCTTTATAATGCCGCTAGCTACACCACCTAGCACATATTGAATGGCAGTATTACTATCGGGGAGCATTTTGTATTTTAAAAATTATTATATACAACAAATCGGAATCGAGAGAAATTGTGACTAAATGTGCAAGAACTAAATCGAAAAAACAAAATTTTGATAGATCGTTTGTATAATCCTAAAATTAAGTGTATCTGGCAGATAGCCATAGAGCCCCACGAGTCCCTATCTACCAGAGTCGGATTTAGACATTTGGGGTCCCGAGGCACCTCTGGTTAAAGGGACCTCAATTTGTCTCAACATAAAAATTAAACTTGGTACATGAGAATTTAAAAAAAAAAAAAATGAGAGACATCTAGGAGTCAGATTTTGAATCTCTCCCTTTCTGGTTGGGTTTAGAAGTGGGGTTCTATCTCACATTGTGGGTCCGTTTTATCCAAACTTCCCCTACGTTATTTTTATACATTATGTTTGTTTTTTCGGACCATATTACCTAAAGACACCCATTTTCAATTTCGTGCCATTAGGTCATTTTTTTTCATTTACACCGTCAATATCCGGTTGTTTGCTAGGGGTTAGAGTTAGGGGTTAGGGTTAGAACCCCTAACCCTAACCCCTAGGGATTAGGGTTAGGAGTTAGGGTTATGGGTTCTAACCCTAACCTCTAACCCTAGCCCCTAACAAACAACCTGATATTGACGGTGTAAATGAAAAAAATGACACGAAATTGAAAACCTGTAATGATTATAAGATTAGTTTTATTATTGAAAAAAATGGACCATATTACCTTAAGACACTTAAGGTAATATGGTCCATATTACCTTAAGACACTTAAGGTAATATGGTCCATTTAATCTTATAATCATTACAGGTTTTATAAAGGAAGTCTTGGAAACCCTCTGGAATGTTGGTGGGGGCCAGGAGCAATTGTCCATTTTGCCCTGTTATAAATCCGACCCTACATTCACGGCTAGCAGATTATCCTTGCCTTTTCTAAATTAATTTGTTTTGCTGACACCACTGATTGGGCCATTGAACATCCATAACGACACTTATGTTAGTAATGTTACGATAAAATATCTTTGACAAAAATTTCAATCGCGGAGATAATCATAATGATAGAATGATAAAGATAATGTTTGTTAAAACGTGTTGCAAACAAGCAGACGACAGAAGATGCCCATTTTCCCATATCCCCTGAGGAGAATTAGCTGTTTAGATTAACATAGTTAATAAAGAGAGTGGTAAAATAGAGAGAAATTGAGATAATATTGACAGGCATATGCGGAAAAATATACGTTATAAAATCGAAAGAACAGATTTATTAGAATATATATTGTAAGTTGTCAATCAGAAAATACATTTATGCCAATAAAAGACTTCCTGTCTTATTCACCATTTATCTCTTGTTTAAGTCTACACCCTGTGAAATGTAGACATATTTATGTTGTCGGCGTTTCATCTGCTTGGTGGTTTTGTTTTGTTGTTTTTGTTTGTTATTTTTGTTTGTCTTTTTTATCTATTTGTTTGTCTTTGTTTTATTTTTTTATTTTTTGTTGTTTTTTCTAATTGTTTAGCTTTTCTTTCTTTCTTTCTTTCTTTCTTTCTTTCTTTTGATCATCCTACCTTTTTCTTCTGCCTTTTTCTTTTCTTTATAAAAGTTCTTTCCATACTTTTTTACGTTTTCTTTTCCAATTTTTATCTTTATCATTTCTTATTGATTTGTTTTTTTTTGGGGGGTCTTTTCTTTTTTGTGCGCTTTTGAATGGATAGAAGCATACTTTATTCTTTTTTTTTTCTTGTATTAAAATGTTTTCTCCCATTTTCTTTTCTTCTTATAAACTTCTTTCCACATTTCTTTTCAAATCTACCTTTTACTCATTCTTCTATACTTATTTACTTTTTTATTTTTTCTTTATTTTCATCATTTTCTTTTTTCTCTTCCGTATTTAAGTACTAATCACCCGCCATGTTTTATATCCAAGAACATTATTAACTGACAGTGTATATTTTTGTGCAAATTTTGTTTACTTAATAAAAAGCATTTTGTTGCTTATTCCATTCTTCTCTGCGTTTATGATGGTTCAATACTTTGGTTTTAGTTTCTTTTCTTTTTTTAATGTATTATTCCATTTATGTAGAGGATATGTTTTAACGAAAATTATTGAAATAAATGGAACGCATGATGTCAAGCAAGGATCGATTTTGAGTGATCTTAAAGGGATAATAACTGATTGAGAAAGAAATAATGAATGAAAGAAAGAAAAATGGATAGACAGATAGATTAATATTGAATGAAAGAAAGGTATGGATAGATAAATAGATTGACAGACAAAGAAAGAAAAAAGAAACAAACAAACAAAAAAGAAAGAAAGAAAGGGGTAAATAGACAGACAGACAAACAAAGAATTAATGAAAATAGGTATATATGAGAAAAAGAAAGAATGAAAAAAGGAAAGAAGAAAGGGACACACAGACAAACAAATAATGAATGAAAAGAGTGTATATGACAAAGAAAGAAAGAAAGAAGAAAGAAAGAAGGAAGAAGGAAGGAAGGAAGGAGAAGGAAAGAGATAGATAGATAGATAGATAGATAGATAGATAAAAGACTGAGTGAAAAAGGGTGTATACGACAAAGAAAGAAAGAAAAAAGGAAAAAAGAAAGAAAGAAATGGATAAATAGACAAACAGACAAACAAGGAATGAATGAAAATAGGTATATATGAGAAAAAAGAAAGAAATAACGAAAGAAAGGGACAGACAGACAGACAAACAAATAATGAATGAAAAAAGGTTGTATACGACAAAGAAAGAAAGAAAGAAAGATATAGATAGATAAATAAAGAATGAATGAAAAAGGGTGTATACGAAAAACTGAACGGGTGAGTATATGAAAGAAAAAAATCTAGAAAGAAAAATTATTTCATTCAATCATTCATATGGGGGTATATACTAAAGAGAAAACAAAAAAACATTTTTTATTGTAGAACTAATGTCAAAGAAAGGAAGAATGAAAGAAAGAAAGATACATTCATTCATTCATCATCATCATCATCAAGTCGTACTGACAGCACGAGTTCTCTCTCTCTCTCTCTCTCTCTCTCTCTCTCTCTCTCTCTCTCTCTCTCTCTCTCTCTCTCTCTCTCCGTACGACATCCAGTGCCTGCATATAGTTGATCAATGTAAATTTTGCCCGTTGTATGTGTCTGCTGGAGAACGTCACTTATGAGTTCGTCCTCACTTATTCAGCCGTGTTTAGCATGTCTTCTTCGACTTATATAAATGGTTTGTGAGATGATTGGAGGCAAGCGGCAGTACATCTGTTTTTTGTGGGGTATTGCTTCAAGGATTTGTCCAGTACATGCAGCATCCTTGTATAGCTGCAAACTAATATTTCTCCAAGAGTTACGTTAAAGTCCATAAATAAGAAAGAAAGAAAGAAAGAAAGAAAGAAAAGAAAGAAAAAGGAAGTGGAATAAAAGAATAATTGAGAAAGAAAGAAAGAAAGAAAGAAAGAAGAAAGAAAGAAAGAACGAAAGAACGAATACGTGCTAGAATGAATTAATACAATAAAAAGAATGAAACAAAAAATGAAAAGGAAGTGGAAGAAAAGAATAATGAGAGAAAGAAGAAAGAAAGAAAAGAAAAAGAAAGAAAGAAAGAAAGGTAATTGAAAAGAAAGAAAGAAAGAAAGAAAGAAAGAAAGAAAGAACGAATACGTGTTAGAATGAATTAATACAATAAAAAGAATGAAACAAAAATAAAAAGGAAGTGGAAGAAAAGAATAATGAGAAAGAAAGAAAGAAAGAAAGAAAAAGTAATTGAAAAATAAAGAAAGAAAGAAAATTAAAGAAAGAAAGAAATATTTTGTGCTAGAATGAATTAAAACAATAGAAAGAGAGAACCAAAAAATAATAAAAAGGAAAAATGGTGGAAAAAGAGAAAAAGTAGGAAAAGAAAATATAAAGCAGGAAAAAAGAATGAATGAATTAAAAAAAACGCCAATTCATATTATTTTTTTTTCGATCTTTTTCTACTTAAAATGTTTAACTTTATATATGAACTAATTTCTTTTCTCTTTCCCATTTATTTCCCACTACCTTTATGATTTTCCATCTATTATCCCCCCGTCGGCGATGTCTATTAACTGCTGAATCTAAGCGTTTAGTTTTGTCATGCAAACAATCACAAATATGGCGGCAGCAGATTGGTGGCCATCTTTCTTTTTAGTGCCATATTTACCTCTTGTTCGTGTAAGCAATTCTCACATCAAAGTTGTCATTTATTGCTTCACTGCTTTTCTAAGAATCTTAATTTGTATCAGTTTACGCATATTCAACTTATTCTATTCTTTTTTTTTTTTTACTTACCCACATACGTATGTATACGACACTATCTTATTTATCCATACGCTTACAGTAGAAACACGCGCACATATCTGGCGGAGAAGTTAGTGGATGAGCAAAGAGACAATTTTCACATATCTGACTGTTGTTGTTGAAAGCTGTTACCCCCACTGGCAGCTTTGACAAAGACAAATTATATAATCCCTCCCCCATTACTAATATTTACAAAGCTGCATACTGACTTCTCGCGAACCCCCATTAATTTAAAGTCCTTTAGGCTGGGGCTGTAGAATACGCCGACTGCACCTCTGCATAGGGATAATACTCTCCCAATGGGGCCACCTGTCGGCCGTGGTGGCAACCCGTAATTCTTAAGGATGAAATTCTGGTGGCTGAGCAGTTCATGAAACACTCCACTCTGGCCCTTACTTGGGCTAGACAGGCGGTTAGAAAAGCCTCCTCCGATAAATCGGCTGGTCACCTCAAGCCCTAGCACTTATAGGATTGTCCCGATCCTATTGCTCTTATGTCAAAACCGCAACCCTTTTTATCATATATAGGCTAGAAGGGGGTGGCTGAGGATCTGAATGTCTTTTTTCTTAATTGTTCTCCATTTTTTTTTTCGCAAACATCGATCGTCTTCTATTTTGGCTTCTGAGGACAAAAAATCCTTAGACGAGTTCATTTTCATTATATCGTTGTTTTCTCCAACGACATTTGACAATTTTTGCTCAAAAAAGAGCAAAAATCTTTCAAAAATATTGTCCAAGATTTAATAAAAATCAAAACCATCCAATAGACAGAGCGCCTCTCTCTCTCTCTCTCTCTCTCTCTCTCTCTCTCTCTCTCTCTCTCTCTCTCTCTCTCTCTCTCAGACACACACACACATTAAATATATACATACACACACACACACACACACATATATAGATATATGGTGATTGCCGCTTCTTGACAGAATAAGGCCATTTCTACAAGTAGTCCAGATGTGAGCAGTTGTGAGCACGCAGATGGCCCACGGATCCAGCTTGTTTTTATGTACCCTTTCACACATATGGAATCCTCGACATACAGGCGCTGCCACACAGGTCAGACTTCAATGTAGGAAGTGTTTCCATGGCGTCCGTCATGTGTCGCTTCAGAATGGAGGGCTCGAGTCACCTTACCTCAAACTTCTCACAGCTATCATCGGCCTGTCTTTCCATGGGGATGTGTATCCAGTCCACCCTTCTGTCAATTGGTCCTTATAGCTGAAGCTGATTTCCGCAAGAGCATCGGTGTCTGCCCCTTATCGAGATGCTTCCCTGTCACGATGCCAGTACTTAGTTTGGAGTTTCCCAATCTCTCAAGATCGGGAGGTGTCTAGACATTCCATATATATTATATATATATATATATATATATATATATATATATATATATATATATATATGAGGAAATGAGTAAAGAAATGTAGATGGATAAAAATGAATTTAAATCCATTAAATGTAGATGGATAAAAATGAATTTAAATCCATTAGAAAAATCCATTAAAAATGAATTTAACCATAAAAGAAATGTAGATGGATAAAAATGAATTTAAATCCATCTACATTTCTTTTCTTTATTCATTTTTCCTCATATTGTCAGATTCAATTCCTTTCCTTTTTTACACACACACACACCACACACACACACACACACACACATATATATATATATAATATATTATATATATATATATATATATATGGGGATTATCAGTCATATGGAAATCCAATCTTACTAGCCTGGCATACCTACCACAGAGAGTGAATGCGCTTGTCCAGGACTATTTATACCTAAGAGCATCTAGGTGATTACTGAGATTGCAAGGATTACGGAATCATTACGCGAACCGTCTAGCTCGAGGATTTAGCACTCTGATGCGAGTTACTATATGTCTGGCACACATGTAGTTTCAATGTACTAGTATACTGAATATTGTAGGATCCAGTATATAACCAGTGGGGACTTGGATTCAAAAAATTACGTGCAGGTTTTTCTTTGCCATTTCGAGTTGTTAATTCTGCAAATTAACGATTGTAGTTTTAGAAAACTCTCCTGGAAAAAAATTGTTGTTACAACAAATTGACAAACGGTGTTCTAATTAAGCGCATCTTGGCTGTAATTTTTTGTGACCAATATTCTGGAAGAAAAAAATATGGAGGAGTTGCAATCTATCATTGCAATTATATTAAGATCCCAAACAACAAGGGGAAAAGAAAAAAATGAGGAGCAACAGAAAAAATGATGAAAAACTACAACAATTGATGGAATTACATGGGCCGGGTTAGCTCAGTCGGTAGAGCGTTCGGCTAGAAACCACAAGGTTCCTAGTTCGATACCGGTCCTCGCCAACTCAGCGTATGAGCAGCACAGGGATCTGTTCGGTAAAGTAAGGAGCTGATGGTAGGTGTGGCGCTCCACCTCAGACGCTAAAATAATCTCCTTGGTCTAGCGCAAGTGAAAAGGGGATAGACTCCCTCGCTGACTGGCTGATACCGACTTTAGGCCGTCCCGACGACTTATCTTAAAAACGCAAAAAAAGATAAAAACTTGATGGATTTTTCCCCCTGGTTCAGTGGCGAATTCTATTGGAGAACTTTCCTATAATCCTGAAGAAGGAATAACGTTCGCGGTTTATTTCCGCAGGTATGAAGACGTGTTCAGCAAACAGTGCATGGGGCGGGCCGTCTCCTACTTCAAAAATTGTGCCCCTCAAGCCATGAGCGATATTGCAATTACATTTTGCCAAAGAAACCGAGTGAATCATCATTTGATGATACAATTAGAATCCTAACGAACATTTTTTGGCGAAAGATCTTCTGTTTAATATTCGTTGGAAATGGTTAAATTTAAAAAAGAAAGAAGAGGCAGATTCTTTTACATACGTCGGCGTGGTGAACAGGGAATGTGAAAAATTTAAACTGGAAGAGTTGTCACCTGATCGTTTTAAATGTCTCATTTTTTTGTGCAAGGTTTGATTTCGAGCAAAGACTCAGAGTAAGGGCAAGAATCCTTACAAGATTGGAGCAGGACACAGAATTAATATTACAAACCGAATTGTAAGCACGAGACATTATTCGGCGAAGATTGAGGAAAAAGAAATATCCCACATACATTACGTTAAACCCAAGACGGTTCCGAAAAAAGATAAACGGATCAGCAAACCAAATCCATGCTATTCCTGTTCTGGAATACATTTCTGTTGTGAGGTTTTAAGGGGTCAAATAAGAATAAAACGACGGGTAACAAAAGTAGAAAAATGTATTAACAGAAAGTCGACAAATACAATAGAGAGATGTGGAAAACTACGTCCGACAATAGAGTATTGGCTTGCTCGCATTGGCTTACTGCTAAGCCACAATTATCCCAGTTATTTATAGTAACCTGTCGGCGCATTCCATTAGTCCTATAGGGTGTATCACCTATAACAATTTCAAAAGTGATTGTCCTTTCAGAAGTAAAATGTATTTCTGTGGAAAATTAGGGCACATAAGTACGCATTGTAAAATTAATAAGAAAAGGTCCGACGTGACTAAAAAATATATGTAAATACGGTTATATCTATTAAAAAAAATTAAAAAATTCGCAAAAAAGAAAATTTATTGACATTAAAATGAATAAGAACAACATTCGTTTGCAACTCGACACCGGCAGTGATCGCTCCATTATTAATGAAAATACTTGGAAAAAAATTGGTAAGTCAAAATTAACACACACCAAAAAGGATGCAAGAGGTGTATCTGGCAAAAAAAAATACATGTTGGCTGAATTAAATTTTGCTAAGGCGTATTTAGACGATATACTTATAAAAAGTGAGTCAAACGAACAGCACGAATTACATGTGAAACATGTGTTTAAATAAATTGGCGAATTTGGGTTCAAACTCAGTGTGGATAAATGCGAGTATTTTTATGCCAAAAATTAAATACTTTGGGTAAATTATCGACGCGAAAGGTCGAAGGCCCGACCCCGAAAGATCAAGTGCGATTCGGAATATGACAGCCTCTACAAACGTTGCAGAATTACAAGAGTTCTTAGGCCTAGAAAATTATTATCAAGTGTATATAAATAATATGCATGATTTGTGTGGCCCTCTTAATGAGTTATTGAAAAAAGAAAAAAATGGAATTAGTCTAAAAAGTGCCAAGATGCATTTCAAAAGATAAAAGAAGTTTTGATGTCAGAACTATTCCTTTCACATTTTGACCCAAAAGCGAAATTAATTCTAGCAGCGTTGGTGCACTATTTTGCTGAATTATGATTTTCAGAAAATATCACCCTCAGAGGACACACATCCGAAAACCATCACAGTTTGGGGAAATTTAATCAGCATGACACGAGGAGTGTCCTTTGGACTGTATGCAAGCCATCTGTTGTTCTGCGTGTTGTGCTTTTGGTCTTGGCAAAAGTTTTTCTCATCGGAAAAGAACCAGATTGTTTGTGGTTCAGCCGTATGTTTCTCTTTGCTCAGAAGTTTCTTCTCCTTCGTCAGACGATTTTCACGGGTCTTTTCTGCGACGTTTCTATGAGTAACAGTGAAGGTCTTCATTGAGTGAAAGCTTCATGGTATTGGCTGAAACATTCAATTCACGTGACAAAGACCGAATTCTAAAGCCAGGGTCCCCCAACACTTTTTTTGTAGATTTTCAAGGAATTCTGCTGTATGAACACAATCAGGTCGTCTGTTATGTTGCTTTCTTCTAGCCACAGCCTCGTAGTCTCAATTGCAGTTCTCGAGTTCGTGCTTGATTGGTTTTACAGTGTTCAGGGAGCATTGGGCAGCAACCATAATCTCCCTATTTTGATGGCCGGCGCAGATCATCATGATACAAGTTATTCCCTTCCATGATTCAGGGGGTTCCAGTCATCCATTCTATCTGTCATCACGTATATGAATGAAGTAGGGTCGAAGGTTTTAAATGATTTGTAGTGTGAGTCAATACCTCCAACTTACGGAGAAAAATAACCAAATATAAATATGTCAAATTTATCCCCTCTCTCTCTCTCTCTCTCTCTCTCTATCTCTCTAATATATATATTAATATATATATATATATATATATATATATATATATATATATAATGTGTGTGTGTGGATAAAGGTAGACAAACACGGTACACATCCCATGTTTGTCTACCTTGTCTCCACACACTGTCGGATTCATTTCCTCTTATTTCTCCTATGTATATATATTTCTGCAATTTTTTTTTTTCTAAAATAAAAACGTTTTAAAAATAATCACATTCATTATTGAATAAATTCAAAAAACAAAATTAATTGATAATTAATGCAATTATTAAGAAAACAGAAAAATTATGTGATTCTTCAAAAAATACAAACAATAAGAAATAATTATACGATCATTAAAAAATAAAATAAAACATTTTTTTAAAATTATCGTCAGTTTTCAGAAATCAAATATTTAAAATTATTTGTCTAATTTCACAGCTTCTTTTTTCTTCTTTTTTACACAAAAAAAGAATATGAAAAATGTGAAAATTAATAATTGTCATTATTTTGTTCCTTTTTTTTAAATATTTATTTATAAATAAAAAAGAGAATGTTGTTTAATTGTTTTTGTTCTCTTTCGATTGATTTGTCATCCTTTTAATGCACCACTGATTTCCAAGGAGTGAAAGACGGGGGAGATAATTATAGTAGCCTGTGTAAATCTGAAAAATGATCAAGTTTAGTAAAAGTACCTATTACTCCAGGTAACTGAATCGACTTAAAACCAATGTCACTTTCATCGCCATGCAAATCCAGGAGCACTTTCTCATAGAAATGTTTATGCTAAAATGTCCTGTTTTCCAAATAATTCGATTACACACTCACACACACACATACATATATATTATATATATATACATATACATTTTTATAAAAAAAAAGAAAGTTCGCAAAATGGATTATGTTTTTAGAAAAAAAAAGTTTATTATTTTTATCTTACATTTGCGACACGTGTTTCAGATCTTCTGATATCTTCTTCAGGCTTTGATCAATCATATGACTGATCAAAGCCTGAAGAAGATATCAGAAGATCTGAAACACGTGTCGCAAATGTAAGATAAAAATATTTTAAAAAATTTTCTAAAAGAATAATCAATTTTGCGAACTTACTTTTTTATAAAATATTTAATTTTCTCCCGTTGGAACCAGAACAACCCTTTTTATATACATATATATATATATATACACATATATATTACATACATACACACACGTACATATATATATATATATATATATATATATATATATATAATGGGTGTTAAGGTAGCATAGACATGGAGTCAACGGCGCCTGAATACTGACAGTTTCTCACCTTTGCGATCTTCAGACCAAATGAGGAATTTGATTCGGTGGTTAATTCATATGCGCTGTGGTTTGGTCC
>CM042147.1:74489090-74511590 GCA_023376005.1 Doryteuthis pealeii | reverse complement strand
TAAATTCCATACATTTTGATTTAATGCTCACATTCCATATATACTCTCCTAACCACATCAAAATACTCATTCACGCTGTTTTCCGTTTATCTATCTGTCAGTCCTTGTCCGTCAGTTTGTCCGTCTGTTTATCTGTTTGTCTGTCTCTATCGCAAGCTTGGTCTTTTTGGAGCATTAAAACGAATTTGGCTTGTGTTGCGGACGCGCCAAATTTGCAAAAGACAGTCATGATACAAGCTGCAAACAAAAGAGTACAAGAGAAGAGAAGAGAAGGAAAGGGAAGTAACTCGGCGGAACCAAAGCCAACGTCTCCTGAAAGCAAGGACGTACAACTCTCCAGCAACGCCTCTTAAAATTATGGAATCCGTTTAGGTAGAGCCATTCTCAGTAATTGGTTGTCATGTAGATCGTACGAATCCAATTAAAACGTTGGAGATAGCGGTCAAGGAAGGCCTGCAGGACGACTGTGCGAAAGACAGAGCACGCATGGCGATGTGAGCGTGTCCGCAGTGACTGGAAGGCATTAGGACTGTCATGGTCAGGAGACATTTTTCCACGGGAGAGCGGTGGCCGGCTTCAAGCGTGTATATGTACCGTACGATTTACTTGTCCTGTCACTCACGCTATACTCTTCTGTACTCTCCTCATGCTCTGAACATTGATTGAAGACTGGTAGAAACGTACACGAATGTCTCCTCAGTCGGTTTCCTTCGCATCTACGCGTCGTGTGTATAAACGTTGTATTCATATGTAAGCTATTGCTCGTGGTATTTCTTTGAGCAATGAAGAGACATTTGGATGAGACGGTTGAGCGGTTCTCGCCAGAGAAATAGACGCTAGCACTAGACAATCCATATGGGCGATTTTTTTAGAGCATGTGGCTCCATTATTATAAGGTGACATCGTAACGAGCGTAGTAGAGAGCACAGATGAAAAGAAGGAGAGCACAGAATAGGAAACAGAGAGCAAGGATGCGTGTTAAGAGTCGATAACAGACGGGCCCAGCGACATGACGAGTCAGAATAGACGGAGAAAGAAACGCGACGATAGAAATGAGAAGGTATATAGATAAGATGAAGAATGGTAGGAGAGATATAATGAATAGAAGTGGAAAGGAAAGCAAAGTAATGAAAATAAAGAAATGAAGTAAGAAGAGAGATCTAGAGAGATATTAAATGCAATTAATGAGGGTGGAGTAAATAAGATATGAAAGAAATAAGCCAAATGTTAAACTGAAAAAAAATACATATAACACTTGCCTCTACAACGTCGGATCACGATAAACCGCTAAGCAGTACGCCTCCACTATACTGCAGAGGAGATCACATCATGCAAATCGTAAGGAGGCCTGATAATGACAATGCTAGAAAAAGAATGAAAACAGAATGAAGGAGAGAAAAATCGCGACAAAGGATTGAACACAAAAAAACACTTTAGACAAAACACACACTCTAGAAAAGACAAGAAAAAAAGAATAGACAAGAAGCAAAGACACCCATGAATACAGGAATGTAACATCAATAATGGTGCACTCCTGGAAAATAGATTGGGAAATTAATATAAGAAAATAAACATATGTAGACAAGAATGGTTTAAAAAATTGGTATTAGTATAAGAATAGAAAGAATAAATAGATAAAGAAATGAAATAATGAAAAGAAAGAATATATAAATATATAATGGCCTTAGGTATAAAATGAGTGTTGGGGATAGTATGGTATGAAGGTATGGAGCGATAAAAAGTATATCATAATTATACAAAATTGTCTGAAATAAAAGAAAGAAAGAAAGAAAGAAAGAATGAAGAAAGAAATGTATAAAAGACTAAAGATGAAATCAGATATAGAAGAATAGAAGTGATAGAAAATTTTAAAAGAAAAACAAAAAGTTTTTAAAAATTTATAAAAGATGATTGACATAGATACCTAAATGATTAGAACAATCGAATGTAAAAAGATAATGTAGCAAAGAATGGAGTGGCATAAAATTAAAGAACAGTGCCACACAAATTGAAGGAAATTTATATTATACCCCTCCATCTTAAAAAAAATCTATATGTAAATGAATATGTAAAAAAAGCGAAAAAGATTATTCTAAATGTAGAAAATAAAGTAATACAGATTAAACGGAAAGAACATAAAAAATATGAATATGGAGATGGGTGGATTCAAACTCTAAAATTTTAAATGTTTTAAAATAACAAGCAATACAGAGATTAAAAATGAGTCAAGAATTTTAATAAGAATAATTTTTAAAAAGATGAAGGGGAAGAAAATTAATAAAGGTAACAAAGCAAGCAAGGGAATTGAAGTCTTTTAAAAATATGATTATGGTACAAGGCAATTTTTTATTAATTTTTAATTTAGAAAATAGGTGAAGCTAGAAAATGAATAGATGAAAATCTTTAAAGGATGTAGAAAATCTTATAAACAATAAAATGATTCCCAATCTAGATTAATAAAAAGAAAAGCAATAAATGAAAAAGAGATTGGGTACATATATAAAAGAAATATGCAAAATGTATGAGAAATTGTGTGCAGTTCTAGAACAACAAAAAGAAAATGTAGTAGACACTTAGAGATGCGATTTTCTCTTTTGGATAACATAGAGAGCAGAAAAGTGGTAATTCTCCGAGTAGACCGCCTTGTCCAGATTTTGACGACAGATTTAGAGACATGAAAAATAAATCATATTACAAAAAAAAGAACTACACAATATGCACATGTAATATATAGATCAAACCGTGAAGGACGGAGACTCACTTGTTCTAGAGTATAAGATGTAATGATTTGAGGTAAGGAAACGTAGTAGAGACTATAATATTATTAAAAAGGGATTTGAAAATGGTGATAAAAAATAGGAATAGAAAAGAAAAAAGAAATGAATAAGTAAAAGAAAGTAAACACACATGATAAGGAATGAGACAGGTAATGATAATTGATAGTAAAATATATGCTATAGATAGCATAATAGTTAGTTATTATAGTAAGCGTATATAAAAATTATACACACATTATAGATATAGTGTATAATACAAGTATAAATATGGTATATAAGCATATAGAGAAGAAAAGATAAATTGAAAAGATAGAAGGGGGACAATCATGGGGGATGAAAGATAAAAGATAGAGTGACAGAAAGAAATAAGAAAGACAATGATAATGAATAGAAAATAAATATTCAACAAAAACAGAATAACAAATGAATTGTATAATTGATAACCGGGAAGAAGGAGATTATGTTTATGAGTATACAGTAGAGATTATGAGCGAGATAGGGATGTAAGACTTATCAATATAGGGAGTATGATATGTATATGGTGAATACAGGTATGAATATGAATAAGAAAAAGAAAAGAAAGAAAGAAAGAACAGAAGGGAACGACAGGTTAATATGTAGATAGATAAAATAAATACTGAAGAAAGAAGTTTGAAACGTAAAGAATGAATAGTTAGAAGAGAAAGAAAGAAAGTAAAGAAAAAAGAATACAGAATATAGGGGACAACCACTTGAGGGGACCTGAAAGATATTAAGTTATAAAGGACAGTAAAAAATAAGTAAAAGAAAATGAAGTTGAATATATAATTATAAATCATATAACAAATAAAAGAATATTACAAATAGTAAATTATTGAATAATATAAGAGTATAGAGATAGTAGAGTGGCATATTCACAATTACTGCAAGATCAAGAATAGATATATTATGTAAGGAACAAAGGAAGAGACTAATATAATAGATGAGAGTTGAATAATGAGTGCATAAAAATTAGGCAAAAGATAAGAAACGATAAGAATGAAAGTAAAGAAACGTATGGTGCAAGAGCAATCAGGTTAACAAATTATTTAGTAGAAATATACGCATATATATACATCACGAACAACAGCACACACACACAGCAAGCTCTACACTACACATCGAACACACAGTATAAGTATAATAGAATAGAAAAAGAAAGATAAGATAGATAATATAGATAAGAAATGATATAGTATATACACTATATATATATATTATATTCTCAGCACGTAATAGTTTACATGAAATGTTACATAAAGCGGTGGATCAGATCACTTTGTAGTTCCTAGGGTATTTACGAACTTGTGGACGCGACCCCCTAGCCAAGTATACGATGGTTTAAAGAACTCACTATTGTAATTGTCTAATGATTAAATATTTTTTTGCTACCTGAAGCCTATTCACAGAAAGGAAATTAGTTAAATGGATCATCACGTAAGGAAATATAGAATATTACTAAAACGGAGTATATGAGAGAAAATACTATTTCTCAGTCTTAATCTCTCTCATTGAATAAGGACACGGAGAGAGAGTAATTGAGTAAAGATGTATAGATCTTGAGCGAAGACGGCACAGATGGGTGGTTGTGAGTCCATATAGTGTAATGGACTCCATTAAGAAGATACATATCAACTGTGATGAGTTCGTTTCTGTACATAATCTCCTTGGTGAAAAAAAGAAAGAAAGAAAAAAGAAAAAGAACGAGAGAGACACAGGTAAATGAGAAAACTAAGAGAAAGAGTTTGAACGTAAGAAAAGGAAAGAAGAAAAGAAAGAAAGAAAGAAAGAAGGGGGGAAAACTGACGGATGAAAGATAAAAGATAGAGGACAGAAGAAAAAGAAAGAAAAAAGAAAAATGAATGAGTATTTTTTAAAAAACAAAGAAATTTTTGAAACATGAAAAAAATATGCAAAGAAAGAATAAAGAAAGAAGTAATAAATATTAAGAAAAAAGATTAAAGAAAAAAAGAAGAAAGAGAGAGAGGAAAGAAAAGAAGACAATTGTAACAGAGAAAAAATGGCAATTTAATGAATAAAAGAAAATAAAAAATATCAAACATGAAAAATATATGAAAAAGTAAAACAAATTCAATAAAAAAATTAAGAGAAAACATGAAAGAAGAGAAAGGTAATTATTAAAAAGAAAGAATACAGAAAGACAGAATCAAACAAATAACCCATCAACAAAAAAAAAGAAAGAAAATAGAAAGAATGATTGAAAACAGAGCAAAATGGTGAATGAGTAATAATTTTTTAAAAGAAGAAAAAAATGAATGAATGGAAACAAAGAAATATAGAACAGGAAAATATAAGCAAAAGAAATGAGAAAATGAGAGGCAAAAGAGAAAGAAAAAAAGGAAAGGAACATATTTTAAAGGATGATAATAAGTGAATGAGTAAAAGGAAAGAAAAAATCAATGTGACACTAATCACTGACTAGTAAAAGAAAAAGTTTTGCTCAAAATCAGTGTTTTATCACTGTTTGTAGCAGTAAAAGTGGATTTAACATTTCTTGGAGAATTTAAAACACAGCTTTAAAAACGTGAGCTGAATTAAATGCTACGCCAAAAAAAAATTGTTTATTTGCACTGGAAAATATAATGTATATAGAAAATGAGACCAAAATTCAATAAATATTGAATATGAACGGTGGCGATTTTTTTATTTTTTTATTATTATTTTTGAAATGCAGATATTTGAAAAACAAAGCCAAATTGGTGAAATGATGGCGACAATGGAGGAGGCCTGAAAATCAGAATGGGAAAATGGAAAAGAATTAAAAACAGTTTGGTGAGAGAAAGGAATGAAAAGCACAAAAAATGAGTTAGTAAAAAAAAAAAAAGAAATGACATGGAAAGTATGAAAAAATGCATAAAAGTGAGAGAGAGAGAGGGGGAAAGGGTGAAAGGGTGAGAAGATAGAAACGTGAAAGGAGCAAAGGTAGAAGCGAACTCTGCGAGGAGGAAGAGGAAGGGGGTGAAATGAAATGAGGCTGGAGAAAAATGGGAGGTCGGTCTGAAGAGATAAATTGAACGAACGCTATACAGGGAAAAATTGAGAAGTAACGAAAGAAAGAGGGAAGAAAAAAAAGCTATATAGACAATAAAAAGAAAATAAAGTAAAATAAATCCGTGAAATGTCATAACCGGGAATTTAGTGACATTGATTGTGTTTTTATAGAAAAGTGCTCCGAGCAGCGTCAAAACGAACAGATAGATCGAAAAGGTGCATTTCTGTAAAAAGCCAAGAAAAGAGAAAAGAAGAAAAAAAATACCCGGACAATTGTAGAACGGAGAAATTATAAAAGAAAAGATACATCAAGAGGAAAAGGTTGCTCCAGAGGGAAAGTTCCAGAAAATGGCGAATGAATAAAACATACACGAAAAACAAAAGAAAGAAAGAAAAAAGAAGAAGAAAGAAGGTGAAGGAAATGAAATGCTCAAAGAAAATGGTGGAAGAAAACAAAAATGAAGGAACAATTGAAAAAGAGACCAACGAGTGAATGAATAAAATTTAGAGGGAAACCAAAGAAAGAAGAATTTAAAAAGAGTTAAAATAAAGGAATGAATATATACATGAAATCATCATCATCATCATCATCATCATCATCAGAAAGAAAGAAAGAAAGAAAGAAAAAGAAGAGAAAGAATGATGGAGAGGTAATAAAAAAGGTGGAAGGAGACAAAAAAGGAAGGGGTGAAATAGAGACCAAGGAGTAAATGAATAAAATTTGGATGAAAACCAAAAAAAAAAAAGAAAAACTTTTAAAGATCCAAAATGGTGAATAAGAATATACACGAAAATCATAAGAAAGTACGAACGAACGAACGAACGAACGAACGAACGAAAGAAAGAAAGAAAGAAAGAAGAGAAGAAAACATGAATATAGTTCTAAAAAGGTGGAACAAGACAAAAAAAGATACTTATGGGAAAATGAATAAAACTAGAATGAAAAACGGAAGAAGAAAGAAAGGAAAGAAAAGAAGGAAAGAACCCTGAAATCGAAAGAAGAGAAATTGAGTAAAATAATGATTTAAAATGGCGAATGTAAATACATATTAGTCACAAACAGAAAAGAGAACAGATTAAATTAGAGAAGAAAAAGAAATCGGACAATTGTAGAACGGATTGAAATTATAAAGAAAAGACATTCAAAGGCGAAAGGTTGCTACCTGGGCTGGCATTAAATCCGGTAAAGATTGAATGAACAGGAGTGAAGATGGCGTTGATGTGTGCAGGGATATCGGAGAACTATTCAAAAATAGATGACAGAAGAGTATGAAAGAACAATCATTATAATAAGATATTTTCCAGGAAAAAGACTACCTCAGCACACACCCCACAACCACACAACCCGCAATTTATATTTATATATATACATATATATTAATATATATATCTACAATAGAAGAGTATGGTAACCCTAAAAAGAAAATCAAGAATGGGCCCCAATATATGTAGCAAAGGGCAATAAAACTCCTATATCAATTCATCACCAACAGGTGAGAGAGTAACAGAACCACTGCTACTTAAATAACTGTACACCGTAACTTTAGCTATCATAAGCAACTACATTAACAGTCTTTTCCTCATTACAGATAAAACCACCGAATCAATTCCTCATTTGTCTGAAGACGCAAAGGTGAGAAACTGTCAGTATTCAGGCGCCGTTACTCCTGTCTTGCACTTAAACAATTATATTAAATGTATATTATTAATATATATTGCAAAGAAAGTTTAAAACGTACGATGCTAGTAATTTATGTCTAATGTCTAGTTGATATTATAAAATAGGGCTAGTGCAGGATGTATTATCATACTTCTTTATGGATAAAATGCAAGATCGCAAAAGAAACTTCATAATTACCATAAACGTACTATACTCTACTCCTACGCTTCTTCACTAGTAAATACTTCGATCACTAAATACGAAGGAAGGAAAACTATTAATTCATAAAAGCCAGCAAGTCATGTTTTATGCATTTCTTGCCTACCTGGTGGACATCCATCTACCAATCATGACAGTCTAGACGTAGCGTTTAGTCCTTAGCGTGCACTGGTCGCGATAGAGGGTTGTTAAATCCCTCAGATCCATTATTACTGAATCGTGAAGTTGAATCCTCCCGGATGCCCATTTAAATCCCTATGTAAAACAAATAGACTAGCATTGATCCAGCTACAATCTGAAAAAATATTAATGTCTACTATCTAAGATATTAAATTGAAAAAAAATCCATGCTGTTATCATTCACATTTTATTTTTTAACATCTTCACGAATATAAAAATCAAATCTCTATTATTTTGCTCAAAAACCAAGCCCTGGTGTATTTAATGTATATATACTTTACTTCGTCGTTTAATTGTTTTATTTTCGAAAGTTTCCTCCGGACGTTACAGATTCACACACTACCCTTTATAGATAGATAGATAGATAGAAATGTATAAAAATTCTACGTTGAATCACTCACTTAAAAGCAACCTAAAATGCTCGATCTTAGTAAACATTCTATTTGTGCAATTATAAATCATGGTGAATGAATAATATACATGAGAAATCTTCAGAAAGAAAAAAGCGAAAGAAACATTGGGAAAACAATTCAAAATGGGAAATGAATAGAACTAGCGCGAAAAGAAAAGAGAAGAGAAATGGAGAGAAGAAAAAATGAAAATATATAAAGAAAAAGACCAGTTCACAAACCAAGGTAGGAATATCTGCATCCACAGAAAGCAATGTCAGTATACGCACAGGAAAGACATGGACTGCCCTAGGAGTTTTGAGATACACATGACTAACTCAGCGCAGGGCAGCGTAGTCAGTTATGTTATTAACTGGTTTCAATAGAGGGGTTTCGGGTTTTTCCAACATAATACCCCTCAGCCAGTCAGACCCCGTTAGAGTTGCCGTCAGTTTGTCCGTCTGTTTATCTGTTTGTCTGTCTCTATCGCAAGCTTGGTCCTTTTTGGAGCATTTAAAACGAATTTGGCTTGTGTTGCGACGCGCCAAATTTCGCAAAAAGACAGTCATGATACAAGCTGCAAAAGCAAAAGAGTACAAGAGAAGAGAAGAGACAGGAAAGGGAAGTAACTCGGCAACAAAGCCAACGTCGAAAAAGCCAGCAACCAGCCCCTAATTGGTCCGTAGGGAGCCTCAGTTGTTGTCATCTCAAACTTAAGAATCAATTAAAAGCGTTGGAGATAGCGGCAAGGAGAGCCCAGGAGACTGGCGAAGCAGACACGCTGGCGATGTGAGCCGTGCCGTACTGGAAAGACCATGTCAGGTAAAAGAGGGGTTCCCGCATCAAGCGTTGTATATCATTGCTGTCACACGATATCTGAATTCCAGTTGACATGAAAAGCTGGTAGAAACGAAAACGAAGTCTCCATGGTCCCTTCATTCGGCGTCGTGGATAAACTGTTTCATTAAGCATTGTGTGGTATCGACTGTAATAGGCATGGATGAGACGGTAGTGGCCCGGATGATGACGTAATAGACTCCAATGGGATTTTAGGCTATGTGGTTTTATAGTGAGATCGTAACGGAGAGAGAAAAGGAAAGAAGGGAAATAGGGAAGTGTTTAAGAGTGAATAAGGATGGGCCAGCAAAAGCAAAAGAAAGAAAGGAAGAAAGAAAGAAAGAAAGATAGAAGGAAAGGAAAGGAAAGAAAGAAAGAAAGAAAGAAAGAAAGAAAGAAAGACAGAGACGAAATGCTTAGAAAAATGGAGAAAAGAATGAAAGAAAAGCATGAAAAAATATAACAATGTAACAAGGAAAGAAAGAAAGAGAGAAAGAAAGAAAAAGAAAGATGTGAATGAAACGCTAAGAAAAAGAATGAAAAAGAATGAAAAAGAAAAAATGGACAAAGGATAAAAAAAGATTTAGAAAAAAAAAGCACTAGAAAGAAAGAAAGAAAGAAAGAAAGAAAGAAAGAAAAGGATGAAATCAATAATGTGAAAAAGATGGGAAAATAAAGAAAATGGACAGGGTTTAAAAAAATGGTTAGAAAGAAAGAAAGAAAAAAGAAAGAAAGAAAGAAAGAAAGAAAGAATATAAATATAATGCTAGGAAAAAGTGGAAAAAAGAAAGATAAGCGAAAAAAACAATAATAAAATGCTGAAAAAGAAAGAAAGAAAGAAAGAAAGAAAGAAAGAAAGAAAATTGTCAATAAAAGACAAAGATGAAATAGAAGAAAAGAAAGAAGTGAAGAAAAATTTAAAAGAAAAAAAAAGTTTTAAAAATTTTAAAAGTGATGCAAAACAATGAATGAACGAATGAAAAGATAATGTACAAAGAATGAGTGCAAAAAATTAAAGAACGTCAAAAAATTGAGGAAATTTATCCCCTCCACTCTTAAAAAAATCTAATTAAATGAACTATGAAAAAAAAACGAAAAAAGATTAATTTAAAGTAGAAAAAAGTAAAACGATTAAACGGAAAGAAAACAAAAAAAAAAGATTATGGAGTGGGTATCAAACTAAATTTTAATTTTAAAAAACAGCAACAAGATTAAAATGAGCAAGAATTTAAAAAGAATATTTTTAAAAGATGAAGGGGAAAGAAAAATTAATAAGGTAACAAAGCAAGCAAGGGAATGAGATTTTAAAAAATGATTTGGAAGCAATTTTTTTTTTTAATTTAGAAATAAAGGTGAACTAGAAATGAAATAGAAAAATCTTTAAAGGAGAGAAAATCTTATAACAAAAAATATCTCAACTAATAAAAAGAAAAGCATAAAAAAAGATGGGACAATAAAAAAGAGAATGAAATGTCATGAGAAATTGTGTGAAGTTCTAGAAAACAAAAAGAAAGAGTAGAACTGATTATTTTTTTTTTTAAATGAACAAAGAAAAGGTGTCATTGGGAAAACGTGTAGATTTTGAGAAGTTTAGGAATGAGAAATAAAATATTACAAAAAAAAGAATACAAATGAATGAATAAAGATAAGGAAGGAGGAGAGATTTTGAGATAGAGAGATTTGAGGAAGGAAGGAGAGACTATTAAAAGGGAGTTGAAATTGTGAAAAAGGAAAGAAAGAAAAAAGAAAGAAAGAAAGAAAGAAACAGAGGGAGAGACAGGTAAATGAGAAAAACTAAGAAGAAAGAGTTTGAACGTAAGAAAGAAAGAAAGAAAGAAAGAAAGAAAGAAAGAAAGAAAGAAAGAAAAGGGGGACAAACTGGGGGATGAAAGATAAAAGATAGAGACAGAAAGAAATAAGAAAGAAATGAATGAATATAGAAAAAAATATTACAAAAAAAGATACAAATGAATGAATAAAGATAGGAAGGAGGAGATATTTTGAGATAGAGAGATTTGAGGAAGGAAGGAGAGACTATTAAAAGGAGTTGAAATGGTGAAAAAGGGAAAGAAAGAAAAAAGAAAGAAAGAAAGAAAGAAACAGAGGGAACGACAGGTAAATGAGAAAAACTAAGAGAAAGAGTTTGAACGTAAGAAAGAAAGAAAGAAAGAAAGAAAGAAAGAAAGAAAAAAAGAAAGAAAAGGGGGACAAACTGGGGGATGAAAGATAAGATAGAGGACAGAAAGAAATAAGAAAGAAATGAATGAATATAAATAAAATATTACAAAAAAGAATACAAATGAATGAATAAAGATAAGGAAGGAGGAGATATTTTGAGATAGAAAGATTTGAGGAAGGAAGGAGAGACTATTAAAAGGGAGTTGAAATGGTGAAAAAGGAAAGAAAGAAGAAAGAAAGAAAGAAAGAAACAGAGGGAGAGACAGGTAAATGAGAAAAACTAAGAAGAAAGAGTTTGAACGTAAGAAGAAAGAAAGAAAGAAAAGAAAGAAAAAGAAAGAAAGAAGAAAGAAAGAAAAGGGGGACAAACTGGGGGATGAAAGATAAAAGATAGAGGAAGAAAGAAATAAGAAAGAAATGAATGAATATAAATAAAATATTACAAAAAAGAATACAAAATATTTCCTCCTTCTATATCTTTATTGATAAGGAAGGAGGAAATATTTTGAGAAAGAGAGATTTTGAAGAAGGAAGGAGAGACTATTAAAAGGAAGTTGAAATGGTGAAAAAAGAAAGAAAGAAAAAAAGAAAAAAGAAACAGAGAGAGACACAGGTAAATGAGAAAAACTAAGAAGAAAGAGTTTGAACGTAAGAAGAGAAAGAAAGAAAGAAAGAAAGAAAGAAAGAAAGAAGGGGGGAAAACTGACGGATGAAAGATAAAAGATAGAGGACAGAAAGAAAAAGAAAGAAAAAAGAAAAAATGAATGAGTATTTTTTTAAAAAACAAAGAAATTTTTGAAACATGAAAAAATATGCAAAAGAAAGAAATAAAGAAAGAAGTCAATAAATATTAAGAAAAAGATTAAAGAAAAAAAGAAAAAAGAAAGAGAGAAGGAAAGAAAAAGAAGACCAATTGTAAACAGAGAAAAAATGGCAAATTAGTAATGAATAAAAGAAACAATAAAAAAATATCAAACATGAAAAATATATGAAAAGTAAAAACAAATTCAATAAAAAATTAAGAGAAAACATGAAAGAAGAAGAAAAGTAAATTTAAAAGAAAGAAATACAGAAAGACAGAATCAAACAAATAAACCCATCACAAAAAAAAAAAGAAAGAAAATAGAAAGAATGATTGAAAACAGAGCCAAAATGTGAATGAGTAAATAATTTTTTAAAAAGAAAGAAAAAAAATGAATGAATGGAAAACAAAGAAAAATATAGAACAGGAAAATATAAGCAAAAGAAAGAGAAAATGAGAGGCAAAAGAGAAAGAAAAAAAGGAAAGGAACATATTTTAAAGGAATGAATAAGTGAATGAGTAAAAAGGAAAGAAAAAAATCAATGTGACACTAATCACTGACTAGTAAAAAAGAAAAAGTTTTGCTCAAAATCAGTGTTTTATCACTGTTTGTAGCAGTAAAAGTGGATTTAACATTTCTTGGAGAATATAAAACACAGCTTTAAAAACGTGAGCTGAATTAAATGCTACGCCAAAAAAAAATTGTTTATTTGCACTGGAAAATATAATGTAATAGAAAAATGAGACCAAAATTCAATAAATATTGAATATGAACGGTGGCGATTTTTTTTTTTTATTATTATTTTTTGAAATGCAGATATTTGAAAAACAAAGCCAAATTGGTGAAATGATGGCGACAATGGAGGAGGCCTGAAAATCAGAATGGGAAAATGGAAAAGAATTAAAAACAGTTTGGTGAGAGAAAGGAATGAAAAGCACAAAAAAAATGAGTTAGTAAAAAAAAAAGAAATGACATGGAAAGTATGAAAAAATGCATAAAAGTGAGAGAGAGAGAGGGGGAAAGGGTGAAAGGGTGAGAAGATAGAAACGTGAAAGGAGCAAAGGAAGAAGCGAACTCTGCGAGAGAGAGGAAGAGGAAGAGGGGGTGAAATGAAAATGAGGCTGGAGAAAAATGGGAGGTCGGTCTGAAGAGATAAATTGAACGAACGCTATACAGGGAAAAATTGAGAAGTAACGAAAGAAAGAGGGGAAAAAAAAGCTATATAGACAATAAAAAGAAAATAAGTAAATAAATAAATCCGTGAAATGTCATAACCGGGAATTTAGTGACATTGATTGTGTTTTTATAGAAAAGTGCTCCGAGCAGCGTCAAAACGAACAGATAGATCGAAAAGGTGCATTTCTGTAAAAAGCCAAGAAAAGAGAAAAGAAGAAAAAAAAAATACCCGGACAATTGTAGAACGGAGAAATTATAAAGAAAAGATACATCAAGAGGAAAAGGTTGCTCCAGAGGGAAAGTTCCAGAAAATGGCGAATGAATAAAACATACACGAAAAACAAAAGAAAGAAAGAAAAGAAAGAAGAAAGAAGGTGAAGGAAATGAAATGCTCAAAGAAAATGGTGGAAGAAAACAAAAATGAAGGAACAATTGAAAAAGAGACCAACGAGTGAATGAATAAAATTTAGAGGGAAAACAAAAAGAAAGAAGAATTTTAAAAGAGTTAAAATAAGGAATGAATATATACATGAAAATCATCATCATCATCATCATCATCATCATAGAAAGAAGAAAGAAAGAAAGAAAGAAAGAAAGAAGAAAGAATGATGGAGAGGTAATAAAAAAGGTGGAAGGAGACAAAAAAGGAAGGGGTGAAATAGAGACCAAGGAGTAAATGAATAAAATTTGGATGAAAAACCAAAAAAAAAAAAAGAAAAACTTTTAAAGATCCAAAATGGTGAATAAGAATATACACGAAAATCATAAGAAAGTACGAACGAACGAACGAACGAACGAAACGAAAGAAAGAAAGAAAGAAAGAAAGAAAGAAGAAGAAAACATGAATATAGTTCTAAAAAGGTGGAACAAGACAAAAAAAGATACTTATGGGAAAATGAATAAAAGCTAGAATGAAAAACGGAAGAAGAAAGAAAGAAAGAAAGAAAGAAAGAAAGAAAGAAGAAAAATTGAGTAAAATAAAGATTTAAAATGGCGAATGAATAAAGCACAAAAAGAAAAGAGAAAGATAAAATTGAGAAGAAAAAAAATCGGACAATTGTAGAACGGAGAAATTATAAAGAAAAGACATATCAAGAGGGAAAGGTTGCTCCTGGGGGAAAATTCCGGAAAGATGTTGAAGAAAAGGGTGAAGAGGCGGATGTGTGTAGGGAATACATTGGAGAGAAAATTTATGTCGAAGAAAGTCAGATGACAAAAGAAGAGTTAAACAGTGAGAAAGATACAAAATCAGCTTTAAAAAAAGGCCAATAATTTTTTTTCTCAGGAAAAAAATAACGAATCGCGAATGAAATGAAAAAAAAAAAAATATCAAGAATACACATATATATATATATATATATATATATATATATATATATATATTAAATTACTTCGAATCAATAAAAAATAATGATAAGGAAAAAAAGGAAAAAAAACTATAATTAAAATAAAAAAAGTCACTGATTAGATCTAAGTTTTATGCAGAAAAAAATCAATTTTGACATGTCTACTGTACTCGTAAATAAGTCGATTTTATAGTCTACTAGCGGTGGCTACCTGGCGTCGCCTGGATAGAGGGGGGTTTGTTAAGTTAGTCCCTCAGATCCATTATTACTGAATCGTGAGTTGAATCCTCCCGGGATGCCCATTTAAATCCCTATGTAAAACAAATAGACCTAGCATTGATCCAGCTACTCTGAAAAAAATATTAATGTCTACTATCTAAGATATTAAATGAAAAAAAATCCATGCTGTTATCATTCAAATTTTATTTTTTAACTATCTTCACGAATATAAATCAAATCTCTATTATTTTGGCTCAAAATCCAAGCCCTGGTGATATTTAATGTATATATATTTACTTCGTCGTTAATTGTTTTATTTTCGAAGTTTCCTCCGGACTTACAGATTCACACAACTACCCTTTATAGATAGATAGATAGATAGATAATGTATAAAAAATTCTACGTTGAAATCACTCACTTAAAAGCAACCTTAAAAGCTCGATCTTTAGTAACATTCTATTTGTGCAATTTATAAATCATGGTGAATGAATAATATACATGAAAATCTTCAGAAAGAAAAAAGCGAAAGAAACATTGGGGGGAAAAAATTCAAAATGGTAAATGAATAAGACATACGCGAAAAAGAAAAGAGAAAGAGAAATGGAGAAGAAAAAAATGAAAATTATAAAGAAAAGACCAGTTCACAAACCAAGGTAGGAATATCTCATCCACAGAAAGCAATGTCAGTATACGCACAGGAAAGACATGGACTGCCCTAGAGATGTTTGAGATACGACTGACTAATCAGCGCAGGGCAGCGTAGTCAGTTATGTTATTAACTGGTTTCATAGAGGGGTTTCGGGTTTTCCAACATAATACCCCCCTCAGCCAGTCAGACCCCGTTAGAGTTGATCAAACTAACTCGCTGCCTTTTTGTTCAACCCCAACAGAAAAATGGCTTTAAATAGAGTATGCCAACACAGTCCTCGCATCTTTACATCTGGTTGGCTAATTCTACAGCCAATCATCGTTCAGAGTAGTTTTTATAATCAGGATTGCGTGGCTCAGACATTTTTTATATATATAAAATACGCATAAGAAAGACATGGACTGCCCTAGAGACATTATTGATCATATGGAAATCGGGTCTCTTTGATAAGATAAAGCGAGAATTCTTCCAGGTCATCACCGTATCAGTGCTACTGTATGGCTGCACTACTTGAACCTCAACGAAACGATTGGAGAAAAAGCTAGATGAGAACTATGCAAGAATTCTGTGTGCTATCTTTAACTAATCCTGGAAGCAGCACCCCACAAAAAAGCAGCTGTGCGGCCATTTACCTCCTTTCACACAAACCATCTATGCAAGACGAACAAGTCATGTCAGACACTGCTGGAGACGTAAGAACGAACTTATTAGTGACGTTCTCTTGTGGACACACCAAAGTGGACAGACCAGCAAAGATTTACATTGATCATCTCTGTGCGAATACTGGATATCGTGAAGATGACTTGCCAGGACCAATGACCGACAGTCGAGAGAGAGTCTTTAATAATATGTGCTGTTATGAGGGTGATATTATTAGATGCATAGAGGCGCGATTTGCGTAATGGTTATCGTGATAGAATATGGACACAGCGAGTTGAGTTCAAATCCTGACCAAAGCTTTCATAGGCATGAATCCATCTTTTGCCCACCTCCACTTATGGGTAAATAGTTCAGCCCTCCATCCTACTGTGGCAGGGTAATTTGCCAGGGTGGGGTGCAGTGGCAAAACCAGGAGTTGTGATCCTTAGGGTTGTCCCACGTTGTGTTCAACCTCTTTCAAACCCCTGAGGCAACATTGACTCTATAGCATGCCCTTCTCTTGGATCACGTCTGTATTGTGAAAAGGGGAGATATTCACCATAGGTAACTGTATGTCTTCCATGTATACATGCCAGCAAAGAAAAAGAAAAATAAGATAAGTAAAATAAAAAAATTAAAATAAGATAATGGAAAATTCCGATATAAAGTGAAATACTTGTCAAAATTTCTGAGATGTTGATTTGTTGGTGCTCTTCCAATATGTAATCTACCGAAGGTTTGTGATCTACTATTGAGACACTTCTAGTTAGGTAGTCAGTTTCAACCAAAATGCGACGCAGCGCAGACGTGCGGTTTCGGGGTTGAACTCAGGCCGCGCAGTGAAAATGGGCATGTGATCTACTAGGAAAAAAGAAGACATGATTAGGGTTAGGGTTTAGGGTTTAGGGTTAGTTTAGTGAGCATCAGGTTGTACACGGATTGAGCATCAGGCTGTAAAGGAGGTGATCATCAGGCTGTAAAGGGAGTCTTCACTGGGATGTACAGGGAGTGATCATAAGGATGTACAAGGTGTATGTCGTTTGTTTCGTCCATGACTATATTCATTGCCAAGAGCACTGGTGTCACATGTACCGCTGCCCTGTAGAAGATACGTAGAACGAATAAAAATAACTTCTCAACAGAGAACGACTACTATTATCTTTGGGACGTCCGTGTGTTTTTTTGGGGGTTTTTTGTTTGTTTTTTTTTCAACTTCATCCCTAGTTGAGCATATCCTGATTTTGGCAATTTTGAATAACACCGGCAAGCCTTCTTATTTACACGATTTGGAGCGGGTGCTGTGACGTAGTGGCTAAAGTGCTGGATTGTGACATCGTAGTTAGCGAGTTCGTACTCCAGTCACGCTGTTTCATTCACTTTAAAGACTAATCCCCCTGGGAAAGGTAAACTGAATATAATAGTAAATTTCTAGTTCTGAGGTTCTGGGAAGTGTGGAGAATCCCTTGCTATTACTCCTAGGTCTGACCTGGAGTGGTAGTATATGTAAGTGTACAATCTATGCGTTAAATAGAAAAAATGAGTTTTTAAAAATGTGTTAAAAATTGAGTCTTTAAAAAATTTGGGACCATATTACCTTTAGGCACCCTTTTTTGATCTCGATTAAGAAAGGATATGTTTTTCATTTACACCGTCAATATCCGGTTGTTTGTTAGGTGTTAAGGTTAGGGGTTAGGGTCAGGGTTAGGGGTTAGGGGTTAGTTTTATAACATTTTTTTAAATCTAAAAATCGTCTGTTAAAACCACCAGCTATTGACGGTGTAAATGAAAAACATGTCCTTTCTTAATCGAGATCAAAAAGGGGTCCTTAAAGGTCATATGGTCCCAAATTTGAATACCCATCATGCATGAATAGAACAAAATGTCTTCAGTATAAAATAACCCAACAAGGGTCGACGTGCCATAAAATCCAACAAACCAAACCAAACCTTGGAAAGGGTATGAATCTCCTCAACCTTCAGCTGTGGGTTAGATAGTAACACTACTGTTCTTCTACAAGGAGGGCTTTGGTATTGAAATAACCCACAAAGGTTAATATGCCATTAAACAAAACAAAACCAAACCAAAGAAATCCGGACCATGTTTTTCATTTACACCGTTGTTTTAACAGACGATTTTTAGATTTTTTTAATTATAAAACTAACCCCAAACAATCGGATATTGACGGTGTAAATGAAAAACATGTCCTTTCTTAATCGATGTCAAAAAGGGGTGCCTAAAGGTAATATGGTCCAGAAATCTATATATAAAGTTAATTCGAGATTTAATGTTTAATTTATTTTCATCTCATAATGAATCACCAACATGATGCCTCACTTGCACATAAATTGAGACAGAAATTTGAATTTTTTTTTTTTGGGGGGGGGTCCTAGATTATTTTTTTTTAAGAAGTGGCTCTTCTATCTGAGTGAGGTTTAGAACTTTCTGATATAATGAGAGAGAGAGAGAGAGAGAGAGAGAGAGAGAAGAGAGAGAGAGAGGAGAGAGAGAGAGAGAGAATTCCATGACTCTTTTTCATCACAATGTATGCATTCATATCTTTATTTCACAACTATATATAAATCTATCTCTATTTCAGAATTGTGTGTGCAATCTACAGCTTATGAAACATTAAGCACTTAAGGAAGATTAAACTCTCTTGCCAATGCAGTTTCACCAATATTCTCCTTTTTTATTATCCGTTCTAGGTTTTCTAAGTAATTTGTGCTAACCAAAATTATACCATGCTAAGTGACATTGAGGTAAGTTGTCACACTTAAGAGCCTCCCTTAAGCAAAGGGATTGTAATATTATTCTTTGGTATTTCAGAATACATTATTATGTTTGCTAAGAAGATAAAAAAAATCTATTTGAAAAACTTATTTGGCTTTGAAATCAGTGTGGAAAAAAATCGATTTTGAATCCTTTAAAAGGGCTGAAACAAAAATACTAAATATTTCTTGGATCATATTTCGTTAAATCCATTTATAGAATGTTTCTTTAGTATCAAAAGTCTTAATATTACTTACTGGACGATGAAAAGAAGTAATTGATATCATAGATATCTATTTGTTTTCAAATTATTTATCAGAGCAAGATACACCCTTAGTTGGGGACTTGAGAGAGAGAGAGATAGATGCACACCATTGTGAAGTAGAAAGAAAGATGCACAAATTTTGTTACATAACTCATGTGTAGAGCTTGAAAATTCGTACTTCCCCCATTAGATGCAGTTTAACGTCATACCCAGGACACTAATACATTTGTAGGGGATTATCTTCCCTTTGCCTGGAAGAGTTATCTTCTCGCTGCGTTGCCGTTTGTTCCCACTAGGGGACCTCTGATTTTTAAGCGCCTGATTTGAACGCCTCTTCCTCTTTTAGTGGATCTTCTCAAGAACTGCTATGGGCTAGAGTCTATTTACCTCCTTCTCGGTGGGGCTTTTGCCCCCCCCCCTTAGATTACTGTAAGTCCTTTATACAGCATGGATTATCCTTTAGTTCCATGTCTGTAACATTTATATTTTACGTACATTTGAGTGTCTTGTTTATACCTAAATAGTGTATCTTGTATTCACTATTCATGAATGTGTCCTTTTTACCCTACTCTTGTATCTTATGTATCTATGTACTTTATGTATTTCATCATTTCCATGTGCTGTTATATATATTAAATGTTTTGTCTCACAACGTGTCGGAACTGTATGTTCATTTAATTAACTTTGAATCCTACACCCTCAACCACCGCTTTCTAGCACATTAATGATAAAAGGGTTGGGAGCTTACCATAATGGCAATAAGGTCGAGACAATCACATAGGTCCTAGGGTTTGACGTGAACAGTCGATTGATCGGAAAGGTCCTCTCTGACTGCACGTCTAGCTTAAGTAAGGGCCAAAGTAGAGTGTTGCATTTCATTGACTGCTCAGCTACCTGGATACCGTTCCTAAGCATCCCGAGTCGTCACCCACGGCCAACAGGTGACCCCATTGGGAAGATTGTATCCCTCTGCAGACATGTAATCGGTGTATTCTACTGCTCCAGCCAAAAGGGCGTTCCTCTGTGTTGTCTCTTATGTGCTGGGCTGATTCTCTGGTCTGATTAGGGACTTCTTGGGACTTCATCTTTGTTTTCGTTGTTGTTGTTGTTGTTAGTAACGAACACAAGGCTGGAAAATATCACGGAGTGCAAATTCTACCTGGACGTACACTCCTCTAATGAAGATCAGATGAAATAAGCTTATAGTTACATAATTCATAGATAGTCAATGAATTATGTACGTACTGTAGTAAGAATATTTTAATAAGAGTTCGTTAGATTCAAAATCGAGAGTTAAGTAGGGAATTTCCATAACCGTTAGGATTATGATTGATTGGTGATGACCCCGACTTGACAGCTGCAGATGCGCGCAATTGTAGGCGTGTGATAGTTTTAGTTTAGACATGCAACACTCCACTTTGGCTTTTACTTAGGCTAGATTGTCGGTCGGAGAGACCCCATTCCTATCAATCGGTTGGTCACGTCAAACCCTAGTACCTATTCCTCTTATGGCAAGCCCTAACTCTTTTTATCATATATGTGCTAGAAGGCGGTGGTTCAGGATCTTCATGTCCTAGGAATTACGTTAAACTCTAACTGATGGTGAGGTTCCAGGTCTGGGGAATGTGGAGCACCCCTTCATCACCATTGCTCCTTGGTCCACTCTGACCCGGAGTGGTAGTACCTGTTAAGGTTCCATCTATGGGTTAAATAGTAAAATATGTTTATAAGATAAATTGAGTATCCATTAAGAATTAATTTATTTCAAAACTTTGTCGGCATTAAATGACCCACCGAGGTTGATATGCCGTAAAACAAAACAAACTAAACAAACCAAGGAATCGGTGATCCGAGTTCAAGTCCTAGAAAAAGCCGTTTGCGTTTCACCTTGCCCTACTGCTATTGGGAAAACATGAATCCATATGTTTTCTATCCAGCTATGGGTAAATAGTAGGACAGACTGGGTTATTTAGACTTATTTAGAAAACCAATCTAGAAGAAGAGAATACTTTGGATTAAAACTCTGCTTTAAAATATACCTTGTGTTACATCGTGCCCCTAGCGGAGTGGTTGTGTGCCTAATATAATGTCCCCGGGTCTTTTGAATCGGTCATAATCTTCAAACACACACACAGAGAAACTCTCGCAATTCGACATAATAGTATAGATAAGGCAATGATAAATAATAGTATAGATAATATAGTATAGATAATAATAATAGGCAATGATAATGATAATATATAGATAATAATAGTATAGATAAGGCAATGGTAATTGCTTTTAATAATAGTATAGATAAGGCAATGATAATGATAATAGTATAGATAATAATAGTATAGTAAGGAATGGTAGTAAATAGTATAGATAAGGCAATGAAATGATAATAGTATAGATAAAAATAGTATAGATAAGGCAATGGTAATTGCTTTTAATAATAGTATAGATAAGGCAATGATAATAATAATAATAATAGTATGATAATAATAGTATAGATAAGGCAATGGTAATTGCATAGTATAGATAAGGCAATGATAATGATAATAGTATAGATAATAATAGTATAGATAAGGCAATGGTAATTGCTTTTAATAATAGTATAGATAAGGCAATGATAATAATAATAATATAGTATGATAATAATAGTATAGATAAGGCAATGGTAATTGCTTTTAATAATAGTATAGATAAGGCAATGATAATGATAATAGTATAGATAATAATAGTATAGATAAGGCAATGGTAATTGCTTTTAATAATAGTATAGATAAGGCAATGATAATGATAATAGTATAGATAATAATAGTATAGATAAAATAGTATAGATAGGCAATGGTAATTGCTTTTAATAATAGTATAGATATAGGCAATGATAATGATAATAGTATAGATAATAATAGTATAGATAAGGCAATGGTAATTGCTTTTAATAATAGTATAGATAAGGCAATGATAATGATAATAGTATAGATAAAAATAGTATAGATAAGGCAATGGTAATTGCTTTTAATAATAGTATATATAAGGCAATGATAATGATAATAGTATAGATAAAAATAGTATAGATAATAATAGTATAGATAATGCAATGGTAATTGCTTTTAATAATAGTATAGATAAGGCAATGATAATAATAATAATAATAGTATAGATAATAATAGTATAGATAAGGCAATGGTAATTGCTTTTAATAATAGTATAGATAAGGCAATGATAATGATAATAGTATAGATAAAAATAGTATAGATACAATAGTATAGATAAGGCAATGGTAATTGCTTTTAATAGTAGTATAGATAAGGCAATGATAATGATAATAGTATAGAATAATAATAGTATACATAAGGCAATGGTAATTGCTTTTAAT